>CM038215.1:35860725-36460725 GCA_021442155.1 Cymbidium sinense
TGCTGGAAAGAAATAAATGATTGTGTGTTTGTGATAGTAATTCACCTTAATTAATCTTAAAATGTCTTTCTTATTGAATATGTTTATTTAGAGCAAATCTAAATTTATGATTAATTAAAACACATAACAAAACATTCACTAAAGAAAAATCATTAATGAATCTACCTTAGTAATTACTTAAGGTAGGGAGGAAAGAGAAGTTCTCATCTCTTTTTCTCTCTTTACAACACTTAGTAATTAAGTGTAGGTTCATTCAAACCAAATCAAATCATCAAATAAAATTAACAAATCAACTAAATCATATAAATGAAACCACCCTAAGTTGAATCCACACTTAAAAAAATTCTAACCTTAAGCCTAGCTAAGACATGCCACACAAGCCTTAAATGATACACATTAAGCTAAGTCACCATTTCTAACTCTATATTAGGACGATGCATGGTTTGATGCCTAATTTTATTTTATGATGTAATGTTTTAGACTAGATATTTGGGTGCATGTGCGTAGACTGGATGATAGGGCGATCTTAGTCTAATCATTATCTTCTGTAGGGGATTATGCTCAAGGGGAGCCGTAATAAAAATATAAATATTTTTGTTGTGTAGGTTGCTTATACCCCTAAGCATAATCTAAATTAGAACAGGTGGACTTGGTTACCCATGTGTGGGGTGCTAAGTCCAAATTATTCATATACATGCTTGGGTTGTGTGATATGTTTAGCTAATCTCTATTTTGCAAGTTTAGTTAGATTTTACATTTCCCATTTTCTTGTAATTTTATAACTAAGATTTGGAATGAATGTTCTGAGGGATTAGAATGAACATTGGTCATAAGATCAAGTCTTATGCATCATGTAAATCGTTAGAGCAAGCACATCCCAACCAACCAAAAGAAGGAAAGAAAGAAGAATGAAGAAAGAAAGAAAGAAAGAAAGAAAGAAATGAAGAAATGAAGAAATGAAGAATGAAGACTGCATAAAATGAATTCTTTCTAAATTGCAATTATTCATTTATAATCTGGGTTGTATAAAGGTAGAGCTCGGCTACCCATTTATTTTTGGGTTTGTGCAGTGGAGCCCGACCACATCAGCCTTTTATTCTTTTGCACTAGCTTTATAAAAATTGTTTAATGTTTGTTTAGATTGTGCATAAGATGGCATGATTTTTCTAGTTTCTTCCTTACTTTAATGAATGGCCTAGATGCGATTAGGTTCTTAGGGAAAAATAAATCTTTTATCCAATTAATCAACTCAATATTAAAAAAAAAATTAACAACTCATAACCTCACTTAAAGCCTAGGAAATAAATTAAGTAATAATAGATTTAACAATCTCTTAGCTGGATGTTGTATGTCTCACATCATGCATAAAAGCATCTTGCTTCACTCTTGCCTATGGAGGGCTTCCACCTTTATTGGAGAACATGGCTTGACCTTTGAGAGCCATGGTGGAAACACACCTCCTTCTTACTGATTTTGGCCCATAACCAATTTCTCATGCATTAGGCATATGAATCCCATAGCCTGTTTCAAATGAATTGTCCAAAAATAAAAATAAAATTTTACAAAATACTGTATTAGATTTAAGTCATTATTCATGCCCTACATGATCTAATCTCTTAGGGAATGTGTTTAAGGACTTAGTCCCTTTCTAAATAAATAATAGCCTAGCTATCTTACAAAGCATATGAATTGCCTACATGTATTTAAAATCGTATGAGGAGTTAGTTGGCCACCCCTGTGTGTGTAAGTCCAACAATCGGTGGTTCTCTTGTTGAGGTAAATCATACCATATTTTTCCTTAGATTTAGGTCATGCTCCCTCCAAAGCTCCCTAGATTTAGGTTTTAGGTTGATATTTCTCTTGTGGGCTACAAGCATAAATCCTCACCTCTTAGGCATTTCCATAATCTTCTGTTGTGGAATTATAAGCCCTAATTTTCTAATAAAATTTAACTCAAACAATTAACTCTCTTTAAATTTCAAACATATAAACCCCAACTATAGGATAGTTTGGGATGCTTACTAAGCTTCCTAATATCATAAGCATCCCCTACTCATCTCCCTTTAGTTTCGATAATAACTCCCTCTTTTTTATCAATCCCATTTGATCTTTTAAAAATAACCAATTTGTTGATAGTCCTTTCTTTGAAATCTTTGGAGACAATGATCATTTACCTTAATTGAGAGTATTCTTAATGAAAATTATTCCATGAGATGTAATTAACTATGGGGGCTTGCCTCCATAGGAAACTTAATGAACTCAATTTAAAATAAACCATGCTTATAAAGTAGGGGAAGAGTCTCTGGTACATCCGAAGACCTATTATCCTTAAAAGTTCTTATTAGGTGATTAGGTCTATTGTAGGATGATGACTTCTATCTCTCGAGATAGTACATCATTCCTTAATATCATACCTGATCACATTAATAAGAACATCTGCGGATCTATGTGGTGTCCAACAATGCATGTATTTTTATTTTCATTTATATTTTCAAAGATAGATGAAGATGAAAATATTTCACCACACCGATGGGCACTTTAGGTTGGTTGATGTTCACTATACTGACAGTGACTCACCCAGTGGATACACCACTCTTTGGCAGATGTGAGTCCCCGCGCTTTCTTCTTAAGTTGGCCACCGAATACCTATAGATATTATTTTCTTTAGGGTTTTGGATAAAACCTTTAGTGGCCTTTCCCCCATGGGCACTCTACGTAGATCACATTTGCAATCCCATTTAGACACTACCGTTACTCTAGATTGGACAATTCCCTTTCCTAGTAACCACACCCCTGGTTGGAGAATTTGAAATTTATGATTCTCCCTTGGACCATAAAATTTGAGATAGGTTTAGGTTGATATAAGCTCCTTCAGTATGATCCCTCGCAAACCAATGAGATCCATGATAAACAAACAAACAAATTTATTTGCTTGTGGATTAGAAATTCAAGCCCCGAGCTCCTTTCCCTGTGTAACCTATCTTTGGTAGTGCAGAACTCCCTATAGAATTACTTGACTACACATGAGTTGAGTCCCCGTCTCCAGACTCTCTCGGTCACCAGGTCGTTCAATCTATTTTCTCACAAATAGGTTTCCTGAGCATAGTCTTTGGAAGATGTAAGTCTACTATGCATTCTTTCTAGCATGACTTTCAAACCACTGCAGCAGGTGGTCAACATGTTACTTTGCTAATGTTTCACCCCAGTAGTCTTTTAACCAGGAAAGATGTCAGTCCCCATGCTTTCTTCCCTGAATTAACCATTGTGAACCAAAAGGCATCCCTTTGGTTAGTTAGTTCTCCCCTCGGTTGGGAAGCTACTCCTTTTTTATTGGTAAATCTGAAGTTAGGTCTGACATGGCCCTTACTCTGTGTAGTCCATCATAAACCGATGGGATCCATCAAATATAATTAAAAATAAAATTAATTTTGACTATCTTTGAGCTGATTTAAGTCCCTCAATGGCATTCACTCAATAGTCAGCCTAAGGTTGGGTTCAATCCATTGCCTTGCCAACTGATCACCCCAGCGAACTGATCCCTACTTTGGAGGATATAAGTCTATTATGATTCTTCCTAGTACAACTGCTGCACACCGAAAGGCCATCCCTTTGGTTGGATAGTCCTACTATGTGGTTAGTAGACTACCCCTTTGGATTGGTAAATCTGAAGTAGGCCATAGTCGACATGGCCCCTACTTAGTGCGGTCCATTACAAATCGACAAAGTCCATCTCAAAATCCAAAATTTAAAAATCTAAAACAAAATCAACCCTCCTCTCTAGTGGAGCCAAATTAAGCAATTAAATCAATCATCTTCTCCTCAGTGAGATGCAAATCTCTCAAATCTCCCTAGTGAAGTTAATTTAATCCAACCCGAACCTATTCCCTTAGTGGAGGGTTCACATCTTTTATCCCCTATGGATTCCATATTTTAATCCCTCAATTGATTTCACAACCTCTCATCCCCCTGTAGATGACTTGAACCTACTTCCCTAGTGATAGGTTCACATACTCCATTCCTAGTTGATTCCCCCTTTGCTCTCTTATGTTGTTGACATGAGTAGAGTCACATTGCACTAAGCTTTTGATTCCTTCTGCACCTTAGGTTTGGGAGTATATCATTTATGTTAATGCTTGTAATCATTCGGCATTGTTGATCATCTTGATCAACACCAATACGTGTGGTGTACCTTGTCAATCACACCACACCTATGGCACCTTTGTTGACCTCACTTTGGAGTGAGCTAACATCTTCATCCAAGGCAGGGACTCTTCTAAACACTAAGAGTTTTTTAGTCTTAAGACACTTCTAGTGATTAGGTGAACACTTAACCTAACCCTAGATACTTAAAAGAGTTAGCCATCAGAATAGGTTATGCCTTAGGGGTATTAGAAAGATTTGCCTACCCTATAGCTTAAACCCAATTCTTGCTTCCCTCCTTCAAACCAATTCCATCAAATTTTAAATCAATTCCACTCAATTTATTTTCTCAAATCACGAATCAATTCTAAATCAAATGATTGAAACCCATGTTCAATTCCAAAATCCAAATCATGAATCAATTCCAAATCAAATGATTAAAACTCATGATCAATTCCAAAATCCAAATCATAAATCAATTCCAAATCAAATGATTGAAACCCATGAATCAATTCCAATTCCAAAATCTTTCCTAAACCCTTTGATTTCATCCTATGGACTTAGCTCAAATCAAATCCAAATCACTCCAAACTCAAAAGATTTTCTCATAACCCATTTATACTCTCATTTATATTCACAAATATAAATGAAATATAAATTCAAATAACCAAAAGTAAATCCAAAACTCAATTCTAAATCCAAAATCTTTTCTAAGCCCTTTTGCTTTCATCTTATGAACTTAGCTCAACTCAAATCCAATTCACTCCCAACTCAAAAGATTTTCTCATAACCCATTTAGATTTTCATTTATATTTACAAATATAAATGAAATATAAATTCAAATAACTAAAACTAAATTCAAAATTTAAATCCAAATCTAACTTAAATCCAACTTATATCTTTCAAGTCAAATCTTGAACTTAGCCAAATCATTCTCAAATCAATCGAAACCTTTGGATTCTCTCTTCAAACAATCATTTTTTCAATCACATGCTCAAATATAAACATAAACTACAAGCACCAAACCAAAATCAAACTAACCCAAATCAAACCCATATTCACCCTTTTGACTTGAAATTTTCAAATGAATCAAAACACATTAGACTTCAAATCACTTGCCATTGGATTTATATTTCAATCATAAGTCCATATGTGAGTTCAACCAAACTTGAATCAAGCCTTGATCAAGCCAATTGACCAACTTAGGCTCACTTGACCCAAAGTGACCTAAAGCACCTTTTGAGCTAAATTCTAATCCAACCCAAATTGATTGAACTAAGCCCATCTAAGCCTCACATTGATCAACAATCATCCTAGGATGATCAATCACTCAAATTGGGTCAAACCAAGTCAAACCTAGCCTTTGACCAAGTCAACACTTAGCCCAAATGAAACCTAAACTAGCCAAAATCCATCATAAGCCAAATTGATTGAAACCATTGATCTAAACCAATCCATAATCAATGATTGAACTTGACCAAGCCATCAATTGAGCTAAACTAGCCCAATTGGCCACTTGACCCAAGTTGACCCAAGTTGACCTAAAAGTCAAAATGGGTCAAATCTTGATCTAAGCCAAATTTATTGCAACCAATGGGTCAAATTCATTCTAAATCACTTGTTGAACTTGACCAAAGCTTGGCCAACTAAACCCAACCTAACCCCCAATTGATGAACCCAACTTGACCTAAAAGGTCAAATCAACTTGAAATCAAACCAAACCAAAATTGATTGAAACCAAAGCTTGCAATACATTTCAAATGATCAACCAAGCCTAAACCAACCCATGACCTAACCCAATTGGGTCAAATGGGTCAAATTGGTCAACTTGACCCATTTGACCTAAATGAACCTAAATGAACCAAAACCAAATATAAACCAAATTGAACCAAACCAATGATACCCATAGCTCCAAATGATCATTTGAACTTGACCTAACCCATGGTTTGACCCAATTTGACCAATTGGTCAACCTAACCCAATTGACCCAACTTGACCTAAATGGGTCAAATTGAACCAATTCAAACCAAATGAACTCCAAATCACTTGAAATTTGTCCCAACCCATTTTTAATCATTTCAAATCTGCCCAAATCAAAATTAAGGCCAAATGACCATTTTACCCTTAGGTCAAAGGGTATCCTATGGCCAAATTCACTTGGAATTTGGTCAATTCTTTCTCAAGGCCACTTGGCATCCTCTAGTGGTCCACATGGACACCAAGGAGGTGGTGAACATGACCAATGAGTTTGGGTCGCTTTGACCCAACCCAAGGCCAAAATTGACCTCAATAAAATTGAGCACTTGGATCCATACACTCACCTAGCACATGCACTCCTCCTTCCCTCCACTAAAATGAATCACATGGGATGCCAAACAACCAAACCAATCACCAATCTATTGATAAAAAATGGAAAAATTTCTCTTCTCCATCCATCCAAGGAGGGGAGATATACTCCCTCATTCCCACTCAAACCACAAGCATTAATTCAAGAGCTCTAGAATTGAAAACCAAGCATTCCTAAGCTTCCCAAGCCATTTCAAGCTATTAATTTCTCCTCGATTTTGCTCAAGCCAAAAATAGGGAGGTGAAATCCAACCCATCTAATTCTCTACCAAACCCAAATTAATCTTGCAAGCACCATCAAGGGACCTCGTTGAGCTCAATCAAGTTGTTTCCCAAGTCGCCAAGCCACGGAAGGAGGACTTGATCAAAGCCGCACCATTGAAGGGGAGCTCCAAGAGCATCCACCCCAAATCAAGGCTTGATACCTTCAATTTTCATCTCTACTACAAAGCTACCTCCTTGGAAGCACGGTGATAGCCTCTAGAGAGGTATTGCTCAAATCGATCATAAAATGCTTCTTTTGAAGAAATTGTAATCCCATTAGATCTTGACCATTGATACCTGTTTGTCCTCCCTAAGGTGTGATTTGAACTCCATCCAAGCTGGGTGAGCTCGATTGAGAAGATGACGATCATCCATCTCGCCGCTCGAAGGAGATAGATCACACACCGTCCATTCCGCATGATTAAAATGAGATGATTAATCATGATAGATCCTCTTTAAACCAGATTAATCCGCCATCCGATCTTAGATCGATGACTCGGAAAGCGCCCACCGCCACTCTTGTGATAATGAATAACCCATCCCCGTCACCTGTAAAAGTGCATTGCCAGCCATTACGGCCCAAGGGATTAGTTAATTAGCTTTAATTAATTCATTTTTAATGTTAAAACTTCCAAAATTCATAACTAATTATAGGAAAATCCAAAAAATACAAACTTAAGTTTATTTTAAAGATAATTCAATGAGGAATAGTATAAAATTAAAATCAATTAATTTT
The DNA here is from genome assembly GCA_021442155.1 of Cymbidium sinense. Lineage (NCBI taxonomy): Eukaryota > Viridiplantae > Streptophyta > Magnoliopsida > Asparagales > Orchidaceae > Cymbidium > Cymbidium sinense. The sequence goes on from CM038215.1 coordinate 35,868,212, forward strand.
GAACAGTGATTTTCACTCAATTTAGGTTTTATTAGAAATATAATTAAGCTAATTACTCTTTAATTACTTTAGCAATTAATTCTAAACTTTTTAGGGTTAATTAGTGGGATGACCTCTATCTCCCATAATTTTCTTGAAATTTATTGTGGGATTAATTAGGAGAATTACTTATTTCATCCTTAATCCCTCTCTTAACTAAATAAATGATTAATTAACCTATTACATAGTGATAAATTCATTAATTAAGTTTGTTAATCATCATGAAATAGTGAATAGGCTTAGGGAATTAGATTAGGATTTCTTTTCTAAATCTTTTCCCCTAGGTTTATTTCATTTAGATAAAGACTTAATTAATTTGCAAATTGATTAATGATTTAATTAAATGGCTTAATTAACTAAACTCAAAACCAAATTATTCTAGAACTTAATCATTTTATTTCTTGGGTAGATTCTTAGGTGTTCAATAACCTAAGAGGCTTCAAAAGAAATTATAATCAAACTACATGTGTATGATGGTTATGAAAGTACTTAATTAAACTTTTTAGCTTAATTAATCATAATTATATGAGCCAATGCATTAGGCCCCTTTATTTCTTGCAATTGCTAATTTAAATTCCATGATTGTAATATGTGGTAATAATTACTTATTTAATTCACTCCTTAACCTAAATAAAATATGAAATCAACGTAATTATTCTAGAATTAAACTAAAGCAATTCACACATGGGAGAAATGGGTTAAGACCAGCAAACTCTTTTCATATTTTCTAAGTCAAATCAAATCTAAAAATAAAAATCTCCTTAAGGAATTTTGATTCACTTTAAATGATCTTATTCTATAGGATTATCTTTAGAAATTAATTAGGGTGAATGAAGTCATATGCTTACATCACTTTATTTCTTTCTAAGCATACTAAATGTTGTTTGCCATATGAAACCATACATTCATCTCTTTTGAAAAATCAATTAAATAAAATATTTTTTCAAATTGCATGTTGGCTAAAGTTAAGAATATAAGTGGCTATTATCACTATTAAATCAAAAATTATTTTTAAAATCAATAAATCAAAGATTATGAATGTGATGCTACTTATAAGTACTTATAAGCTTGCATGTGATTATAGAATAAGATGTGTTTTGTGTTGTTTTCTTCTCTTCTCTTAACATGGACTTGTATAGGATTTGCAAAGTGTATAGTTCATTTGAAAAGAACATAACACTTACTTCAATCTATTTCTATGCACTCCCATGTTATGACTTAAGAAGGATCCTCACATTACACATGTAAATTAAACTAACCAAATCAAACACAAAATCTTTTGCATGATTCTTCATCCATTTATTTTTTTGTATATTTTCATGTATTTAAAAAAAAAGTGGTATATTAGTAGACATCCTGGCTATGAGGGTTTAAGCCCTAAGTAGGTCTTGTACTTAAGCCCTAGTGTAAAAATAATGGTGTCGTACTCACTTATGTCTTTTATACATGTGAATATGCATTATGATAATGGATAAAGAATCTCTCTTTCTACATAATAAAGAGATGCATTCATGAAATATCTGAATTTCCAAATCATATCTCTTAGCATTCATCATCAAGGTGTGTTAAAATTTGCATTGCATATAGGTATGCTTAGGATTATTCATATGCATGGTACATGGTGGAAAGAAATAAATTTGTGTGTCATGTGTAGTAATCCACTTAATTAATCCTAAGATACCTTTCTAATTGAATAAGTCTATTTAGAGCAAATCTAAACTTAGGGTTAATTAAAATACACATAATAAAATATTCACTAATCTACCTAACAAATTACTTAAGGTAGGGATGAAAGAGAAGTTCTCATCTTTTTTTCTTCTCTTACAACATTTAGTAACTAAATGTAGGTTCATTCAAACTAAATCAAATCATCAAATAAAATTGATAAACTAAATCACTTAAAATGAAACCACCTTCTAAATTGAATCCTTCATACTTAGAAAATTTCAACCCTAAAACCTAGATAAGACATGCCACACAAGCCTTAAATGGCACATACATTAGGCTAAGGCACTATTTCTATCTCTATGTTAGGGTGATGCATGGTTTGATGTGATTTTATTTTGTGATGTAATGTTTTTAGACCGATGTTAGGGTGCATGTGTGTAGATTGGATTATTGGATGAACTTAGTCTAATCATGTTTTTCTCAGGGATTATGCTTAAGTGTTGTAATAAAAATATAAATACTTTGTCAGTAGTTGCTTATACCCCTAAGCATGATTCAAACTAGGATAGGTGAACTTGGTTACCCATGTGTGGAGTGCTAACTCCAAATTATTCCTATAACTGCTTGGGTTGTGTGGTATATTTAGCTAATCTCTATTTTGTAAGTTTAGTTAGATTTATCATTCCCATTTTGATGTAAATTTGGTAATTGAAATTTAAAATGAATGTTATGGGGGGAGTTAAGGTGAACATTGGTCATAAGACCATGTCTTATGTACCATGTGAAGCTTTGGAGCAAACCACATCTCAAGTCAAATCAAAAGAAAAAAAAGAAATGGAGTAAAATCAGGATGAAGAAATGAAGAAATGAGGAAACAAAGAATGAAGACCCTCATAACATGAATTCCCTTTTTTAATTGTAATTATTCATTTGTAATCCAGGTTGTATAAGGGTAGAGCTCGGCTACCCTTTTTTTTTGGGTTTGTGCGGTCAAGCTAGTCCACATTGGCCTCTTATTCTTTTGAACTAATTTTATAAATTGATTGATGTTTTGTTTATGATTGTGCAATTAATGGCATGATCTTCCTAGTTTCTTCATTGTTTGATGAATGGCCCGATGTGAATAGGCTCTTAGAAAAAATAAATTTTTATACAATTAATCAACTCAAAATTAAATTAAACAACTCAACCTAAAGCCTAGGACATAAAATCAAGATAATAAAAGATTTAGCAACCCCTTAGCTGATCTGTATGTCCCACATCATGCATAAATCATCTCACTCTATTAATAGGGCTTCCACCTTCTACAGAGAAAATGACTTACCTTTAAGAGCCATGGTGGAAACACACCTCCTTCTTTCTGATTTTGCCCACAATTAATTTTTCATGCATTAGACATATGAAATCCCATAGCTGTTAAATAAAATGACCAAAGATCAAAATAAAACTTAACAAAATTTGCATTAGATTTAAGTCATTATTCATGTCCTTCATGATCTAGCCTCTTAGAGAGTGTGTTTAAGGATTTAGTCTTCTTTCTAAATAAACAACAGCCTAATTATCTTGCAAAGCATAAGACTTGGCTACATGCATTTAAAATCATAGGAGGAGTTAGTTTGTGGCCACCCCCAGGCGGTTGTAAGTCCAAAAGTTGGGTAGTTTATTCTCTCTTGTGGAGATAAATCATATACCTATTTTCTCCTTAGATTTAGGTCGTGCCTTGGCCCTCTCCAAAGCTCCCTAGATTGAGGATCTGAGGTTGCTATTTCCCTTTGCGGGCTACAAGAATAAATCCTTCCCTCTTAGGCATTTCCATGATCTTGTATTATGGAATTCTAAGCCCTAAATTTCTAATAAAAATTCAACTCAAACATATAATCCTCTTCAAATTTTAAAAATATAAAGCCCAACCATAGGATAGTTTGGGATGCTCATTAGGTTTCCTGATATCATGAACACCCCTACTCATCTCCCTTTGATTTCAATAATAACTCCTTCTTTTTGAGCAATCCCACTTGATTTTTCAAAAATAACCAATTTATTGATAGTCATATCTTTGAAATCTTTGGAGATAACGAGCATTTACCTTAATCGAGAGTATTCTTAAGGAATCCCATTCCTTAAGATGTAATTAACTATGGGAGCTTACCTCCATAGGGAACTTAACTAACCCTATTTAAAATAAACCCTGCTTTACTTTTCCATGTAAAGTAGGGGAAAGATCTCTACACATTCAAGACCCATTATCCTGGAGTCCTTATTAGTGGTCCAATGGTGACTTCCTCGAGATAGTATATCATTCTTTAATGTCGCACCTGATCACCCTAATGAGTACATCTGCAGATCTGCATGGTGTCCCACAACATTTTCCTCTCAGGAAATAAAAAAATAAATACCACAATTGGCTAAATCATAAGAGAGAAGGTGAAGTTCCATCATGAGGGGTTGCTCATAGTTCCCTATAGTGTAAGGACTAAAGCTCTCATCTTTAGCAAGAGTGATAGAAGATGCATATACATACAACATATACTAAGGGGGGTTTGCTAAATCTTTTAATTATCTTGATTATAATAAAGGCTTTATGATGAGATTGTGAGTTGTTTAAAACTTTAGTTATGAGGTATTGGTTGGGTAAAAAATTTATTTTATCCTAAGAGCCTACCAGATCTGCCACACATTAAAGTATTAAGAAACTATTAAGATGAAAAGGAGGCAATCCTATTGCACAATCTAAACAAATCATCAATCAATTTTATAGACTGATGTGAAAGAATAAAAGGTGGGCGCGTACGTCAGACATTCAAATGAGAGATGGGTAGCCAAACTCTATCCTTATATAACTCGAAATATGAAATAATAATTTTATAATTAAAATGAATACATGTGATGGGAGTCTTTATTCTTTACTTCTTCATCTTGACTTTTCATTCTATTGTACTCCAAATGCATCACAGGGCATCCTAGGACTAAGCCTTCTAGCCTCTGCTCATCTTAATCCCACATAGCACTAATCTTAATTCTTATTACAAAATTATATTTATAGAGGAAAAAGGAAATCTAACTACACCTGCAAAATTGAGATTAGCTAAATATTTATAATTTGGGCTTAGCACCTCACACATGGGTAACCAAGCCCACCTGTCCTAACTTAGATTATGCTTAGGGGTTTAAGCAATCTGCAAAGAGAGTATTCATATTTTTTTGAGGCAATCCCTTAAGCATAATCCCTTGTAGTAAACACGATTAGCCTAAGAACTACCTAACATCCAATCTACGAAACATACACCATAACATCTAGTCTAAAATATTACATCACAAAATAAAATATACATCATAACATACATCGCCTTAACTTAGAGTTAGAAGTGGTGACTTAGTTCTAATGTGTATCCTAAGACTTTGTGTGGTATGTCTTAACTAAACGAATAGGGTAATGCTTTTTAAGTGAAGAAGAATTTAATTTATCATAAGGGTTGGTTTCATTTGATTTACACTTAACATCTAAGTGTTATAAAGAGAGGAAAGAGGATTACCTCCTTCATCCCTACCTTAAGCCGCTTTCTAAAGCATATTAATTTGGCTTTAGTCTTCTTTAGTGAATGGTTTATTAAATATTTTTATATTAATATTAAGTTTAGGTTAACTCTAAATAATTCTATTCAATATGAAAGACATCTTAAGATTAATATGGTTGAATTACTATCACATGACATATATCAAATCATTTCTTTCCATCACATGTAACATGCATATGATTAACACTTAGCATATCTATACATGTACAATTTTGGCATATAAAATGATGATGGATGCATATGTTGAAAGTTATATTTTACTTGATTGAATTATTTATATATGTAAATTAAAGCTCTATTCAAATTCTAATACAAATATACATAGGAAAAAAACTAAATGAGTACGTGCCAATGTTAAACCAAGGAAGTGAAGTAATTAAATAACCTCCTTGGGGATACTTAATGCCTCAGATGTCTAGAATATATACCCATTATTATTCAAACTTATGTAAATCCATATATGAATAAAGGAAAGAGAACACTAATTTATATGTAATGTATTTTAATTACTTAGATGATCATGGGTGTATGTATTTTAGTAGAAAAAAGAATTTACATCCATTAATTAAGCGCATATACACATATATGAAAGGTGAAAACAAGTATGTGCCATTATTAATCGGGGAAGTGAGGTAATCAGATGACCTCCTTGGGGCTGCTTAAAGCCTCGTATTCCCGGGATGTTCAGACTAAACTCTTGCTTTCTTACATACATATAAATGTATACACAATCATAAAGATTAAAAAATCATGTAAAGATTATATCTTATTTAATTGAAACATTTATACATATGGATTAAAGCTCTATCCAAATTCTAATAAAAATACATAAGAATTAATTAAATAAGTATGTGTCATTATTAACCAAGGAAGTGAGATAATGACCTCATTGAGCTACCTAAAGCCTCATATTCTCTGGATGTCCACTATATACTTATTAACATTCAAACTCATGCAAATATATATATGAATTCAAGAAAGAGAACTTCACATTCATATGACTAAACTATAAACACATGCAAATCCTATATGTATTCATAACTACCATCACACCACACATGTTATTATCAATTTATACTTTGGAAAGTAGACTTAAATTTATTAGGATTAGTGATAATATATAATTAAGTTAAGTCAACACATGCAAGTTTACATAAATAAATTCATTTGATTAGTTAAATTTGAAAACATGAATGCATGGATTCATATGACATTCAATAGAAGTGATTGGAAAGGAATAGCTAAATATAAACACATGGTCATTCAATTAATTCCTAAGGATAAACACATCAAATAAAAATTATTTAAAGAAAACCAAATCTTCTATTAAATTAATTTTTGGATTTGAGTTGAAGAGATGAGAGATTATCATTTGTTCTTTAACCCAATTCCCATGTTGGTAATCTTAATTCAATAATTAAATGAATTTTATGAATTAAAAGTTGAAATATTAATTAAGCATTAATTACCCTTTCATAAGCTTCTTTAATTTGATTAATCCTTTAATCATGAGTCAAAATGATATGTAAAGAAATAAAATTGCAATGCTAAAGACCTAATGTAATTGGCTCATAATTGAAGGTTAATTAGATTAAAGAATATAATTAAGTACTTTATGATCTTTCTAAATGTATTAATTAATTTCTTAAGGGTCTTTATGTTATTAAACACATAAAGAGGAACCTTTAATTTCATTGTTAATTTGATATGATTTGCATTCAAACTTGATTTGATTTGGCTACTTAATTAACTAATTAATCACAATTAATATCCATATTAATTAATCCTCTTAAAATGGAATGGGTTTAGGAAATAGATTATGAAAGAGGTCCAATCCCTTCTCCTTCATCCATTCACTATCAAGATTAATAAACCTTAATTAATTCATTTCTATTATTTGAATGTTAATTAATCACTTAATTAATTAAAGAGGGTGATTAATATTTGGATCATTAATTTCTCTAATTACTAAGCAATAAATTAAGAAAATCATGAGGCATAAATCATCTCATTAAATCAACACACAAAGTTTGGAATTAATCCCAAATAATTAAGGCTTAATTAATTAAATTTAAAATTAAACTCTAATTATGATTTACTATATAAAATTAAATTAAAATAATTTTAATTAATTCTCCTCAATTACCTTTAAAATGAGTATTTATTTATATTTTAATTTCTACAATTATTTATGATTTTCCAAATTTTAGTGATTAAATGAATTAATTAAGCTATTAATCCATGTGTCATGGTGGCACAGATTGGTTATTTAATCACATGAGTCCATGGTTAACGGCAAAGTTTCATCCCCTCGCGTTAGATCGATCGGATGGAAAATTAATCCCATGATTCTTAAGGATTAAAAAATAAAATCAAAAAATCATGACGCATATTCCAATCACACAAAATGGACAGTGGATGATCCATCATCTCCCGAGCGATAAAAGATGGACACCGCTCTTCCCTCTTCGACGAGCTCGCTCGAGAGATGTCAAAATCAATCCCACACCTTCAGGTGATTGATCTTAGTGGATCTAACAACGATTTGCATGACATTCATTCTTAAAAAAGGCCTAAAAAAATTTGGGAAATCTAAGTTGCCAAAAAAATTACCTCAGAGCTTGGATCGCAGCTAATCGATCGAAGCTATGAGCCCTCTTGAGAATATGGCATCCTATCTCCTCACGATGGTTTCATGGACAAAGCACCACCAAAACATTAGTGTAGGAGGTGCTTCCGGTGGTCGAATCGATCTGGGGAGAGTTTTTTTTTTTTTGTTGCCTCTCTGGAGTTTGGTGAATGTGTGGGAAGAGTTAATTGAAGTGGAGTTGAGTTTTGGTGGATATGGTCAGAGCTAAGCCTTGGGGCCGCTTGGGTTGGTGTTTTCTGGCGATGGGAAGACTTGGGGAGCTTAAGAATTCACTCACGAGACTCTCCTTAGGGTTCTTGAGCTTACTAAGGGTTCAAGTGCTTGAATTGGATCGAATGGAGGGGGATATACCCTTCCTCCCATGGATCGAATGGCCATAGGGGACAGTAACATGCTGAGGTGGCTCAGTTTGGTTAGAGGAGGGCCTGAGGTTGGTGGTTTGACTTGTCACCATCTCACTTGGCTTGGCCAATGAGGGGAAGTGGGTTAACTCACCTCCCCTTGGCTTATGGCTGACCTAGCCACTATGAGTTAGGTTATCCACCTAGGTTGGGTTTCATTCGAAGCTTTGGGTGGCTGCCAAATGCAAAGGAGGGTAGTTGACCACCCAATTTAGATTTTGTCCCATATGGAGGCCTTTATCCATTGGGTAATGTATTTTATTAGGTTCAATTTGAGTTGGATTGATTTTGGGCTGACCTAAGATGAATCAAGGATGGGCCAAGTCAAGTTTCATTGGGTTTGGGCTTAGTTTGAGTGGGTTTGGCTCAATTTGGCCCATGCAGGTCAAATTGGGCTAGGTTGGGTCAAGTTGACCAATTGGTCAAATTGGGTGAAACCTAGGCTTGAGCTAAGTTCAAATGAGTACTTGGAATTTTTTGGTGCAATTGGTTTGGTTTAATTTAGATTGGATTTGGATTTGGCTCATTTGAGTTAATTTGGGCCAAATGGGTCAAGTTGACCAATTTGACCAAATTGACTTAGGTTAGGCATTGGTTCATGCTCAATTGGTCATTTGAAGATAACTGTAGGCTTTGGTTTGAATCAATTTCAATTTAGTTATGATTTAGGCTTTAGGTCAATTTGAGCTAAATAGGTCAATTGGGTTTAATTGGTTAAATAGGCTTTAATCATGTTAAATGATCAATTTGGAATGAACTTGAGCCATTGATTACAATCAATTTGGGTTAGATCTTGATTTGATTGAATTTGGTCTTTTAGGTCAAATTGGGTCAACTTGGGTTAAAGGGCCAATTGGGTTAGGTTTGGCTCAAATGATGGTCAAGTCATGTTCAAGGATTGATCTTAGGTTGATGTGAATCATTGGTTTTAATTAATTTGTCTTAGGATAAAATTTGGCTAATTAGGCTCATGTAGATTAGCTGGGTTAACTTGGTCAACTGAATAAATTGACTTGGTTTGACCCAATTGATTGCAATTGATCAATCAAGGATGACCAACAATCATTGTAGGAGGTTTTGGATGGTTTGATTTAATCCAATTTAGGTTAGATTGAAAGTTGGCTTAAATGGGACCTTTATGTCACTTTGGATTAAGTGAGCCTAAATGGATTTGAGGTTTTGATTGTAATTGATTTGGGTTCAAATAGATTTTGGCTCATTTGGGTATTTTGGGTCATATGGGTTAACTTGGTTGGATTGAATTAATTTTGGTTTGGCATGACTTAATTGTAGATTATAGATTTTGGTTTGGAATGGTGATTGAAAGATCAAATTGATTCATGAGAAAATCAATTAAGCTTAGAATTCAAATTAAAGAGGATTTGACTAAGTCCACAGCATTAAGCCATGGGCTTAGGTTTGGATTTGATTCATAGTTTCGATTTTATTTGGGATTTTGACTTGATTATAGATTTGGATTTGATCATGGATTTGACTTAATTGGAGGATTGAATTGATGATGAGAAAAATTAATTGAATTTGATTTGGATTGGGTAATTTAGCTAAGTTCATAGAGTTAAGTCATGGGCTTAAGTTTGGTTTGATTGAATTGATTTGATTTTGGTTTGGATTTGAGTATGAGTTAAGATTGGATTGAGTTTAGATAAATTGAATTTAAGGTTTGGTTTAGGCTAGGTAGGATTGGTTAGGTTAGGTAGGTGAGTTTCCAAAAGTCCTAAGGCATAGCTTAATCTTATGATTAACCCCTCTAAGTTTCTATGCTTGGGTTAAGTCACCTAATCACTAGAAGTGTCTTAGAACTAAGTAGTTTTTAGCATCTAGAAGACTCCAAGGTCTATGATGGGAAGATTGAATCATCACTCCAAAAGTGAGGTCAACAAAAGGACCCCCAATAGGTGTAATCAAGGCACACCACACGTGACGGATCGAAAGAAACATCCAAGATTGCAACACTAACGAGATCATATATACCTAAACCCAAAGGGTAGATAGAATCATGATCTTAGTGCAATACAACTCATCTTATGCCAAAATCATAAGAGAGTCAAAGAAAATTTGGTTTGAATCAATTGATTTCATGTCAAGGACATGAAGACGGATCCACTAGGGATATAAATTTGGGTTTGATTTATTTTATTGGTTAAATTTGTGGCCTATCCACTAGGGATATAAGCTTCAATCCACTAGGGATCAAGGATAGACTTGATTTGGGTTGATTTGGAGGCATATCTGCTGAGGATGTAAGCCTAATTGAATTTATTTTGTTCACTTTGTGTTTTGAGCTCCTATAGGGAGGTTGGTTTTGAGTTTGATTTGTTTGTTTGATTTATTTATTGACTTGGGCTTTACTGGGGAGAAGAGTGTGATTTAATTCCACTAGAGAGGTTGGTTTGAATTTAATCTTATTTATTTTGGGTGCATACCCACTAGGGAGGTTAGTTTGAATTTAATCTAACTTATTTTAGGGGGCATACCCACTAGAGGTATGAGTTTGGTTGAATTTGATTAAATTAATTTTTGGTATGGACCCTATCGGTGTGTGAGGGACATACCAAGAATGAGCCACGGGGCCTTGGCCTATTATAGATTTACAAGTTCAAAGGGGTAGTCTATCGGCCATAAGGTAGGGTTACCCAACCTAAGGGTTGCCTTTCGGTGTGCAACGGCTCTACTAGGGAGAAAGCGTAGGAGACTTACATCTTCTAAAGCAGAGACAACCACTAGGGTGATCTGTTGGATGCATAACAAATCAAACCTGACCTAGGGTGACTACTAAGTGAGCACCACTACAGATCTTACCTCAACTCAAGAGTAGTCCAGAATGATTTCATCTTAATTTTATTTGATTTAAATTTTATTTAATTTGATATGTTATGCTATGGACCCTGTTAGTGTGTGATGGACCTACTAAGAAGAAGCCATGAGGGCTTTGACCTATCTTAGATTTACAAGTCTAAAGTGGTAGTCTGCCAACTAAAAGGTGAGACTATCCGACCTAAGGGTTGCCTTTTAGTGTGCAACGACTGTGCTAGAAAGAAAGCGTAGAAGACTTACATCTTCTAAAGCAAAATAGTTGATACGGAGACTTGTTGGATGCACAACAAATTAAACCTGACTTAGGGCAACCACTGCGTGAGCACCGCTAGGGATCTTACCTCAACTCAAGAGTAGTCTAGAATAATTTCATCTTAATTTGATTTAAATTTGATTTAATTTATAGACCCTGTCAATGTGCGATGGACCCACTGAGAAGGGGCTATGTCAGCCTAGACCTGTCTTAGATTTACTAATCCAAAGGGATAGTCTACTAGCTACAAGGTGAGACTATTCAACCTGGGTTGCCTTTGTGCAAAACCATGCTAGGAAGAAGGCGTAAGGACTTACATCTTTCAAAGCATAATAAATGATGGGTGACCTATTGGATGCACAACAAATTGAACCTGACCTAGGGTGACTACTAAGTGAGTGCCGCTAGGGATCTTACCTCAACTCAAGAGTAGTCAGGGGATTCCTATAAGGAGTTTTGCTGACACTGCCCTAAAGATAGGATGACTGCTTGGGAAAAGGTACTACTGTGGGTGTTATCCTGATCCACAAGTGAATATAAATTTTATTTGTTTATATGTGGACCATGCTGGATGGATCAAAGAAGGGGCTATGTAGGCTGACTGCCCCATTTACTGATCCAAAGGGAGAGCCTATACATCTACATTACAAAACTTCTAACCATAGAGGTGATTACTAGGAAAGGGCAACTATCCAATTTGGTAGCAACCTGGGTAGTGTCTAGATTGGGTCATAAGGATGTGATCCAAATAGAGTGCACACAGGGGAGGTGCCACTAGGTATCTTGATCCTTAAAAAAAAAAGTAGTAGGTATACGGTGGCCAACTCAAAGAGAAAGCATGGAGACTTACATCCGCCAAGTGGTGTACACACCGGGTGGGTCACTGCTAGCATAGCAAAAATCATCCAACTTAAGGTGCCCGTCAGTGTGCGACGATCAATCTAGGAAGAAGGAATAGGAGACTTCATCTTTATAGATGGAAATGATCATTAAGATAACCGTGCTTCACCAAACAAAATTACCATCCGACCTAAGGGCAACTACTGCAAGTGGAGTCCCGTGGAAGGACCGGACCTAAACTTGAAGTAGTTTAGGAGAAAATTAGTCACTGGGACTTACCTAATCCTCAAATATACTTGACTTAGTTAAGACAATGACTAGTTCAAGAAGAAAAGTGCAGACTTACATCTTCTTAAACTAGTCCAACATGAGGTAGCACTGCCACGCATGGTCTACCATATTAATAAGGTGCTCAGCTGTGTGTAAGTGATTAAGCCAGAAGAAGCTGGAAAGACTTACATCCTCATGAGCAAGAACCCACTAGGGAGACATACTAGCTAAGTAGTGAATCGAACTGAATTCAAAAGCATCTATTGAGGTTATTTTGGGGCTATCTCAAACTCAAAGCAGCCCAGATAAAAATATATGTGTTTGTTTTCTTTATGTTTGTGTATAGTTTTGTGTTTGTGCTATGTCAATGAGAGATATGATGCCGCTCAGGTACTCTTACACCTACCCTAAACACATCGTGGCGGATTCATATAGAAAAATGCTTTCAATTTGAAGAGATTAAATTTGAAATAGAATTTTCAATGATGATAATTACTTTCAAACAAGATTTTATGGATAATATTTCTTTAGGTAGAGCCTGTTGATCAGAAGCATTGAGCACTCTCCTTTATGATTGATAAGTTGATATGATCCTCCTTAGTAGGCTTTCTATGATAAAAGGGCCTTCACAAGTGGGTTCAAGCTTGCCTCCCATCCTTTGACAGCAATAATTGGTCTCTTTAGAACTAAAACAAGTTCTCCTACTTGAAAAGCTCTAGGTCAGATCAACTTGTTGTGAGCTTGAATCATTTTGGCCTTGTACAACTCAAGGTTTTGGCATGCCAGTGGATGTCACTCCTCCAAACCTTCAAGCTCTTCTAATCTCAACTTGGCGTTCTGCTCCATTGTGATCTTGCTACCCATGGCTGTCCATAGTGATGGGAGTTGGACTTCTAATGGTAGAACGGCTTTGGACCCATATACTAATGAGAAAGGAGTAGATTGAGTTGGAATTCTATAGGTGGTGCGGTGCCCACAAGGCTTTAACTAACTGCTCATGCCACTGTTATTTATTATCATTGAGTGTTTACTTGAATATTTGGCTAAGAGTATTATTGAAGGCTTCTGCATAACCATTCACTCTCGATAATATGGTAGAATATCTCTAAATTATGCTATGTCTCTAGGAGAAATTATTAATTTTGGTGCTCTTAAATGATTATCGATATAATCGGCAGATACCAATCTATATATTGTCGAGCAAATTATAAATTATACACTGAAGCTTTGACCTCTTTGAGTAGACTCACCTCCACCCATTTGGAAAAGTAGTCGGTAATAAGTAAGATAAACTGATGACCCTTGGCAGAAGGAGGATCAATCAGACCCAATATGTTAGTGCCCCAACACTCAAATGACCATGAGGCCAATGTCGAATGTAGAATGTTGGGTAATTGGTGTAGGATTACTCTATATACTTGACATTGATCTACGCTACATATGCACCGTGATCATCACCCAATAATATTCGAGTCTTTTGATTTTGGCTTTTATCTTGGGATTGAATTTGGTGAGTCCTGCATAATCCTTAATGCACTTCGGTCATGATCTTACATGCATCATGCTTGTTTAAACAATGTAACCATATATGATCGAATGACTGTCAGTATAAGACATCATCCACAATGGCATAGGAAAGTGTCCTTTGCTTCATCTGATGTGCTTAAGACTTCTCTTGAGGTTGTTTGCCTTTATTTATATAATCAATGAATAGTTGCCTCCAATCCAACTTCTCATCCTTTTTGGCAACGGTAACCTCCTCTTCAAGAGAGTATTTTTTGATGAGTTATGTGTCAATAAGAGGTAGGAATTGCCTATTTTGAACCTCTATTGATATGAACTCATCTTCCGAACATGCCAACTCCTTAGCAAGTTTGGCTAAAGCATCTGCTATGGCATTTTGTCCTTAAGGGATCTTGTAGATGATAACCTCTAAGATTTAGGTCAATAACTCCATAGTGTACTTGTGGTAATGATGGAGTCTAAGCTTGAGAACCTTGTAGGAACCAAATTTGATTGACCACTAGTTTGGAATCCCCAAAGATGTTGATGTTATAGATGCTTAGCGAAATGACTAACTCCAAATTGACAATCAGAGCCTCATATTCAGCTTCAATGTTGGTGCAAGGATCAGATAGGTGGTATGAGAATCTCATCATATCGCAGTCTAGAGTTAGGAGAACTATTCTTACTCATGCCTTTCTTGGAAGAGTTGATTGTGATTCTTCTCTTCTTTGAGAGAAAGTCGCACCAACAAAATACATCTCCCAGCAACGAGTGCTAGTATCCCCTAAATTCATGATTTGTTCATCGGGGAGATCATCACTAGGCGGAGAGTCAGCAGGAAGTGGGTGTGCTGCTAAGAAATCTTGAGTGCTTGTCCTTTTATCACACGAAGGGGTATAAAAGTGATATAAATCTATGACAAAATCATAGACCATCGTGCCAACCATCCAGATAGTGTCATCCATTTCATGAGGTATTGTAGTGGATTGATTCTAAAAATCAAGTTGACTTTATGAGAAAGCATATAATGTCGTAGCGTTTGGGATGTAAAGATTAAAATTAAGCAATGCTTCTCAATGGGTTGATAATTTGCTTCAGTAGCGATTAGATGATAGCTGAGGTAGTAGAGTGTGTTCTCTTTCCCTTCATCATTGGCTTGGGCTAATAAAGCACCAAGAGAGTCATCTAATGCAGCAGTATAGAGTATCAAAGGTTTCCCCGGAATAGGGGCTGCTAAAATTAGCAGTGTCATCAAGTACTGCTTCATGTCTTCAAAAGCATGCTGACACTTGTCATCCCACTTGAACTTGGTTTCCTTTTTGGCAAGTGCTGAAAATGGTTAACATCTTCTTGATAGGTTGAATATAAAGCATCTTAGATACATTAACCTCCCTTGGAATGATCTTAGTTGAGTTAGATTTTTAGGGGGTGGCATTTCTAGTATCACTTTAATCTTCTCCGAGTTAATTTCGATCCCACGGTGTCGGACAACAAACCCAAGAAACTTTTTTGAAGCTACCCCGAATGCACACTTCAAGGGATTCATTTTAAGGTTAAATTATCTTAACCATTCAAAAACTACTATCAATTTAAAGAGATGGTCTTTTTTTCTTTATTTTTGACCACGAGATCATCGACATAGCATTCACTAGATGATGAATGAGTTCATTGAAGATTTGAGTCATGGCCAGCTGGTATGTGCAACCAACATTTTTAAGGCCAAAAGGTATGACATTATAGCAACAGATTTTGATCGGGGTTCTAAAAGTAGTATTTTTCTCATCTTCATGGGCCATCTTTATTTTGTTGTATCCAGATGAGCCATCCATAAAGGAGAAGATTACATGAGATGGGGCAATATTCACCATAAGTTCTGGTATTGGTAGTGAAAATTTGTCTTTTGGATATGCCTTATTTAGATCCATAAAATTGATGCATATATGAATTTGGCCATTCTTCTTCTTAACTAGGATGATGTTAGCCAACTAGGTGGAGTATTTTTCTTCCTAGATGAAACCATGATCAATCAATTTCTTGACTTCAAAAATGACCTGTTGTTCAATGTCTAATCATATGTGTATAGGAGCTTACTTGATAAGGTTAGCGTCAAGCTGTATTGCTAGCTTCTGGACCGCTATGTTAGGAGCCAATCTGGGCATCTCTTCATAACTCCATGCAAAGTAGTCCTTAAACTCAGTGAGTAGCCTAACTAAGTCATTGATTTAAATTTCATTCAACAATGAACTGATGTATGTTGGGCGTGGATCTTCTTCAGTTCCTAAGTTAATTTCTTTGAGTTCATCAATAGTTGATTTCTTCTTCAAACTCAGGCGGTGCATCTTTATCTTGGAAATCATCTAGATCATCTGATGTTTCTAAGCACACCTCCCATATGAGTTAATGTGATTTTAGAAGATCCTATCATACTCCAAATGATTATTGATGACTAGCCAGTAATCGTCATCGTCGAATGGGCCTATCATGCCAAAGCCTAGTCCTGGTCTTGATTGAGGGCTTTTACATTTGTTGTTACATATCTTTTTGATGTAATCTGACCTGTGCTTAGACCATCTATGTGGGATTAACCCTTTCTTTGCTAAATTATGAGCACAAGGTGAGTACCAATCAAAAGGTAATTCTATTAACTCTTTATATGAATCATCCTCAAATTCTACACCAACTTCTTGACTTGAAGATGATGCTCAAGGATAGAACCTCTAAATCTTCATAGCTATGGATAATTTAGAGGCTTCCTTAACTACCAAACCCTCAACTTATTATGAGAAAAGTGGGGTTAGAGGTTAGGTTCACAACTAATGCCTAATAATTTCACGTAGAGAGGACTTAGATACACTTATGCTTTGCTTAAGAATCCAGTCTTCATCACTGCCTAGCTCGAATGTCACCTCCAATGGGATCTTCTATTGAGAAGAGCTAGCCAGTGTGCTAACCATATAGGACTCATCCTTTGAACTAGATTCTAAGTCTATATGGATAACAGGTGTATTCCTGGTAGTTGGGACAAATTTCTTGGTGGGTGGTATGTATGGAGGCCTTCCACCCTGGAACTGCCTCTAGAATTTCCTATTCCTCGTCCTGGTAGAGGTCGCTTCATTCTCCCCACATGTTCAAATGGGGTAATGAATTATGAGTGGAATCTAATCTCAGGCTCTACTTCTTCCCTAGATTCTTTCTCGCCACTTTTTTTTTTCTTTTCTTTTTTTCTTTTTTTTCTTTTCTTTTTTCTTTTTTTCCCAGATTTTGACCAAGTTCATGAAAATATACTTTTGATTCTGGGAGGTAGTAGGCCACATCCTCATATATCCCAACCTCATGAACTAAAAAATGGTTTGAGATCTCCTTGACATAATATTCGATTCCACCTCTCATAAACTTGATGCATTTATGTAAAAAAGATGAAACCATGATGTTCTCATGTATCCATGATCTTTCAAGAAAAACATTGAAAGATGTATCCTAGTCTATTATGTGAAAGTTGGCTTCAGTCTTCCAATAATCTATCTCTAGTGCAACACCATGGAGCCTAAGGCCCTCTCATCTTATTCATTGAATCCTTTTAACATCATCCTCTCCTTTTGGAGTTTAGAGATGTCAATCCTCGAGTAAGCAAACTCATAATATTGACCGATGCACTCGTCCAACCAAAAGATGAACTGCCAACATCCAATCGTAATGTAAAGAGGTTGGTTATGCTCGATCGTCCCTAGGAGTAAGTCTTCATCACTGAATATAACTCTTAAGATGTCCTTTGAGTAGTGTGCTTCCTCTCCAGTAGTGTTCAGCTGAGTTAAGCATATCTCTGGGTCAAGTAAATCCTTGACTAGAGATTTCGTCATCTCTTTAGATTGGACAAGGGCATCATATACGCTTAACTTAGCTGGCAACTTTCTAAGATGAGCAGGATATTGTAATCAACTCGGTTGGTCTTCCACAAGCATATCCATATATGGAGCATCTTGTGGAGGCGCGACCTCACTCAGAAATAATGATGACCGCCTCAGATGCTACCCTAAGAGGTAGAACTTTATCACTACGTAGGTTAACTTCAATGACTTCTTGAAATGATGAGTTCGTGGAAAGTTCTACCAGCTCATCGGGTATACCTATAGCTTCTCCTATAGAATCCTCAAAGTTGGATGACTACAAGTTAATCTCAAGGGGTGAACCTGATTGATTCAGAGAAGGAAAGTCTGATTTTGAATCAGAGAGGAATGGATCAAAACTATTTGAGTTATTATTATTATTTTGACTATTTGAGATATTATTATTATTTTGACCCAAAGAACTTTCAATAAGGATAAAACTAGGAGCATCAGAAGTAGAGAGAATGTAAGTGGAATAAGCTTTCTTCATTAATTTCATTAATTTGGGTATATGATATATATAAAGTAAAGTGGGAGTGAGGGGTTTGTTGCTCTCATCCATGGATACAATGCCTCAGAAGAAGTAGTGGAGAAGTAGCCGGAAGGAGTGGAAAGATCGATGATGGTTGCGCAGATCTATCCCGTGAAAGTGGTAGTCCATGGGCTTCCACCTCCCCCCCCAAGTTGTCCTTCTGAACTAGCAAACCTTCCTTAGTATTGAGATTGAGCTACCGCACCTACAGAGAAAGTTTCTTGATTTTAGAGATGATTTTCTTAGAGGTTCGGGGTAAGAAAATATCCCAACCTTCTTTTGTCTTGAGAGGATCTGAAGTATCTTCAATGATTACTCTAATAGAATCAGATGGTTGTTCTAACAAGTATTCCTTAGATATAACTATGGCTCCTGACTTGTAACTATGCTCAAGCCAGTCCTTGAAAGCGATGTAATCCTCTAAAACATGGCCTAACATGTAGTGGTAAGGCAAATATCTAGGATCATCACTCTTGCTCACTTCCTTCCAGACTCCTGGTAGTTGGAAATTGAAGATACTTCAAGATCTTCCCCCACTACCTCCCCTGAATGAGTATGTCTTACTTAATTTTTTAGCAAGAGGGAAAATAGCTACTTTCATATGAATACCACTGCTGAGTAGGCTACTATGGAGGTGGTGGGCGCAACCATGGTGGTAAAGAGGTGAGATGGTGAAAGAGGAGGTGACAATAGAATTTCTTATGAGGCTTAGGCTTAGATGATTGATCTAAAAGGGTAACTATTTGGCTTCCTCTTGTAAGTTAGCCGCCTTACAGATTAGCTTCTTAAATATCTTCTCTAGAGAAGCCCTTAAGCATGATGAAGACGGGCCATAGATATTCTTAAGTAAAATCTCAATGGCATGTTGTTCAGACACTATAATTTATATTTCATACTGTCATCTCTAAGAATTTAATCAACAAGAGACTCATTGGGTTTTATTTATCTACATGAGATCACCTACAATACCTTTATCGAGTCCTAAATCTCTTGATGAAGAGATGCTCTAACTCGATAAAGGTCTTCATTGAATTGTTGGGCAATTCAGCATACCAATCAAATGTGACACCCGCTAAGCTACTAACGAAGAGGTGAAAAGAAGTGTGTTGCTACCGTCGGGGTTGCAAAAATAGGCCCAAAAGTGTGCAATATGCTACCTTAGGTTCCCACTATTGTCAAAACTTTTGAAGGATGGTGGCACAAAATCCTTTGGTTATTAAACTACATCAAATTTGTCTACCCTTTGAAAACATGAGCTCCTGGGTTTGTGCCAATGCTTCCTTTACCTACTTGACCATATGCTTTATGCATTGAGGTGCTATCTATGACCTTCCTATGCAAGCTACTAGAATTATCGTCAATGGACCGCACTTAGGATGATCTAAGGTATGTACTAACACAAGCCACTCATCCACCGTAAGGGAAGGTTGAGACGGGCTTAGGCTCTACAAGTGACCGCCATCAACTCCTCTACCCTCTTCTCCATCCCGCCTATCTCGATCATCCTTCGCTGAGCTATTGAAGGAGGTGTTGAGTTGAATGTGAGGTGTCACCTTCCTCAACACTACATGATGTTCTCTATGGATTTTCGTATCAACCATGTGAACTTCAGTCATCTAACATGTCATCATCATCGATCAAAGTCAACCCTACCTCTTCCTAATCTAATGGTCACTCGACTATATGTCCGACCGCAAGATAGTAGTTTTCTAGAATATCCTCCAAATAATGGTCAATGGTCATCTTCAGCCTATCTAAACATAAGTCGGCCGACAACCCTACTAGACATACTCTATGCCCTTGTAATGGGGTGCAGTCCTTGGTCGATCAATCGACATGTGGATTATGTTGGTGTCCCTCCCTCTCTACTATGAACATGGAGCAACCACGACACTCTGGGTCACCACTCCTATTTTCAGAAGTGAAAAAGGTCAAGCAAGAGAGCTCGCCTCACCTCAAGAAGTGGAATGGAGTGGGATCCTGGCTGATCACCAAGGGAGAAGCTCTCTCTGGAAGGGGCTTGTGGAACTTGTGGGGATAGTGGATGCTAGAACCGAAATGAAGAAGAAGGTGGATGGTGAGTGAGCGATGTAGTGTACGCGACACCTCGCCTCTACCGAGATCTCCTCCTGCGACTAACGGTTCCGATAAAAACTATATTGTTAGAATAATCATCTCTAACAACTCATAGATCAGAGAAATCCATCAGAGCGGAGGTCACCGACTGTCTAGCAAACCTCCTCCTCTCTCGCTTGTCTATTTGGGAAGTAACTTTGGCCTCAGAGGCCCTCTCTCTTTGTATCTGATCCCTGATGCTCCTAAAGATCATGTTTCTCATATCATATAATGTACCGAACTCCGAGCATCTGTGGGCTCTACCGACTCAATGAAGAATAAACTGTAGGCCAGCGTAGGGCTTCCTCCTGTACCTAGCTGGAATCTCAAACTCTATAGGTGGTGGGGGTGATGCAACGACCCAACGCATCCCTCTCTCCTTCAAGAGTGGGTGGAACCTACTACCACCCAAGAATGGAGAGATCTCACGAGGGGAACCCTCCTCAGCAACATAAGAGGCATCAATCTCTGCCTCACCTTCAGTGGTCTTGGTCAAGGCACTGTCTTAAACTGATGGAGTTAGAACCTACATCGAAGGTAGAGAAGACTATCTCAAAGGCCAATATGGCCTTCCTCCTCAAAATTGGGGGAACCAACAAAGAGGTACAAAGGCAGCAGACAATAGATTGTACCACCATATTAACACTGCCATTGGCACTGCTGACACTAAAACTAGCATTGACACTAGTGTGGGAACCACGACAGTCTTCCCCTTCAGAGAGGGGAACTCAAAACTAGACAATACATCGAATCGGAGAAGTGGCTTCTTGTATGCCACCTCCTCCTTGCTAATAGTGGTGAGGGTTAGCCCCTCACATGTGACTTAGAGGTACTCAAAGCCAAGTTCGAATTAGATCACATGAGCAATGGTGAGTATGGCCTGATCCAAGGCCAAATCCACACCAGATGCAAAGGAGAAGATCAGCTCATCGGAAGACATGGAGACGAATTGACTGGAGGGAGAAAGAAAAGACTGGACTGATATCTCTACATTGTTGGAAAAGAGAACTGAATTAGATCCTTACCTTGAACTTAAATTGTTGGTTTTAATTTTACTTTGAATTAGAACCCTCATTTAACAAATTTAGGTATTCTAAATGGGGTTCAATTGGGGAGATTTGGAAATTTGGAGGAGAGACTTTTCCTTAAGTTGTATGTTTGAATTTGATTTTGACTTTGGAACCCATATCCAACAAATTTAAGTATGTTGAATGGGGTTCAATTATTTTGAAGAGACTTTTGAAAAATGTGTTTGTTGTTTTCTTTTGTTGGAATTTGACTTTGGGGCCATCACTTAGCAAATTTAGGTATGATAAATGAGATTCATTTGCATGTTTGAAAATTTTGAAAGATTTTTGTATTGATGATTTGATGTGTTGATTTGATTTGAAGAGTAGAACTTTTATCAACCAAATTTAAATATTTTAAATGAAGTTAAAATGCGTGTTTAATATTTGTTATTGATTTGATTTGTGAAAAGGGGACTCTTATTTAATAAATTTAAGTATGTTAAATAAAGTTCAATTATATATTTGATGTTTGTTGTTGGGGTTTGATTTTGTTTTGAAGATGCAACTCTCATTTAACAAATTTAAGTATGTTAAATGGAACTCGCTTATGTGTTTGATTATTTGTTTATTGATGTGATTTTATTTTGATCTAGAAAATTGAACTCTCATTTAACAGATTTAGGAATGTTAAATGGAGTTCAAATGTGTGTTAGATGTTTTGATTTTAATTTGGTTTTGAAAAAGGAACTCTCACTTAGCAAATTTGGATATGTTAAATAGAGTTCACTCATATATTATTTAATGTTCTTTGTTTGTTTGATTTTGTTTTAGTTCTGAATAAGGATACCCTCACTTAGTAAATTTAGGTATGTTAAGTAGAGTCCAATTATATGTTGGTTGTTGGATTTAATTTTGAAAATAAGACTCGCATTTAACAAATTTAGGTATATTAAATGAAGTTAGTTAATTTTCGAAAATGGGTTTGAATATGTTTATTCTTGAAAGGGAGGTTTATTGTTTTGATTTAATTTTGATTTTGAAAAAGGGAGCATTCACTTAGCTATTTTAAGCATGCTAAGTGAGGTTAAATTAATTTTCTTTGGAAAAGGGGTTTGAAAGATTTTGATTTTATTTTGCTTGACTTTAATTTTTAAAAGAGAACCTTCACTCAGCAAATTTTATTATGTTAAGTTAAGTCCACCTAATTTTGCTTTGAAAAGATTTTGAAAAGTTTTACAAAAGATTTTATTTATTTTACTTAAGATTTCATTGAAGTTTTGTCAAATATGAAATGAACCTCGCTTCACCAAGCTAGTGGTAAGAGGTTCTAAATTCTATTTGATTTATGTTTGGTCGTCTCCTTTCTTTAATTAATTTATTATTATTTATTAGGGGGACCTAATAGGAGCCTTAAGACCTACACATGAGTGAGATCCTAAAACCTAAAGGATCCTAGCTATCTTTGCTTAAGAATGAAATGAACAAAGAGCCAATGGAAAGAAAAATAGTCTCAGGCTTATACAAAATATAAGTCCACCATTGATGCTTGGAGATGATAATTGTCTACTAGAGATGGAGAGAGGAACTATCCCTAGCGGAGTCTCTAGAAAAATCTATGGTGTTTATTTTTAGATGTGGGTGAACACCATGTAGATCGTTGGGGGGTACTTATTGAAGTGATCAGGTATGACATTGAGGTATGATATATTATCTCGAAAGATAGAGACATCACCTTACAATGGACCTAATTACCTAATAAGGATTCCTAAGGCATGATGAATATTCAAATATACCAAATATTTTTTCCCCTACTATACATGGAAAAGTAAAGTAGAGTTTATATTAAGTCGGGTTCTTAAGTTCCCTATGGTGGCAAGCCTCCATAGTTAATTGCATCCTAAGAAATAGAATCTCCTAAGAATACTCTTGGTTAAAGTAAATAATTATTATCTTCAAAGATTTTAAGGTTAGATTATCAAAGGATTGGTTATATTTGGGAAATCAAGTGGGAGAGACCAAGTGGAAGACTTACTTTTAGAATCCAAAGGGAATAGGCAGGAAATTCTCATGATACTAGGAAACCTAGTGAGCATTCCAATCTATCATATGGTTGGGCTTTATATGTTTGAAAGTGAAGAGATTTATTTGTTTGAATTGCAATTTATTAGATTGCTAAGGCTTATAATCTAACAACACAAGATTGTGAAAATATTTAAGAAGTGAGGATTTATGCTTGTAGCCCGATGGATCCTAAATCTATGGAGCTTTAGCGCAAACTAAAGCGTGGCCTAAATCTAAGCGCACTCTATTTGGATCACGTCCTTAGTGACCCCATTTAGACATTACACGGGTTACTCTTGGATTGGATAGTCCCACTTTCCTAATAGCCACCCCTGCGATTGGACAATCCATCTTACGGATATACAGATTCTCCCTTGATCCAGTAAGTCTGAGATAGGATAAGACTGATATAAGCCCCTTGTCAATGTGGCCCCTCGCACACCAACTGGGTCCATGCAAACATATAAATAAAATATATATTTTTGCTTGTGGATTAGGAGGACACCCCCAACAGTATATTTTCTCAAGCAAGCATTCTATCTTTAGGGTAGTGTCAGCAAAACTCCTTATAAGAATCGCCTGACTACTTTTGAGTTAAGATAAGTTCCAAGCGGCACTCTCTCTATAGTTGCCCTTAGGTTGGGTTTGACTTGTTGTGCCACCAACAGGACACTCCAGTGGTCATCCTTGCTTTGGAAGATGTAAGCCTATTACGCATTCTTTCCAGTATGACCATTGCACACCGATGAGCAACCTTAGGTCAGGTTTGATTTATTGTGCTACCAATTGACCACCCCAGCAGTTTCTTCTTGCTTTGAAAGATGTAAGTCTACATGCTTTCTTCCTAGCATAGCCATTGCACACTGAAAGGCACTCCTTAGGTTGGTTAGCTCTACCCCAGGTAGACTATCCCTTTGGATTTATAAATCTAAGATAGGCCAAGGTTGATATACCCCTTCTTAGTGAATCCATCGACAGGGACCATTTAAATTAAAAATGATATTTTTGGCTACTCTTGAGTTGAGATAAGTCCCAAGTGGCACTCTCTCAGTAGTCGTCTCCCTTAGGTTGGATGGTCTTACCTGATGGTTGGTAGACTTTCCCTTTGGATTTGTAAACTTAAGATAGGCCAAGGCTGATATAGCCCCTTCTCAATAGATCCATCGCACACCAATAGGGCCCATGTATTAAATCCACTCTTATCCCTAGCAGATACTTCCTCAAGCAAACCAAAGAAATCCATCAAATCAAATCCACCTTATTCTCCCAACGGATCCGAGCTTATATCTCTAGTATATGTACTCTCGACTCTAATTCAACCAAATCATATCCTCTCCCCAGTGGAGCCCCACATTAGATCAAATCAAATTCTCATCGCCTAGTGGATTCCATGAATTAAATCAAATCAAATTTCTCCCCAGCTAGGCATAAATCTATTTGGCCCCACTAGTGGAGCCTAAACCATAATCATAAATCAAATCAAATCAAATTCTTATCCCTAATGGATGCATCCCCAAACAAATCTAAACCTACTTTCCTAGTGGAAGGTTCACACACCCATCCCCGATAGATTATAAATCCTAATCCCCATCGGATCTTCTCTCCCAAATCATATGTGTAATCAAACTCAAACATTTATCCTCTATGGAAAACATGAACCTATTTCCCTAGTGAAAGGTTCACATACTCAATCCCTTAGCGGATTCCTCCTCCCTCTCTTATGTGTTTGGCATAAGTTGAGCTGCATTGCACTAAGATTGTGATTCCATCTATGCCTCGAATTTAGGAATAGATCATTTCCATTAGTGCTTGCAATCCTTTGGACGTTATTGATCATCTCAGTCAACGCTAATACGTGTGGTGTGCCTTCTCAGTTACACTACACCTATTAGGGGTCCTTTTGTTGACCACACTTTTAAAGTGAGTCTTTAATTTCTTTAGCATAGATCTAGGACTCTTATAGACACTAAGAGCTCCTTAGTCTTAAGACACTTCTAGTTATTAGGTGAACACTTAATCTAAGCCTAGAAACTTAGAAGGGTTAGCCATAGGAATAGGTTATGCCATAGGGACTTAGGAAGACTTGCCAACCTTATAGCCTAAACCTAACTCATGCTTCCTTCTCAAACCAAAACTCAAATTCATATCAAATCTAAACCAAATTTCAAAGACTCATAATCAATCTCATGATCAAATTCAAGCTCAAAATTCTCCATAAAACCTTATGATTGAATTCAAAACCCTTTAAAATCCATTTGATTTCATCTTATGGGCTTAGCGTTAACCAAACTCAAATCAATCCTAATTCAATTGATTTTCTCAAATATCAATTCAATCTCTCAATCAAACTATAAAATTCCAATTCAAATCCAACTTTAAATAATCCAATCCCAAAATCAAATCCAAGTTCCAAAATTCTTTTGTAAGCCATATAACCCATTCTCATAAACTTAGTCAAATTTCTAAGTAAATTACCCCAAACTTGATTGATTTTTTATAAATCAATTATTCACAAATATAAATGAAATACATACTCAAATGACCAAAACCAAATCAAACTAAATCAAACCAAGCCAAGACCCTTCTTAAGCTACATGGACCTACCTCCATAAGCTTAACCAAATCTTAACCCAAATCAATCCAAAATTAATTGGTTTCTTTATAAATCAATTATTCCCTCATTTATATTTATAAATATAAATGAAACCCACCTTCAATGACCAAAAATAAATCAAACTAAATTGATTTTCTTCTTAACACTTTTGACCTACATCCTTAAGCTTGGTCAAATTTGCTTCCAAATCACTCCAAACTCAAGTGATTTTCTCATGGATCATTTATATCTTCATTTGTATTCCCAAATATAAATGAAATATAAATCCAAATAGCCAAAACCAAATCCAAAATCAAACCAAAACCCAATTCAAGACCTTTAAGCCATTTCTTTAGACTTGGCCAAATCCTATCCAAACCAAGCCAAAATCAATAGATTTTCTCTTAAATCAATCATTCCTTCAATCAAATACCCAAATATAAATGAAACCTATAATTATTAAACCAAACTCAAGTCAACCCAAGTCAAGCCCAAGTTAGCCCTTTTAGCTTGAAAACTTTAAATGAGCCAAAATCCATTGGACTCCAAATTGATGGCAGTTGAATTTATATTTTAATCCTAGGCTTATCTATAAGTTAAACTAAACTTGAATCAAGCCAAAAATCAAACCAATTGACCTATTTAGATCCACTTGATCCAAAGTGACATAAAGGACTTTTTTGAGCCAAGTTCTAATCCAACCCAAATTGGATTGAACCAAGCCCATCCAAGCTTCATATCATGATCAAAAATCACCCTATGGTGATCAATCACCTTGAATTGGGCCAAACCAAGTCGACTTGGTCCTTTGACCAAGTCAACCTTTATCCCAAATGAAATCCAAACTAGCCAAAACCCATCATACACCAAATTGATTGAAACCATTGATTCACACCAACTCATGATCAATGATTAAACATGACTTGACCCTCAATTGAGCCAAATCAAGTCCAATTGGCCATTTGACCCAAGTTGACCAAAATTGGCTTAAAAGGACAAAATGGGTCAAAACATAATCTAACCTAAATTTATTGCAATGAATGGCTGAAGTTTATTTCAAATTGATTATTGAACTTGAACAAAGCCATAATTGAGCCCAATTTGACCAATTGGTCAACTTGACCCAACCTAGCCCAAATTGACTTAAAGGGTTAAATTAGTCAAAAATCCAAATTAAATCCAAATTAGTTCAAACCAAAGCCTACAATTATTTTCAATTGACCAATTGAACATGAAACAAAATCTAACCCAGCCCAATTTGATCAATTTGGAAAAATTGATCAACTTAGCTCATTTGATCTATATGAATCCAAGTGAGCAAAAATCAAACCTAGGCCAAATTGATTGAAACTACTTAAACCAAAATATCATTTGAACCTAACCTAAGCTTTTGTTTGACCCAATTTGACTAATTGGTCAACCTAACCCAACATGATCCAACATGAACCCATTTGATCAAATGAAGCTAAAACCCATGAAACCAACCCATGACCCATTTGAGGCTGACCAAACCTGACTCAAACCCATCTTGTAAACCTAAAATCAGCCCAAACCCATTTTGAGCCAAGCCCAATGCAAATACTCCATGGATCCTCTCCCCCATGTGGGATTTTGCTAAAAATGGCAAAGTCCACCCACCTTTCACCTAAGCAGCCCTCATTCATCCAAATGAGGGATCCATAAACCTCCTAGCCCACTCTACAAAGGGATAGGACTTACCATGGACCAAAGGGAGATGAGCCAACTCACCCCCCATGCAACCCAAGCACCCAAGGTATCAAGGAAAGATAATCAACCCATATCCAATTTGGAGCCTCCTGTCATGGCCTCTCTCAATCCATACAAGCCACGTGGACTTGAGTGCGACCACTCCGATGCTCTGATGGTGGTTGGCCAGCAAAAAAAGGGAAGCCATCCCATCCATCCACCTCAACAAATCGAAGGGTATAACCCCTAAATTCGCATGAAAAATAAATCACTTCGATTCAGATAAGCTTCCAGAGATGATTCCTCCCTGTGGGAAACCAAAACATGGGAGGCTAATCTCGATCCAAACTTGCTCGTTCCTCAACCAAAATCAAATTCCTCTTACACACACCTTTCACACAAGTTGTCGAAGCTACCCAACCCATTTCCCATGCTCCAAAGCCACCGAAGGAGGGATTTTGATCAAGACTGAAGCTCCAAAGCTCAATCATTGGTCTTTCGAGCTATCCACTTGGAACAAACTCAATTGCTACCCAACTGGATTTCGTCTCAACTAGATGAAGCTTCCTCAAGCGTGCAAGCTACCAGTCTTAGCTCTGATGAGGTATTTCCATAAAAATTGATCTTTAGCTTAAGTGGTGTTGGTCCTTTGTAAAGGAAATTAGCGTGTGAACTAATCCTAGCCATTGGATCCTTGTGGATCCCTCATGCAAAGGTGTGGGTTGAATTTAGAGTAAATCAAAGCTCGGGTGAGCTTGGATCGAGCGATCCATAATGGACGAGCTCTGTTGTTCGTTGCTCATAGAAAGAAGGATCACGGGCCATCCGTTCTATGTGATTGGAATGGACGGCTCTGATCAAATCTCATTAGATCCATCCATTTTTCTCCCCTTATACTGTAGGTTTGATCTGCGTCATCCAATACAGGATCGAAGGGCTAAGATCAATATTGCATCCACTGCCAGCTGACTCAGCGCACGGATGTGATAACTTAAATACCCAATCTCGCACCTGAAGCACGCGTCGCACAGGCCATGGCACCAATGGGATTAGGCTTAATTAAGATTATTTAATGTATTTTTAAGGCTGAAACTTTCATAATTCATAACTAATTATAAAAAAATCTAAAAAAAATAATGGCTCATTTTAAAGGTATTTTAGAGGGGAATCCATTAAAATTATTCTTAATTAATTTAAATAGTGATTTTGGCTTAATTAGAGTTTAATTAAAATTTTTATTAGCAAAATTACTTCCTAATTAATTAACCAATCAATTTCAAACTTTCTGAGAATGTATAGGGGGATGACCTCTGCCTCCCCTATTTTTCTTAAAATTTATTAGTTGATTAATTAGCATAATTAATTATTTAAGCCTTAATTACTCTTTTAATTTAATTAAGTAATAATTAAGCATATGAACAGTAATTAATCAACATATTAGACCCCTTAATCACGGTTGAATAGTGGGGAGACTTAAGGAATTGGATTAGGACCCCCCTCCTGATCTTTTCCCTAAATTTCCTTCTCTTTTTGAACCAAAATGCTAATAAATATTTTATTAACTAATTAGTGGCCTAATTGGTCAATTTGAAATTCAAATCTTTTCAAATCATGTTTAATTGAATGAGGGGTTTATGGAATTAAGTTGGGACCTCTTTCCTAACCTTTTCCCCTTAAGTCCATTTCATTTCAAAGGATAATAAATCCAAATTGGTAATTAAGGAAGAGAAATGGATTAATGGATAAATAACTTGATTAACCTAATTAAAAGGGTAATTGCATTTGATTTCTCTTAATTGATTCATGGGGAGAGCTTTAGGTGTTGAATAGCCTAAAGAGAGTTAATGAAATTATGGTTGGTTCACATGTGCGAGAAAATCATAAAAGTAATTAAGTGAGTATCTTAGGCTTAATTAATAAATGATTATGAGCTAATTGTATTAGGCCCCTTTCATGTCATAAGAACATTGCTATTTACTTTTTAATTCATTTGCATATTACATTAGCTCATAATCATTTAATTAATTATCTTAAGGTAACATAAGTAAGGATTTAATTATTTGATTTAATTCACATCTTAACTTAATTAATCCATAAAATCAACTTAATTGCTTTTAATTAAATCAAATTAACTCACACATGGGGAATGGGATTAAGATTATAAAACCTTTCTCATATTTCTTAAATCAAATCAAACATGAAATTAAAAATGATATTAAGAAATTTTAATTTATTTTAAATGAGCTTATTTTATATGATTGTCCTTAAGAATTAGTTAGATTGAATGAAATCATGTGCTTATGTTCCTTTATTTCTTTCCAATCATATTAAATGTTGTATGTCACTTATGATCATGCATTCAACTTTTTCCAAAATTAATTATATCAAATAATGTCCTTTATGTCAAGCTTGCATGTGTCAATTTAAATTAATATATTTGTGGCTATTATCACTATTAAATCAAAATCTATTTTTCAAAACTTATAAATGAATGATTATATATGCTATGAATGCAAGTTATAAATACATAGGAGATGTATGTGATTATAGCTTAAGTGTATGAAGTGAAGTTTGTTTTCTTTCATTCATGTATTGATTTATATAAGTAAGAATGTTGATGGGTATATAGCTTGGACATCTCAGGAATACAAGGCTTTAGTTAGCCCCAATGAGGTCATTTGATTACCTTACTTCCTTGGTTTAATAATGACTCGTACTCCATTTGATTTCATACTTATGTATTTCAATATTAGAATTTGGATAAGACTTTACTCTATATGCATAAATGTTTCAATCAAATAAAAATATAACTTTTGCATAGTTTTCTTTTCTTTGTTTATGTATACATCCATATATATTTGAGAAAAATAAATATTTAGTCTGGACATCCCGGGAATACAAGGCTTTAAGTAGCCCCAAGGAGATCATTTGATTACCTTATTTTCCTGGTTAACAATGGCATGTACTAGTTTTTGTCTCTTATACATGTGTGTGTATTTAATTATGGAATTAGAACCCATTATTTTTTTATCAAAAATCCATGCATTCATGAATGATTAAGTTATTGAATTAATTAATCATATGACTAGGAGCTCTATTTCTTATGTTCATGTATGCAAATTTACATATGCTTGAATGTAATGGGTATATAGTTTGGACATCTCGAAAACACGAGACTTTAGCTAGCCCTAAGGAGACCATTTGATTACCTCACTTCCCTGGTTAATAATGACACGTACCTATTTAATTTCATTCCTATGTATTTTTATATATCAATTTAGATAGAACTTTAAATTAATATGGTAAAATAATTCAATCAAGTGAAACATTTAAATTCTAAAAAGACATGTTTACATCCATTATTTAAGTGTGTAAAGACATATTGCATGTATATGTATGCTTAAGGTTTAATCATGTGCATGTTACATATGATGGGAGGAAATGAATGAATATGTGTCATGTGATAGTAATTTATTCCAATTAATCTTAAGATGTCTTTCTTATGGAATGAGGTTATTTAAAGTGAACATAAACTTAAGATTAATTTAAAATATGTAATAAGCTATTCATTAAAGAGAATTGATTAATTAATTTGCTTTAGATGCGGATTAAGTTAGGGATAAAAGAGAGTGATCCTCCATTTTCTTCTCTTTATAATACTTAGTCAATAAGTGTAAACCAAATGAAACAAAAAAAATATATTAAGTAAAACTTGCAAATCAATTAAGTTACTTAAAGTGAAACCATCCTTTATAATTAAATCCCTTTATACTTAGAAAATCACAACAAAGCTTAGTTAAGGCATACCACACAACCCTTAATACACACACTATAGAATCAAGTCATCACTTATAGGTTTATGTTAGGGCCGTGCATGGAGTGGTGTATGTTTTGTTTTATGATATATTATTGTAGACTGGATATTATGGTGTATGCTTCGTAGACTAGATGTTAGATCGTGATTAGCCTAATCATATTTTCTACAAGAGATTGTGCTTAAGGGGTGCTTAAAATAAATATAAATGCTCTCTTTTGTAGGTTGCTTAACCCCTAAGCATAATCTAAATTAGGATAGGTGGGCTTGGTTACCCATATGTGGGGTGCAAAGTCCAAATTATTCATATAACTGCTTGGGTTGTATGGTGTGTTTAGCTAACACTTATTTTGCAGGTGTAGTTAGATTAACTTTTTACTATTTTTAATATAATTTTTTGTTAGGAATTAAGATTAGTGTTATGGGGGATTAAGATGACCAGTGGCTAGAAAGTTTTGTTCTGGGAGGCCCTGTGATGCTTTTGAAGAAAGCAAATCCAAATGAAGAAGTGAAGGAGATATGAAGAATGAAGATTAGAAGACCCCCACAGCATTTATTTATTTATAATTTATAATTATTCTTTCATATTCTGAGTTATATAAGGGTAAAGCTCGGCTACCCATTTCCTTTTTTTCAGTTATACGATGACACCCGACCGCACCGGCCTTTTATTCTTTTGCGTTAGATTTAAAAAATTATTTGATGTTATGTTTAAATTGCATAATAGAAACAACATGTCTTTTCTTAGGCCTGGATCCGATTAGGCTCTCAAGGAAAAATAAATTTTCTACCCCAACTATAACTCATAACTAAATTTTCTAAATAATTCATAACCTCATATAAAACCTAGACATTAAATCAAGATAATTAAAAGTAGGGGTGTGCATTCGGTCGGATTGGATGGATCGGTTTTTTAATTTGCTAATCCGTTCGGTTTGAAATTCATAATCCGAAAATCCAATCCGTATAAGATTTAATATAATCCGAACCAATCCAATCCAAAAAAAAGTTCAAATTTTCGGTTCGGTTTTTTAAAAATTGAAAATAATTAAAATAAAGAAAATGTTATTTAATTAAAATGATATATTTGATATTTCGTAATTCTTTTATCGCTTATGATTTATATTTTTGAAATAGAAATACTCATATTTTTTGAAAAAGGTTTATTTTTTTGAATTATGATTTGAAAGACTTTTCACTTTGTATTTAATAAATAATAAATATTAAATTTATTACTTAAAAGGCACTTAACTCACACAACAGTAATGTAACAAAATATATTTCTTAAAAAGCTTTTCCAAATATCTTTTCTTTCACACCATTTTAATAGCATAACACATTTTCCATTAAACCAATAAAATTTATATGCTAAGAAAAAGAAAATTTTCAATTGCAATATTAGTATATTACAAATATTCATAAACATTCGACATTTAAAAAGAATTATAATTACATATCGCAATAAACATTCATAAACATAAAACATTCATAAACATTTTCAATTTCTCTAATAGACTAATTCTCTACATTTACAAAAGGAAGCATGATCAAGATTGCATTCGATGAAAGAGTTTCATTTTAACCTTTGCATATTTCTTTTTCAGTTAAAATGATAATCTACAAAACACTGATATAAGTAGTTATTAAACTTTGATAAGCAATAATATTAAAAGATTTAAAGATCTAATCATCATCGACTAAAAGAGGTGGAAAGCAACAAATATAACAAATACATAAATATAAGAACTTTAAGAAAAAACAATTAAGTTTACTGTGAGCTTTTAATGGCAATGCTCATAGTTTTGATTAATGGCTTGAAATATTAAATTATTTATGATTTTTAACTCTACTAATATTCTTTGTGGCAATTGGAACAGGGTGACATATTTTATTATGATTAGAAATAGGAGATTAAATAAAAGAGAGATTAAAAATGAAAATAAAATTCAAAAGAAAATAAAGGCTCGTGCTCACCAAAAATTACTAAGAGCAAATGTAATATAAGCATCCAAACTCGATTGGAGGATTACAATCACATACAATACCAAAGAGTAAATGAAATATAACATCAAAGCCATCATTCAAAATCACCGCCAAACATTCCCAAATCGACAAAACGCCTCGATTAGTAAACATTAAACAACTCCATGATCCAAAGATAACAAATTACAAAATAAAGATCATTCACTTTCGATTTTAGTCGATAAGAAAATGGAATTGCAATAGATAACATGATAAGTGATAAATGAAAGTGAGACAATCCATGCTCACATTCGATTTCAGAAATAACATCAAAATCATCATCTTTATAAACACTAAACAAGAAATGTTCATTTATCAAAAGGGAAACAGAAAACACCCAATACCAATACCCAAAAAGAGGAAACAGAAAGAAATCTATGGGAAAGCCAACACCCAACAAAGATCCAAATAACCATCAAAGGCTCAAAGCCACCACCAATGCAAAGAAAAAAAACCAAGAGAATATAGTTGTTAATAAATGAAAATGAAAACACCAAGATCACTTTTGTATGTCTGTTTCACCTAAACATTGGTATTACATATTATGTTAATTTACCTTCCCAAAGGCATAACATCGACAGCAGCCCAAGGTCCCAAAGGCAAAATCTCCACCCAAAATCCCAAATAGGCTAAATGGCTAATAAAGTCGCAGAATATAAGCAAAGAATGACCAACACCAACAGAGAGGAAACAGAAAGTCAAACCAAAGCCATGGGGAGACCAAGAGGGCATCCAAACAACCATCAAAGACCACCAATGCATATGCAAGCATAGAAAACACCACATCCAGCACCACCGAGTCACCGACCAAGATGGCAAGAAGCAAATACCAGGAAACACCGAAATAACCAACATTGTTAACATGGTGGAAGATGACTTTAACATTCAATACAAATAGCAAAATAAGTAAGACTATAAGAGGGATTCAATACCAATAGCCAATGTAGAACAATAGAAGCATCAAACATCTAAGGCGAGATAACAATCAATCCCAAGTCACCAAGCCGAGAGATCAGAGAGCCACAACCATAAAACCGGAAAAGGAAAATAACCAAACAAAATTGAAAAAACCAAAGCTAAGCAAATCCTTAAGAGTTAAGAGGCCATTAAGTTTAGGGAAAACGATAACAACAGCAGGCTAACTTGTATTTATATCTGTATCTGTATCTGTATGACTGTTTCATTTCAATTCTTTACTAAAAGGTTGGATCCTCTATAATCTTTGATAGATCTGAAAGAAAAAGATTTAATGCATAATATAGTATGGTAGTGATGTATGGCTGAAAAAAAAAGTGTTGTAAGTAATTGGAAAAGTCTAAAAGATATAACAATACCTTCATCAAATTTATCAATGTCATGAATGTTCTCCTCAACAATGACTCATTTGTGCACTTTGCTCATCCAATCTTGGGCACAAATAAGAGCTTGCACTATTTTAGAGATAAAGAGCTCTAAAAGCAACTAAACACGCCACCAAGTCAAAAGTAGACTCATAAGCTAGTTGATATAGAACCCAAAATATCTCTAGCCATTTGAGATAAGATGGAAAACCTTGGAGCATTAACCTTCCACCATGTTAAAATATTAAAGTCATCTTGTATAATTTCAGAGTCTTCAGCCAAGTATTTATCTAAGTCTATTTTACTCTCAAGATCATCTCTCCCATAATTATGCCTCTTAAACTTCTCAACCATCATGTACTTTCTCCCCCCATCCCTTGGATCATGATGGATTAATTGGCTTTCAATAATATTTTGTCTTATCTCGTGAGCAATTTCATCTCTCTAACTTCATCTTATAATCATAGAACATATCGAGCTAGACCTTATTGCTCGTGCCAAATTAGCCCCCTCCAAGTCAGGATACATATCCACTACAACAAATTCAATATATCTAAGTTTGAACCTAGGATCAAGTAC
Organism: Cymbidium sinense; assembly: GCA_021442155.1. Lineage (NCBI taxonomy): Eukaryota > Viridiplantae > Streptophyta > Magnoliopsida > Asparagales > Orchidaceae > Cymbidium > Cymbidium sinense. The sequence goes on from CM038215.1 coordinate 35,903,906, forward strand.
AACTGTAAGATAAATATTCATATTCATTTTATCAACACAACCCCAATACTTATCAAACTTTAATTTCATTTTTTTTGCCATGGTACTAACTTCAATATCATTATGTGATTCCCAACTTTGAAGCACACATTGGACCTCCGCAATCTCATGAAAGAAAGTGTTTGAAGTAACATATAAGGAACCAGAAATGCGCAGAGTTAGCTCATAAAATCTTTCTAAGAATGTTACAAGCCTTCTTGCATTCTCCCAATCACCATCACATGGAACTCCACCTCCACCATTCACTTCCTTCTCCAACTCTATTCTAAATTGAGGATCAACCACTTCATATCTCTCAAAAGCTTTTGAAACCGCGAATTTAACATCGATATGTAGAATTCCACCTTGTAGGTACATCCAAACACAACAAGCTTTTGCTTTATATTTTTTCAATTTCAATGCATTCTTTGAATTTTTTAAGTCTTGATGGAGACTGCTTAATGTACCTCACTGCTGCTCTTACAAAAGGTACGATCTACCAACCTCCTTAATTCCATCTTGAACAATAAGATTTATAATATAACACATCTCATGTGTAAGAACTTACAATCAAGAACACTTCCTCCCGTTTAGAAAATTTCTTCAAATGATTGATAATACCATTATTGAGCTAGCATTATCAATCTATTGTAAATAATGTATTAATACCCAATCAATCAAACATCTCTCTACCTCCTCCTACCCAATAATCTCACCTCAATGACTATATATGGGAAAAAAATTAATGACTCTCTTATTTAACTTCCAATCTTCATCAATATAGTGTTTGACACATATAATTAATTCAATTGATGTCCATGTGTTGTCAAGCAAACCCTAGTAGTTGAATCTCGTAATATTTTTTTCAAAGCATTCTTCTCATCTAAGTAAAATTCAAAACAGTCATGAGTGAGTGTCCAACGGGAAGGTATTTTAAACATTAGGCAACATTGAGTCATAAAATATTTAAACCCATATCCTTCAACATGTTTGAATGGTAATTCATCCATAATAACCATGGCGCTAAAGCTTTTCTAAGCCTTCTTGATCAAACTTCCAAGCTTTGAGACTTCAGTTATTTGTTCACCTTTGTCCAAAGGTTACAATACTAGTAGAGTTTGATTTTTTCCATGTTATGAGGATTCTTCGACATACGAAAAGATGTGTCCGTAAAGTAGTACCATTAAGCTTTATATCACTATGATAAGTCTTCTCACAATAGTTACATTTACTCATCTTTTCTCCAATGGAACTATTAAATTTAGTAAAATGATCCCAGACATTTGATCTTGGTCGAATTGCCTTTTCTTGTTCTCTTTTCAAAAGATGACTTGCTACTTGAAGCACTTGCAAACAATGGATATTATCTTGATTGATAGGTGTTTGCTTTTGGGAAGAACCAATCATGCTAGAACTCTCTCCACAATGAGACATCTAATCAAAGTGTAAAGAGATCAAGTAAGAATAAGCCAAATGGGAGTACAAAACTAGAAATTATATATGATACACCGATCTTGATTTCTTAAAGGAGCAAAGTGTAAAGAGATCTAATCAAAGTGTAAAGAGATCAAGTAAGAATAAACCAGTAGTAACTTTAGATGTATAGTCAAGCATATATGCCTTCTTCTCATGTTTTTTCTCATGAAGACAAAATTGTAATATTACAATTTTTTAAACTTTAATTGATGAAAAATATTACCAAACAAAGCATTCCATAATCCCAATGCTTGGGACTATTTTTTTGAACAAGGAAAATATTCTAACAAGACGACTACTAGATTTCTTTGACAAATAACAAGAAAAGGTTATTAAATTTAACCCAACTGTATTTTAGATTAAAATTCAGAATAACAAACATAAGCTGTATTTATACGACAATAGTATGTTCTTAATTGCAATTCAAATCTTCTAAACTTTGCCTTTTTTGTCTTATCCATAATTAACCAAGAGATTTCAATGCAGAGAAATTCTGCTAGATCTCAGTTTGAGATCCATTTGCATGTTTATAAAAACTACAAGTCTACAAGCTTCATCCGACTATTGAAAGGAAGAGACGGGGCATTTCTATGTCTAACATTTCACAGAGCATTTCTATGTCTAACATTTCACAGACATTTCTAAATAGAAATATTGAAGACATTTTATCAGCTGATTAAGACAAATCATCTTTATTCTATCAAATATATAAGAGAGATGCTGATCTTGATCTCTCACACACATGCTCAAAGTAATCCTCTTCCAAATACAAATTACAACTTCAACAGAAATGACAAAAAAAATTATAATAAATTAAAACCACCATTTATTCTGCTAATGTAAATAAGGTTTGATTCAATATTGACCAACTCATGGAAGTTCAATGCAGTGGAAAGTGGCACCAAATCTAATTCACGCTTTTAAAAATAAATGCTTAGGGAGAGTGGCTTAACGGTGCGATGGGGACTCTAAAAGAGTAAAAGTAACCTTCATGTACTTCAAAACTTATAAATAAATAATCTGAAAAGATCGAAATATTTCATGCGTCATGAGATAACATCAATGCTTCAGCCTTCAAACCTTAACATTCACACAAATCACATTTAGAATGCATTTTCCAAAATATAGAGAAACATGCTTTAAGAAAAACACTAAGACAGAAGTTCATAAACTGAATTTATAACAAAAGTCACAGAACAAATCACCAAGAAACATAACAAAATAATCCATTACTCTTTCGGATTGCAAATACCGATAAGAAATACCAGAAGCCGCCTCCGCCCTGAAATCGAAATTAATAGTAAACAATTCTAACTCCAACTCTCCAAGTCTCCAAACTTTCAAAGCAGAAGCCACAAACAAAACACTAAACAAGTAAACAGAATAAAAAGAATCCATGAGAATCAAGACAAAACCTATTGCATTGCTGAATTTGAGAAGAAGGAGAAGTAGTTAGGCCTCTTGCATACGCAAGACGACGAGAGAGAGGAGAAGTCAAGAGAAGAAAAAGGATGAAAAAAATGTCCAGTTGATAGCCCTACAATAATATTTGAATGTAAGTCGAAGATGAAGAGAATTAGAGAAGTAGAGAGAGATAAGACCATAAGACGATAAGAGAACCAAAGACAATCGGATCGGGGAATGCCGGAATGGGATTGCCATCCGATTGCCTTTGTCCTTTGCCTTTGAGTTTTTGGAGTTTGGCTTTTGCCCTTTTCGCCTCCCTAGGTCACTAATCGCTTTTTTTGCACGGACACGAAACAGCACGCACGGAGATGGCTATTTGCTCGCTAAGGTATCCGACCTCGAGTTGAGTTCCGGTTAATTCAGATTTTCAGTTTTTTGATATTATAAATTTTTAAATCCAATCCATAATCCAAAAACTAAAATTAGCTAAAATTAAATCCAAAATCCAAAATAAAATTAAAAAATCGATCCAATTTTAAAATTTCGATTTGATTTTAAATGGATTTTCGATTTAAACTGAATTATGCATAGTCCTAATTAAAAGATTTAGTAACCCCTTAGTTGAATATTGTATGTCTAATATCATGCATTCATATTACTTCACTCTTGCTAAGAGAGGGTTTTCATTCTTGCGTGATAAGGAAGACTTGACCTTTAAGGGTCTCCTCTGTGGTGGAAAATACTTCTTTCTCTTTGATTGAGCCAATAACCTCATTTTATCATACATTTAGACATATAAAAATCATATGGCCTTTGTCAAAATGAAGAGTCCAAAATCAAATAAAATTTGAAAAGATTTGCATTATATTAAGTCATTACACATACCACTCATGCTCTAGTCTTTTAGGGAGTGGGTTTTAAGGACTTTAGTTTCTTTCTAAATAATAACAACCCAACTATCTTGCAAAATTATATGACTTGCCTACATGGTTTTAAAGTATAGGAAGAGTTAGCTGGTTATCACTCCAAGCAGTTATAAGTCTAGCAGTCGAGTGGTTTACCCTTTCTTGTGGAGGTAAACTTTATACCCATTTTTTCTTAGATTTAGGTTATGCTTTAATCCTTGCTAAAGCTCACTAAATTTAGGATCTAAGGTTATTGTTTCCTTCAGGCTATAAGCATAAATCCTCACCTCTTAGGCATTTCTATACTTGCATTGTGGGATTATAAGCCCTAGCAATCTAATAAAAATTAAACTCAAACATATAATTCTCCTTAATTTCAAACATATAAAGCCGAACCATAGGATAGGTTGGAGTGCTCACTAGGCTTTCTAGTATTATGAGCATTCCCTACTCATCTCTTTTGGCTTCGATAATAAGTCTCTTCTTTTGTTCTATCCTATTTGATTTTCCAATATAACCAATTTATTAATAGTCTTATCATCGAAATCTTTGGAGACAATAATTGCCTACTTTAATCGAGAGTATTCTTAAGAAATTCACCTTCCTTAGGATGTAATTAACTATAGGAGCTTTCTCCCATAGAAAATTTTAGAACCTGGTTTAATATAAATCCTACTTTATTCATCCATATAAAGTAGGGAGAAAATCTCTAATATATCTGAAGACCCATCATGCCTTAGGAGTCATTATTAGGTGATTAGGTCCATTATAGGGTGATGATTTCTATCTTTCGAGATAGTGCACCATTCCTTAATGGCATAAAAATCACTTCAATAAGTACACCCTCAAATTTGCGTGGTGTCCCCCATACACATATCAAAAATAAATATCATAATATGAAATATATTTTGGCATACTTAAATGATGATGGATGCATATGTTTGAAAGTTATATTTTACTTGATTGAATTATTAATACATGTAAATTAAATATCTATCCAAATTCTAATATAAATATACATAGAAAAGAAACTAAATGAGTACATGTAGTTGTTATACCAGTGAAGTGGGATAATTAAATAACCTCCTTAGGGCTACTTAAAGCCTCGTATTCCTGAGATGTCCAGACTATATACCAATTATTATTCAAACTTATGTAAATCTATATATGAATAAAGGAAAGAGAATGCTAATTTATATGTAATGTATTTTAATTACTCAGATGATCATGGGTGCATGTATTTTAGTAGAAAAGGAAATTTTTTATCCTTTAATTAAGCACATACACACATGTATGAAAGGTGTAAGCAAGTATGTGCCATTATTAACCAGAAAAGTGAGAAAAATAAATGATCTCCTTGGGGCTACTTAAAATCTCGTATTCTTGGGATGTCTGGACTAAACACTTGCTATCTTACATACATATAAATGTATACACAATCATAAAGATGAAAATCATGTAACGATTATATCTTATTTAATTAAATCATTTATACATATGAATTAAAGCTCTATCCAAATTCTAATACCAAAATACAAAAGAATAGAATCAAATAAGTACGTGCCATTATTAACCAGGGAAGTGAGATAATCAAATGACCTCTTTAGGCTACTTAAAGCCTCATATTCCCGGGATTTCTAAACTATATATATGAATTCAAGAAAGAGAACTTCACATTAATATGACTAAACTATAAATACATGCAAACCCTATATGTATTCATAATTACCATCACACCATGTGTTATTATCAATTTATAGACTTTGAAAAGTAGATTTGAATTTATTAGTGATAATAGTCACACATATAATTAAGTTAAGTCAACACATACAAGCTTATGTAAATAACATTCATTTGATTTACTTAAATTTGAAAACATGAATGCATGGATTCATATGGCATAAAACATTTAGAAGTGATTGGAAAAGAATAGCTAAATATAAACACATGGTTTATTCAACTAAATTAATTCCTAAGAACAATCACATCAAATAAAACTATTTAAAGAAAACCAAAGCTTCTCATTAAATTAATTTTTTTGGATTTTAATTGAGCTTAGAGAGGAGAGCTTATCATTTGTTGTTTTAAACCCCATATTCATGTTGGTAATCTTAATTAGTTCAAGCCAAGATAATTAAATGACTTTTATGAATTAATTAACTTGAAATATTTATTGAATCACTTAGTTACCCTTTCCTATGCTTCTTTAATTTGATTAATTCTTTAATCATGAGCAACAAAATGATATGAATATGTGAAGAAATAAAATTGCAATGCTCCTAAAGACCTAATGCAATTGGTTCATAATTGAAGGTTAATTAGATTAAAGAATCTAATTAAGTACTCTTATGATCTTTCCAAATATATGGATTAATCATAATTTTCTTAAGGGTCTTTATATTATTAAACAGAAAAAGAGGAACCCTTAATTTCATTGTTAATTATCTAATATGATTTGCATTCAAATTTGATTTGATTTGGCTACTTAATTAACCAATTAACCACTTAATTAAATCCATATTAATTAATCCTTTTAAAATGAATTGGGTTTACGAAAGAGGTCCTAATCCCTTCTACTTCATCCATTCACTATCAGTCAGTGATTAATAAACTTTAATTAATTCATTCTTAATGTTTTGAATGTTAATTAATCACTTAATTAATTAAAGAGGGTGATCAAGGTTTGGATCATTAATTTCCCCTAATTACTAGGCAATAAATCTCAATAAAATCATTAGAGGCATAGATTATCCCATTAAATCAACACACAAAGTTTGAAATTAATTTCCTAAATAATTAGGGCTTAATTTAGCTAATTAAGTTTATAATTAAATCTTAATTAACTTTAATTACAATTCAAAATTAGTTAAATTTTATTTTAATTAATTCTCATCTGAATTACCTTTTAAATGAGTATTTTTTTATATTTTTCTAATTTTTTTACACTTTGTTATGATTTTCTAAACTTTTTGTGATTAAAATGAATTAGTTAAGCTTATTTAAGCCCAATCTCGTCGATGCCATGTAAACCGCTGATGTGGCGCGCTTTTCACATGGCATCATGAGATTGGTTATTTAAACCGATCCAACGCGGTGCCTACGTGGCGGCGCCAAAAGCGATTTCATTCCCTCCATCTGATCTAAGATCGAATGGTAGAGATTAATCCCACAATTCTTAAGGATTAAAATAGAATTAAATCTAACGGGAGATCACGACCATCCATTTCAATCACACGGAACGGATGGCAGATGATCCATCGTCCCCCGAGCGATGGAAGACAGACACCGTCTACCTTCCCTAGCTTGATCCGAGCTCATCGGAGCTCATGAGATGCCAAAATTGATTCCACACCTTCAGGAGAGTTATCCTAGGGGATCTAACGGTGGATTTCGCATGACATTAACATTTTCTTCAAAAAGGCCAAAAAAATTTAAAAAATCTTGGTTTGTTGAAAAATTACCTCGCCAAAGCTTCGGACCGGCGGCTAACTGGCCAAGGTAGCTTCGCCTGGATGAGGTGAAGCCCTGTTGAAAAGATGACATCCTAGCTCCTCGCTAGTGGCTCTATGGACCAAGCACAGCCGAAAAATTACCAGAGATGGTCTAGGAGGTGCTTCCAATGGTCGAATCAATTAGGGGAGAGTTTGTTTTGTGTCACCGAAGCTTAGTGAACATGTCAGAAGAGTTAATTAAAGTGGGTTGAGCTTTGATGGATATGGTCGGAGTTAAGTCTTAGGGCGACTTGGGTTGGTGTTTTCCAGTGATAGGAAGACTTGGGGAGCTTGGGAATTCACTCAAGAGACTCACCTTAAGGTTCTTAAGCTCTCTCAAGTGCTTGAATTGGATCGAGTGGAGGGAAATATACCGCCTCCTCCCTTTGATCCAATGACCAAGATTGGCTTTTCCATTTTTGGCCATCCGACCACTGCAGGCGACGGGAGGGGACAGTACCAGTTCGAGGTGGCTCGATTTGGTTAGAAGAGGGCCTCAGGTTGGTGGCTTGACTTGTCACCATCTCACTTGGACTTGGAAAATGAGGGGAGGTGGGTTAACTCACCTCCCTGGCCTACAACTAGTTAGGTTAGCCACCTAGCTTTGGGGTGTGGTCCAAATGCAATGGAGGATAATTGACCACCTAATTTAGGTTTTTGTCTCACATGGAGGCCTTTATCCATTGGGTAATGTGTTAGATTGGGTTCAATTTGAGTTGGGCTAGTTTTTAACTGACCCAAGATAATTTAAGGATGGGTCATGCCAAGTTTCATTAGGTTTGGGCTTAGTTTGAGTGGGTTTGGCTCAATTTGATCATTGTAGGTCAAATTGAGCTAAGTTGGGTCAAGTTAACCAATCGGTCAAATTGGGTCAAACCAAGGCTTGGGTTAAGTTCAAATGAGTAATTAGAATATTTTGGTGCAGTTGGTTTGGTTCGATTTGGATTTGGCTCATTTGAGTTCATTTGGGTTAATTGGGTCAAGTTAACCAATTTGACCAAATTGACCAACTTTGCATGGTTTATGCATTGGTTCATGTTCAATTGGTCATTTAAAGATGATTGTAAACTTTAGATTAAATCAATTTGGATTTAGTTTTGATTTAGGCCAAATTGACCCTTTAGGTAAATTTGAGCTAAATAGGTTAATTGGGTTTAATTGGTCAAATTGGGTTCAATCAAGGCTTTGATCATATTCAATGATCAATTTAGAATGAACTTGATCTATTAGTTGCAATCAATTTGGGTTAGATCTTGATTTGACCCAATTTGGTCTTTTTAGGACAAATTGGGTCAACTTGAGTAAAAGGGTCAATTGGATTAGGTTTGGCTCAAATGATGGTCAAGACATGTTCAAGGATTGATCTTAGGTTGATGTAAATGATTGGTTTTAACTAATTTAGCTTAGAATAAATTTTGGCTAATTTGGCTCATGTATGTTAAATGGGTTAACTTGGTCACATGACCAAATTGACTTAATTTGACCCACTTGATTGCAATTGATCAATCAAAGATGACCAACAATCATTATAGGAGGTTTTGGATGGTTTGATTCAATCCAATTTGGGTTGGATTGAAAGTCGGATCAAATGGATCTTTTAGGTCACTTTGGGTCAAGAGAGCCTAAATTGTTTTAACTAGCTTAAATTTGGGTTGAATTGAGTTGACTTGAGTTCAATATATGATTTGGAATTATTTTGAGATTTTTATGATAATTGATTTGGGTTCAAATGGATTTTGGCTCATTTGGGTATTTTGGGGGGTTAACTTGGTTGGATTGAATTGATTTTGGTTTGGCATGGCTTAATTATAGATTGTAGATTATGGTTTGGAATGGTGATTAAAATATTGAATTGATTCATCAGAAAATCAATTAAGCTTAAAATTCATATTGAAGAGGATTTGGCTAAGTCCATAAGATTAAGTCATGGGCTTAGGTTTGGATTTGATTCGAAGTTTGGATTTGATTTGAGGATTTGGATTTGATTATGGATTTGGATTTGATCATGGATTTGATTTAATTGGAGGATTGAATTTATTTATGAGAAAATTAATTAAATTTGATTTGGATTGAAGGTTAATTTATCAAAGTCCATAGAGTTAAGTCACGGGCTTAAGTTGGGTTTGATTGAATTGATTTGATTTTGGTTTGGATTTGAGTATGAGTTGAGATTGGATTGAGTTTGAACAAATTGAAGTTGAGATATGGTTTAGGCTAAGGAGGTGGGCATGGATTGGTTAGGTTATAGGGTAGGTGAGTTTTCTTAAGTTCTAAGGCATAGCATAATCTTATGATTAACCCCTCAAAGTTTCTAGGCTTAGTATAAGTGTTCACCTAATCACTAGAAGTGTCTTAGAACTAAGAAGTTCTTAGTGTCTAGAAGACTCCAAGGTCTATGATGGGAAGATTAAATCCTCACTCCAAAAGTGAGGTCAACATGTGCTTAAAAGGGACTGCTATGATAAATATAAAGTAAATATTGTTTGCTTGCAGGTACTACTTAAGTCCCTAAGCATAACCCAGTAAAACAGGGTGAGCTTAGCAATCACTGATGTGAAGCCCGTATATTTGTAATATAAATTTTTGGTGTGATGTATGTTTTTCCTAACGTTTATTTTGCAGGATTTAGGATTTTGTTTTTTGGAATTTTAAAATATAATTTGAGTCTAGAAATAGGTTAGGATTTATGAGGTTTAAGATTAATAGGAGCTGATTGTACATATTTAATGGTCCCTAGTAGAGCCTAAGAAGGTCCCTGAAGAAGGTGACAATATTAAAGTTGATAAAGACCCCATAGATCAAACTTTTAATTCTAAGTCAGGCTATATAAGGGCAGAGTTCGACTTCCCTTTTTTTTAGGGGTGTATAGGGTACCCAGCCGCACCGGCCTATTTTATTTATTTAAAGTTAGCTTAATTTATTTTGGAGTGCGTAATAGAATGACATACTTTTCATATATTTATTTCTGTGATTGTTGTATTTTGTGATAAAGTCTGGATGCATTAGGCTCTTAGGAAAACAAAATTTTTTATCTCAATTAATAATTTTAATTAAATTTTAATCAACTACCTCTGTTTAAAGCCTATGATCTTAATCAAGAAATAAAAGATTTAGTAACCTCTTAACTAAATGATCGTGTGTTTTAACATCAGCATACATATTATTTCACTCTTGCAAATAGGGGGTCTTCATTCTTGCATGATAAGAGATAGACTTGACTTGTCAGAGTAGTCTCTTGTAGTGGAGAACATCTCTTCTTTATGATTTAGCCTATAACTAATTTTTATCATGCATTTATGCATAAATCTTTCCAAGCCTGAATCCAAAAATGATGACTCAAAATGAAATAAAAATTTATAAATTTTATAATATTAGTCTAAGTCATGGAATGCCCATACACTATCTAATTTCATAGGGAGTGAGTTTTGGCTCTTGACTTTATTTTATAAATATAATAGCCCAGCCATCTTGCACTTGCATAAGATTGGACTACATGATTTCAAATTGCTTAGGTGGTGTTAGTTAGCAACCCCTTTCAGACGAGAAGTAAATCTAGAAGAGTTGGGATAGATTTATTTTTTCAAATGAAAAAAATAACTAAAATTAAACTAGGTAGAGCTTTTTTATGTATGTTAAAAGCATTTTTAGACTTAGGTCCTGAAGCATCCTATTGGAATAAGTCTTGAACTCCTGGGTATTTCAATAATCTTATTTTATCATAATTTAAGTCCTAGATTTCTAATAAAATACCAATTCAAAACTTTAATAATCCTAATCTCAAAAATGTAAAGCCCAATAATAGGATAGTTGAAATTGGGTTTCTCAGTATCCAAAAGCATTTCCTACTCAATCCCATTTGGCTTCCGAAAAGAACTCTTACCCCCTTGAAGCGTTCCCACTTGAATTTCTAAATTAACCATTCTTTTAATACACACTTTGAAATCCATAGAGATGAAAGTCAATTTCTCCAATTGAGAGTATTCTTAGGAGGAATTCTTTTTCTTCTAAGATATAATTAACCATAGGGACATGCCCCTATAGGGAATTATGAACCCTACAATAAAATAAACCTTGTTCTACCTCTCTATATAGTTCAGGAGAAGAACCTCTAGTACATCGAAGACCTATCATCCTGAAGAATTCTTATTAAGTAATTGAATATATTATATGAAAATATGCTTATCTTTCAAGATAATATATTTATCCTTTAATGACGTATTTGATTACCTAAATAAATACCCCCAAGATCTACGTGGTGTTGCAAATAAAATTTCCATAAAGTCATAGTTAAAACTCTTAAGGGACAAGCTCATATCTAGTTTTACACTCTTTTCAAAGAAAATATTCACAAGTTTGCTAAATTAGCCAAGTTTATTTGTTAAATAATTCAGTGATAATCAAAGAATCATTAAGGACTCCTATCTTTCTAGAATTCACTAAAATATGGGAGATTAAATAATATTTTCAAAGATTCTCTTTTAGAGTTCATCAAATACTAGAAGTTAATTTGAATTTATTACAATTTGTTTTTCTTAAAGGTCTTTGACTTGGATCTTTCTATTCCTCACTAATGTAAGAGACAGTTCACTTTATGTTGACCTCATTCATAGTGTAGAAGCACAAATTATTGCATACGAGGCTATCATTATATATTAAGAATAGTTTGTACATACCCTTAACAAATGGAAGCACATGCAATAAAGAATTACAATTACATCACCATAAAAGAAGGTTAGATATAAAAGGGATCAATACTATTTTCCTTACAAAACTTAGCATGAGACTTCTGATTATATTCTATTAAACACAATCATAATTAACATTATAATATAAATTTGGAATTCTAAACATCTTAAGTGGCCAACACATTTAATAAATCTAAATAAAGGAGACCAATCCTAATACTATTAATTTTTTATTTAAGAGGGCATTCAATAGAAATTTATATTCATCTAAAAGAAGAAATTAAATGCTTTATTCATTAGAGATATTTATTGAAGAAATATACAAATGGTCAATCTTAAAGTAAAGAAGATTAGAAGAATTATGATAAAAAATATCAAAATTAATGAATAAAGTTATAGTAATCAAAAGATGTATAGGTTCTTGTATATTTTAAAAGTAAAGATTTATTTTTAAATAAATTTTATTATCAACAAAATTTTCTATATAAATTATATTACATTTTATTTAGTAAATCTTTAGAAGGCAAACCCATAAGATAGCTTTGATGAGAAATTAATAGTGGACAAGATTTTCACGATAGAAATTTTATAAGAATAAGTGACAAATAGGGTCTTTACTCATGACTGTTGAAAGATGCCCTTGGGGAAGCCTTGATGAGAAGTTAATAATAAATAAAAATCAAAATCTTATTAGAAAGATTCTAAGAAAGCAAATGATTTATAGACTTTCTATGTATTAAAAATCTCTGAAGAATAAAAGCCTCTTAAGGTACAAATATATCAAAAATTTCAAAATTTTAAAAATATGAAAAGGTACAAGTACAAAACTAATATTAAAAAATCTTAGAAGACTAAGGGTCTACTTGGGGTAACTACAACGATTTGATATTATACTGGTGGAGCTGTTGTATAAGTTGATGTTGTCTTAAAAGTTATAGTGAGTATTACAATTTTGAATAAAGTTAGACAACAGGTTTATGACAACCACTACACTTTGCTAGGTCAAGTTGAAAAAGCAATTTTCCTATTGCAAATTCTCCAAAATGCAATTTTCAAATGGTACTGTAGTGCATTTTCGCACCTCACCTCCACCGTTGCTCCAAGCGCACTTAAAAGCTTAAAATATATCTGCACTTTCAAAAACTTTAAGAGATTTGTTGTGTGCTAGAAAACCAGTTGCGATAGAGTGGAAGTTTACGCCTTAGCTTTGTTGTGAAATCCAGCACACACACAGGTATTTAAAGAGTGAACAAGAAAATTCCAAAAATTTTTACGTGAAAAATCTCGAAAAGAGAGAAAAAACCATAGGGCCTAGCCTAATAAAAAGTTTACACTATATATTTATTTTGGAGTACAAGTTTTCCCGCTACGGAATTATAAATTTGTATATAAGAAGGGCTGACAATAGGAACCCCAAAATCAGACAACAACAGCCATATAGTCATGTTCAGGTGGTAGCAGTTGCTAGTGGTAGAAGATGATGGTGAATAGCGAGAAACAACGACTAGCAATGAAGGTCGTCATGATGGAGACCGACAGAGATTGACGACGCGGATCAAAGCCGAGACGACGGTTGACGATCACAAGTGGTGGCACGTTTGTGCTTGGAGGATCTTCAAGCTTTAGAGCTCTCTCCTCTCTCTTGCTTGGCCTCCCCCTCATATGAGAAATGAGGGGCTATTTATAGATTAGAGAAGTGGGGTCTCTGTAAATACATGCAAAATTTGAACCGCTCCACTTCATCGGACGGCTCAAAATGATTTCTTTGACCATTTGATGTATTTTAAGTATTTGAATGCTCAAATGAAGTCAGAATTGTAAGATCTTAGGCTTGTTAGATCCGGCTCATCGAGACGCTCGATTTGACCATAAACACTCCATGTTTAAGAGTTATTTAGGGATTTAACTGATATCCCAAAGTTTTCAATGATATTTTAAGTGCTTGATCTCGACCAGTTTCAACTTTGGATCATCTTACTTTTAACATCAAGATTCGTGCTTTGATTGGTAGAATTTTAAGTATCATATCAAGATTAATAGCCTTTAAATGTATATCCATAAATTTTAAAAGATGAAAAGTTTCAGTAGGTATATATACATCCAAAAATTTTAGAAGACTAAAAGCCTCCGAAGTTATAGGCATATCAAAAATTTTAAAATGATAAAAGTCTAAGAGATTATAAGCATATCCAAAAAATCTTTAAATATTAAAAGCCTTAGAAGATACTATATAAAATATCTTATAAGGGCATAAGCCTCGGGAAGGATTAAAATCATTATCATCAATTAGGAGACAATATCTTTATGTTACTAACGCAAATATTCAACTATAATATATTGAATTTTCAACAGTACTTGAACATTTCAATGATATATAATGGGCTTCATCTCATACATGGACAAGTTCCATAGAAAAACTAGATTATTCTGACACAAAAATAGAGCATCCATCAAGTATTACTTCCAATAATTTATTCAAATTGATATGGTATATAAAATCAAATGCTGAAAAAAAAATCTTATTTTATAGTCACATATAAAATTATTGAATCCATACATTGTCAACATGCTCATCATCACCATCATCATGTATTTTGTGTAGTCTCTCATCATCTTTAAATCTTCAAAATTTCTATCTCAAATTTGAATGGGTGATCTTCTCTCTTTTACAATTTACCCATTTTAAAGAATTTTAAAGCCAACAAGACTAATAACATTGCTTGATATCACTATTGTGTGCTCCCAACTTTGAAGATTATAATTTACTTAAATAGAGACACAAACTCCTTTTATAAATAAGATTGTAACTCTATTATAAGGATTACAAGTCATTGTTGACTACAATTCTATTCATGAGGGACAACACCATGATCTTATTAGATATGTACTAGAACAAACAAGGATGAATTATATTTTATCTAGGCAGACTAGTGTTTAATCTTTTTTAAGAGAAGCTATAGCCTACAAATAAAAAATTATAGTCAATGAAAAATGTTGGGGATTTTCTCACAACTCCCTCTATGATTGATAACCTTGTACTTTTGGTAAAAGGTGTACCAAAGCTTGTAAGAGAGAATTATGTATCACCCAAGCAAAACAATATTCAACATTTTTGAAGAGACAGAGGTTATAATACTTGCAAGTGGAGGTGAAAGTGTAAGTTTTTCTCTCACCCATGAGGGTTATTTATGCATGAAAAAAGGTTGAGAGTTGTGAAAATGTTTACAATTTTTCAAAAATTTAAGACTTTTTTATACATTTTTCTCACTTTTTTAGCCATTAAATATCATAAATTAGTTTTAAAATATTTTTATTAAGAATTTGGACAATTATTATAATACACACATATCACATACACATTAATGCAAGAATTTTGAGCTTTGGAATCATTTTTGATGCATAGGAGTCAATTTTATGCTTTTGAACAAAAATGCTTATTGAACTAAATTTGAGAAAATTTTTAAAAACTTGGATAATAATTTTTTTGGAAATTTTTGCTCATAAACATCATGATGGGTTGAAAATTATGATTATATATAAATTACTTAGTTAACAATCTTGAGGAGGGATCCACATTGATGTCGAGGGGGAGGTTACACCTAAATAAATACCTCCAAGATCTGTGTGGTGTTCCAAATAAAAATTCCATAAAGTCATAGTTAAAACTCTTAAGCTCATATCTAATTTTACACACTTTTCAAAGAAACTATTCACAAGTTTGCTAAATTAGCCAAGTTTTTTTGTTAAACAATTCAGTGCTAATCATAGAATCATTAAGAACTCTTATCTTTCTAGAATTTGCTAAAATAGGGGAGATTAAATAATATTTTTAAAGATTCTCTTTTAAAGTTCATCAAAAACTAGAAGTTGATTCAAAATTTATCACAATTTGTTTTTCTTAAAGGTCATTGACTTGGACCTTTCTATTCCTCACTAATGTGAGAGATAGTTCACTCTATGTTGACCTCATTCATAGTATAGATGCACAAATTATTGCATACGAGGCTATCATTGTATATTAAGAATAGTCTGTACATGCCCTTAATAAATAGAAGCACATGCAATAAAGTATTACAATTACATCACCATAAAAAAGGTTAGATAAGCACAAGACTTCTGATTATATTCTATTAAACACATTCATAATTAACATTATAATATAAATTTTGAATTCTAAACATCTTAAGTGGCCAACACATTTAATAAATCTAAATAAAGGAGACCAATCCTAATACTATTAATTTTTTATTTAAGAGGGCATTCAATAGAAATATATATTCATCTAAAAGAAGAAATTAAATTCTTGATTCATTAGAGATATTTATTGAAGAAATATACAAATGGTCAATCTTAAAGTAAAGAAGATTAGAAGAATTATGATAAAAAATTATCAAAATTATTGAATAAAGTCAAAGTAATCAAAAGATGTATAGGTTCTTGTATATTTTAAAAGTAAAGATTTATTTTTATCTTATAAGAGCATAAGCCTCGGGAAGGATTAAAATCATTATGATCAATTAGGATACAATATTTTTATGTTACTAACAGAAATATTCAACTATAATATATTGAATTTTCAACAGGACTTGAACATTTCAATGATATATAATGGGCTTCATCTCATACATGGACAAGTTCCATAAAAAAAAAACTAGATTATTCTGACACAAAAATAGAGCATCCATCAAGTATTACTTCCAATAATTTAATCAAATTGATATGGTATATAAAATCAAATGCTGAAATTTTTTTTCTTATTTTATAATCACATGTAAAATTATTGAATCTATACATTGTCAACATGCTCATCATCACCATCATCATGTATTTTATGTAGTCTCTCCTAGTCTTTAAACCTTGAAAATTTCTATCTCAAATTTGAATGGGTGATCTTCTCTCTTTTACAATTTACCCATTTTAAAGAAGTTTAAAGCCATCAAGACTAATATCATTGCTTGATATCACTATTGTGTGCTCCCAACTTTGAAGATTCTAATTTACTCAAATATATACATCAAACTCCTTTTATAAAAAATATTGTAACTCCATTATAAGGATTACAAATCATTGTTGACAACAATTCTATTCCTGAGGAACAACACCATGATCTAATTAGATATGTACTAGAACAAACAAGGATGAATTATATTTTATCTAGGCAGACTAGTGTTTAATTTGTTTTAAGAGAAGCTAGAGCCTACAAATAAAAAATTATAGTCCATGAAAAATGTTGGGGATTTTCTCACAACTTCCTCTATGAAGGATAACCTTGTACTTTTGGTAAAGGCACACTAAAGCTTGCAAGAGAGAATTATGTATCACCCAAGCAAAACAATATTCAACATTTTTTAAGAGAGAGAGAGGTTATAATACTTGCAAGTGGAGGTGCAAGTGTAAGTTTTTCTCTCACCCAAGAGGGTTATTTATGCATGGAAAAAGGTTTGAGAGTTGTGAAAATGTTTACAATTTTCCAAAAATGTAAGACTTTTTAATACATTTTCCCCACTTTTTTAGCCATTAAATATCATAAAATAGTTTAAAAATATTTTTATTAAGAATTTGGACAATTATTATAATACACACATATCACATAGACATTAATGTTGTCGGTGGCTAGCTTGACAACCTTCATGCAAGAATTTTGAGCTTTGGGATCATTTTTGATGGGTAGGACACAATTTTATGCTTTTGAACAAAAATGCTTATTGAAATAAATTTGAGAAAATTTTTAAAAACTAGGATAAATTTTTTTTTTTTTGTTTGGCAATTTTTGCTCCAATAGAAGCATAAACATCATGATGGGTTGAAAATTTTGATTCTATATAAATTACTTAGTTAACAATCTTGAGGAGGGATCCACATTGATGTCGAGGGAGAGGTCACACCTTATAACATTTCCAAAATTATAATTTTGTACTACAAATTTTTTAAAAGTACTTAAGATATTTTTTTCGATGACACAAATTTGATGTTCGAGAAATAGAAAGGGAAATAATATATCTTTCAAAAATTTGGTGGGTTTGGCACAAATCTCGATGCAAAACAGGTGATGAAATCTTCTAAAATTAAATTAAGATCATCCAAAAATTAATTCTAATAAAATTATAGTTGAATTAAATATCTTGATGAGTTGTTCTCATCAATATTAAAACTGATTAATCTGAGCCTCAATGTGCCCACATTAAGCCTTTAAAATATAAGTAGAATCTATAGAGCATTAATTGAAGGGTGATCTTTAAATCTGACATGCTTATAGTTGAATCAAATAGCATAATAAAATAAATCTGACGTGCTTAAGATCACTCAAGCACTTAAACTGATGAAAGAATAATCTACAATCAAGGATTCAATACATACTATTTGATGAAGTATTTTGAGATTTTGTCTAAATTTATTAAAATATTTCTCCTAAAACTTTAAAATAGGACAATATTCTGAGCATAAAGGAGGGTAAAATAATTGTAGCCATATTATGTTTAGTCTATTGATACTTGGATTTTGTACAACAAAAGAATAAGTAAACACTTATAATATTATAAGGCCATCTTCTTCCGTTGAAAAAAAGTGTGAAATTCTATAACTTTATTTATAGTGTATTATTTTGGCTGGAATAGACCTTGTTGTTTTTTCAATTTTTAAAATTTTTTGTATTTTCTATATATATTTTTTGTTATTTATATGTGTTAGATCTTCATACAAAATTAACATAATAATAATAATAATAATAATAATAATAATAAAGTTGACTTAGGACTTCACTTACTATCAAGTCTTCAGCTACTTTATTGTTGATAAAAGCTTAAAGCTAAATAGATTAATCAGTTTTTTTTTAAATTTAATTGTAAAATTTATAATTTTTAAAGATCAAATTAAAATTTATTCATGATAAAAATATTTTTATAAAATTTTAATTATAAAAAAATATTTGTATATATACCACATTATATATATATATATATATATATATATATATATATATATATATATATATAATATTTTCTTATGTATGAAGATTTGTATTTTTAATGATATTGATATTAGAATATTATTTACAATCTAAATATTAATATATAAATATTTAAAAATTATGTGGTATGTTCTAAAGGGTCCGCCGGTCCGGTGGGAGAAGATCCTAGCCTAGTCATAGGACACCAGCCTCTGTCGGAGCCGTCTCGCTTCGTCCCGCATCCGGGGAACCCGAAAAACAATCCCACTCTTACCTCGCTGTTGCATTCTTTTTTGCATCTTGCTCTCCCTTTCCTCCCAAGACAAAAGAATGCCGAAGAGGACGACGCACACGTACTCAAGCGAGGATGCGGCGCCGGATGGCCCCGAGTCCGATCTCTTCGTCTACTACTGCAAACACTGTAGTTCTCACGTCCTCATCACTGGTTTGTTCTCCTAATCCTGCCTAAACTTTTACCTCTATTCTCAGGATCAAACTCAAACCTGTACTTTTTTTCATCACAGCCTTCCCCGACATCTATAAAATATTACTTTGTTGTTTGAGCAATTTTAGTTCCATCATATTAGGTTTGTACCCTCTAATCCTATACACCAATTATGTTCTTGATTATTCAAAGGTATCAAAGGTTATGTCCTTCTCGTCACTTTAATGACTAATTGTTCAGAAGAGTTGAGTTTATTTTATACCCATCCAGGATGATATTTCAAGGCCCTGATCTCGCTGACACCCACAAGTGAGATGAGTTGAGTTAAATAATATAATAAGAGGAAAACTTTTGCAATCTAACTAAAACTTTTGTCGACTATTCTCCATGTCTTGTAATGGTCTTCATATTAGCATTCAAGGTTTCAACCGAGCTTGAGAACACAAACATATGTTAGATAAGTGATCTTCATCGACTACTTTCACAACTCAATGCTAATATTTAACATTGCTATTCGTGTTAGATTGTAATTCTAAAATTATTTCATTATAAAAATAATGTTTACATGCTTGTAGGTATTGCTAAGGAAGAAATTTTATTGGTGTATACATTGTTAAATTAAAGAGACAAATACCGAGAAATATGAAAGATGGACTTGATTTTCTTGTTTGGTCCAAAGTGAATGTAATAAGTTGAGGAAAAAAATAAAACCAATTGATCAGATAAAGGCCTGCAATGGCCTATATGAATTGTGACACTTGTTCAATAGGAGAGGGGGGAGAAATCGAGAAGAGGATGAGTTAACAAGAATTTGATGAGCAGAACTCATGCATGCTAAAGATAATAATTATTCTTTTTAAATTATCAAATTCTTTTGAACCCGTGCATGTCAAAATAATTATTATCTTGTGTTAATCTTGTCAAATTCTTGTTAACACATCATCATTGTCAAAATTGTCTCATGCGCAAAAAATAAAAATCTTCATACCTTAAAACTCCTAAAACCCTTTAGTTTGACTAGCAGAACTCGTGCACGTTTTTCTTAGCATGGTGAGGAAAACTCAATAGACAACGCTCGCAATGCGACATGTGAGTGTTATACATGCATTTTTTAGCACGATAAGGAAAATTATATGTTATAAGTTTCGTGTAGGTACCTCATGCATGTCTTTCCAGTTGTGGTGGGTTTTGAATGTTATAGTTGTGGTCTTATGACATCAATCATATGCACTTTATTGGCTTAGTGGGTAGGCCCAAACTCGATAAAATAACTAAAAAGGGAACTATTTCAGCAGTCAATGATATGATAAAATGGAATCAAACATATGCAAAATTATGAAGATTATGTTAATGAATATTTTAAACATGATGCATATCATATCAAGTAAATTGAAAAGAATTGAAATTGAATGAAATCTGAAGACTGAAAATGGGCGATAGGGGACTCGATGGCTCGCTAACAAGTACAAACAGAACTTATAGTGGATTTAAAAGTCTTCCAACAAGAGAGCATAGACAAAGCTTTCACAGAATTGATAATGAATTTAGTAGTTTCTTACAGGCATAGATATGACCTTTTAAAGGATACTCAGATTATCATTTCTTGTTGTTGAACATAAAATTGAAGCACATATAACTTGAAGTGTCATGGATGGTTGTTTCTAAGCTAAACTAGAACTCAAAAATAGAATTCACAAGCGACTTTCTAATAAACTTAAATGATCTCAATGGCCATCTATGAACATGGCCATCCAACGGATGTTTGAACATTATTTTATCCTGCATTGAAAATATTGAATGAGACAGATTCACACAAGTAGGCTTGGAAGAGATGTAACCGCTCATCCACGAGCGAAAACAAGTATTGAACATAATAAACTTATGAAGACTCAAATGCTCATCAATGAGTATGAATCAAATTTGATTGAAAGCTTAGAACTGTAATGAGCCATAAACTAAATATAAATAAAACAATATTACTTTAAATGATTAAACAAAAATCTTGAATGCCATGCCACCAAATTCCCATTTCATTGTACGAGTGGATAGAAGGCATTAAAATGCTTTAGGTGAGCTTTGCACACATCTCGACAATACTTTGTATTCAATTTCATCGTATTGGAATGCGTGCATATCTTTAAAAGATTAAAGTGTGCGTGCATCTCGAGGTGATTTTACATTGAAGTCCATCTCACTAAAATGCGTGCAAATAGTTCAAAAGATTGAATCTTGCATATATTTTGTGTTGATCTCATATTTGAACTCAAATGCTTTGAGACATGTGCAAATGATCACAGCTTTAAATGGAATTAAATTATCTTAAGTATAAATTTTTAAAATACAAATCATAGACCTGATTTTTTACAATTAAGCTAGAGTTTACAATGTTTGTAAGGTGGTTAATCTTCAAGTAAATTTCAAATTACAACATATTCGATTCTCTGCAAGTGAATAAACAAAGTTGATAAAGTTTAAATTCTCTTGATGATGGTTGTGTTGAATGAAGATTGCAAAGTGGTTTATTAATATCAAAATTTTATAGAATTTTCAATGATAAATATCAATCAACTATAAAATGATTATAACTTTAAATTAAAAGATATTAATTAAGTGAAATTCATTGTTTAATAACTTAAAAGTAAAATATATCTATCATTCTATAATTATTTGTCTAGAGTGATAATCTAAGAAAACTTCAGCTTACGAAGGAGTCAATGTCAAATTAAACGTATTGTTATGTTTACTTTCAATACACTAGTAAGAATATAATCTATGTTATCTATTAATGGGGTTTTACTGACAAATAACATCACATGAAATTACAGTTACAATCAAAGTCATCTGATTGGGTGTTTTGCCACCAAATGATAAAATTAAATTACGATCACCTATTATACATATGTTTTAATTGCTTTGCTCTATGAGTTATGAAATATAGTGTCCATTTGATAAGGCTTAAAACTCTTTGTTTGCTAAAATTGACTTATATTGTTCTCTTAGATAGTCTTCTTGAACAAAATAACTCATTATTGCCGATAAGGATTTTTATATTAAATTGGGTTGATTATCTCATTTGACTAAGTAGACGGGACCATGATAGCCCAGGATGGCGGGACCATAAGGTCTTAATTGAGCTCACCATAGTTTCCCCTAATAATTATTTTTAAGTAAAAAATGATGAATTTTCTCAAAACCTAAACCTAACTTATTATTACCATATGCTAAGCAATTAATTTAGCGACAAACCTTAATTAAAAGTTTTCTTTCATCATTGGTAATTAATTAAGGTAACATAGAAACCCACGAAATAAGATCTAAAGTCCTCACAAAATGAGAGTGAAATCTTTGAAGTGTCTTATCTATAAATTCATCGGTCTTTTGGAAATTTGACTAGACATTAACTAAAACTCTTTTCATCGAGAGGTTGAGTGTGAATTTTTAGAGCTATAATATATATATATATATATATATATATATATATATATATATATATATATATATATATATATATAGTAATATGTAATGATAAATAATAATGATATAATAAGCATAATAATAATATTAATAAATAAATAATTATAATGATAATTATATTAATTAACACTTTTGTTATCAAGTTCTAAGCTTCGGATGAGAAAAGTGGAGGGTTGTCTTAAGTAGTCGATAGTTAGCATAAACTTTATCGAAAAATTATGATATGAATTTTTTAATACATTGTGTCAATGTTAAGGTGTTTCCTAGAAGTGACATGCTATATGGTTTGAATATAATGAAAAGTGTGTAAGGGTCTCCACATTGGTGCCCGAGTGTAGTGTTAAGTAAGCAATAGTTCTCACATTATAGACGAATAAGTACTCCTATAGGTAAATTAATGGAGTTAATAGATATTATCATTCATAGGAAGATAAATATCTTATGTATTAATAAACTAAATGAGTTGGGAAGAATGCCAATGAGATTGATAGTTTAGGTTTTAACTTTAGTATTTAGGTTGTGTAAATAATAGTGTGAGATTATATATAAGAGTTTGAGTGATAATATTATAGAATTTAGTAGGATTGAAGATATAATTATAGTTTCAAAGATTATTGTTGATACTAATATTATTGATGTTATGATTGTTTATGCACTTTAAATAGGTTTGGATGTATGCTTAAATTTTTTTTTGGAATTATTAGGCTGGAGTCGTACTAGAAATAGTGTAGGTAAGATTATATATAAGAGTTTGAATGATAATATTATGGAATTTAGTAGGATTGAAGATATAATTATAGTTTCAAAGATTATTGTTGATACTAATATTGATGTTATGATTATTTATGCACTTTAAGTAGATTTGGTTGTATGCTTAAAAAAATTTTTGGAATGACCTAGAAGAATTATTACAAAGGATATATCTTGAAGGAAGAGTATTTATAGGAAGAGATTTAATGATCGTGCTAGTAGAATAATAGAAGATTTTAAAAATATTTGTGGTGGCTATAGATTTAGAGTGATTAATTAAGAAGGTAAGACAATATTGGATTTTGCTTTATTTTATGATTTTGTAATTGCTGATACTTTATTTATAAAAAAAGATTATCATATTATCATTTATAAGAATGGATCAAGTAAAATGCAGATTGATTATTTTTTAATTACGTAATAAGATTGTTTAGATTGTAATGATTATAAAGTCATTTTGAGTGAAAATTTAAGTACTCAGCATCGACTACTAATTTTTTATTTTAAGATGAAATGTTAGAGATGAAAAATAAAATGAAACATTATACTAGTACTAGATTGGGGTGCTTAAGAATACTAATAAAATATTTTTAAGAGTATGCTACCTAATCTTAGAATTTGGGATGTTCTCTTGAGTGGATAAAGAGTTTGTTGGTTCATATTTTTAAGAATTAAGATGATGCACAAGAGTGTGTAAAGTATATAAGAATTAAATTAATGCGTTATACATTAAAAGTATGGGAGATAGTAATTAAGCATAGGTTACATTGTGATACAAAAGTTTCTAAAGATTTGGTAATTAAGTATATGTATATTGGTGTTGTTACTTGTGTTCATACTCAAGGATGATTGATCAATTATTATCTTATTTCAGCTGGATTACATCAAGGATTGACTTTAAGTCTATATCTTTTGCTTTAATTATGGATGTTCTAATTAGACATTTATAGATGGATGTACCTTGGTGTATGTTTTTTGTTGATGATATTCTTATTGTTGATAAGATTAAAGAGAGAGTTTTAGAGAAACTTGAATTATGGAGGTCAACTTTAGAGTTTAAAGGTTTTCATTTGAGTAGATTTAAAATTAAATATATGGAGTGTAATTTTAGTTGTAGAAGATCTAGTGGTGGAGATGTGACAATGGGCGATCAAGTCATTAAGAAGAGTGAACGTTTCAGATATCTTGGGTCTATTGTTCAAAGTGATGGTGATTTAGAAGGGAATGTTATTAGTAGAATTGAAGTTGGATGGTATAAGTAAAGAAATGTGTCTGCTTGTTATGCGATAGAAAAGTACTTCTTAAACTTGAGGGAAAATTTTATAAGATGGTGGTGAGACTTGCAATGCTTTATGGCATGAAATGTTGGTAAAAGATAAACATAAAATTAAGTGTAGTAGAGATGGAATGGTCGTCTTTACATTTAGAGACAAAATGTGAAGCGATTATATATGTGAAAAGGTTGGAGTAGCTCCAATAGTAGATAAGATTATAGAGAGTTATTTTTGATGGTTTTGTCACAAAAAAAGTTAGTTGTTTGATGACTCAATTAGTTGACTAGATGTATTAGATTCAGTCTATATTAAGAAAGATAAAGTAGACCTAAAAAGATTTGATTAGAAAGTATAAAAAATGACCTTATTTTATTAGAATTAAGTGAGAGTTTGACACTTAATAGGACACAATGGAGAAGAAGGATTTATAAAGTCGATCCGCAATGATGGCTTGTTTTGTTATTATATAGCTTATATTTATAATCATAAATAATAATATAGTACTATAATACTATTATTATAATAGTAGTATAATAATATAGTACTATAATACTATTATTATAATAGTAGTATAAGAATAAATAATATTAATATTAATGTTAATTTGGAATATTGATATAATAATAATAATAATAATAATAATAATAATCATAATAATAATAATAATAATATAATATTATTAATAAAATAATACTAATAAAATGATATAATAATAATAGCAATAATAATGGTCATGGGGATAGTGATAATGATGATGGTGATATTTGCACGTAATTATTTATTTTTATGATGAAAGGTAATATGATTAGAAGAGAGGAAGCAAACGAGTTTCGTTAAATGTGAATAATTATGCTTTCTATTTTATAGCATTTATTTGTTTTCTTCTAAATCAAAATGCATTGATGCTTTCTTGTATGATATTGTTCAAGTGAATGCCTAAAATGATATTTCTAGTGTTTTTTGCTTATGTATGTGTATTTAGAATGTTTTTATTAAACACGAAATCATTATTGCAAAAATGATTTGCTCTTTCTGATTTTATGAAATTTTCATATTGATATGAGTGTCGTTTTATGATTGAATCTTAACTGATCTTGTAATGATAAGCAAAAATTATTAAAATATAGGTTGAAAGGCATGAAAATGATTATGTTATATAATGATTGTTTGTGTAAGTTGATTGTTATAGTTTATCCTCTTTTGGTATTAGTTGGGGAGGCAATCTATCCATACATGTAAATAGAAATGTAAAATGTTGCGTTACTTTTTGAGTAATGTTTGGAAAATGTTAACTTTCTTTCGGGGTTATTCTAAAAAAGTTTGAGACACATGTTTAGATGATGACTCCTGTGACGGGTGTATTATTAAATAAAAAAACAAAGATATAAAAGAAGTGGTAAATAGTTATTAATTATTTTATTTTTATTCATTTTTTTACTGCTTTATGAATAAGAGATGATATTGATTTACTGATATAAATTGGCTTGCATATTATTTCTTAATTTTTTTGAATAACTTAAAGATATAAATTTTCAAAAAAATTATTGAACACATAAATGGATGGAAGAAGATTGTATGTATATAGTCAATGATTTTCTTCAAAATCTAGGTATTTTGATTACTATTAAAATAATATGCATGGTTTGTATAAAATGAAATGTTTATATTCTAAAATGTTAGTTTAGCTAGCTCTTTTTTATCAAAAGTAATGTGATAATATTTTAAATATTTATCTGATCATCTATTTCAACCTCAATACTCTGAGTTCTCAAGCTGGGTTGTGAAGTGAATGCTAAGGGCGTCTTTATATAAATAATATAAAAGCACATGAGGGGAGGGAAAAAAAATAAAAACAGATGAAAATAAATGGGAAAGCACATGATGTCAATAGCATGTGATGTTAAAAAATTTTATGTTTGGATGTTTGCAAGAATAGCATCCTAATCAATGGTTGACTTCCATTTAGTGTTGCCTTAATTATTGTCCTCATAAATATTTTTCTTTAAAGTTATTGTCATGAACTTAAGCAATCATAGTTCTTTGACATGACAATTTTTCACTTCATTGCTCCTAGGATTTTTACACTCCCCCTTATGCTTGAAAAGAAATTGGTCATTCCTAGCTTGAAATTGAGGTTATCAAATTTGATTTTGAGAAAGAGTCATAGTGACAATGTTAGCGGTTTGAGATTTTGTAGAGTATAGATTATTTTGAGAATTCATTGTTTAACTTTTCTTTTATAAATTCTCAATCAATCTTGGTATATTAGTTCTATCATAGTGGGCAAGATCCGTAGTTATGCTGATTGTGGCTTGATCGTCACATATTATCATCATTAGTTATTTTATATAGATTTTGAAGTCTCCAAGAAATCTTTTATGCCATATTTCTTTGCAAATTTCATTAGCAATAGCTCTACTTTTTATTTCTACGATAATTTTTACAATAAATGCTTATTTTTTGTAACTAGTGACTATGTTTTATCATACAAATGAGCATTAGTTAGAAGTGGACTTACAATTAGTTATAGATCCTGACTAGTTATCATCAGTGCATATTTCAATTGTTACCTTTTTAAAGAGTAAGCCTTTTTCTAAGAGACCCTTTAAAACACCTCGATATATTGTGAACAACATCAAGATGTCCTCATGGGGTTATTCATATACTGACTTATTACACTGATAGGGAAGCAAATGCTAGGGCTAGTATGGGAAAGCTAAATGTGTTTTTCAACTGACTATTTGTATCTTTCTTTATCCACTTGTGAATACTCATTTTTTGATCCAATTTTAATGATAGGATCCTTTGGGGTATTAGCAGGCTTTTACTTTTCATACGAGTTTCTTTTAGGAGATTCATTAATCTTGTTAAGAGACATATATATACTTTTCTTTATTTTTGCAATCTTTATACTAAAAAATATCTAAAGGTTCCGTGGTTTTAATTTCAATTTTTTTTAAGATCCCTTTTAGTACATTGATTTCTACTTTATTGTTACTCGTTAAAATGATATCATCACTATAAATAATAAGGATGGTGATTTGACCTGTTGGTGATTCTCTTACAAATAGAGTGTGATGATGGTA
This sequence comes from Cymbidium sinense, assembly GCA_021442155.1. Lineage (NCBI taxonomy): Eukaryota > Viridiplantae > Streptophyta > Magnoliopsida > Asparagales > Orchidaceae > Cymbidium > Cymbidium sinense. Next base: position 35,931,863 of record CM038215.1, read on the forward strand.
ATTCTTTTACAAATAGAGTGTGATCATCCTATTTTTGAGTTTACTTGTGCTTTTAATTATAGTAGTGAATCAATCAAATTAGGCTCTTAAAAATTGCTTGTCGTCTCAAATTGAGGAGGGATATTTATATATACTTCTTTGTAATTCCCATTTAGGAAAGTATTTTTAACATCTAGTTGGTTAATAGGCTAGTCTTGATTAGGGATAATAGAGAGAATGACTTGGATGCATTTAATCTTAGTAATTGGTATAAAGGTTTCTTGATTGTCAATCATTCTAGCTTTATACTTTCCAATGCTTCCATTGGCTTTGTATCTTGTATTAAAAATCTTTTCAAGTGCTTGTATTTCTTTATGGACAATATTTCTCTAATTAGGTATTTTTAATGTTTTATGAATTTTGCATGGGATTTAATAGGATTGGTTGTAAAATCATAGAACTAGGGGGCTAAATTATTATAAGACATGTATTCACTTGATTAGATATTTTGTTACTTATACCTTAATTGTTGGCAATTAGGATGTTCAGGTTAAAATTAGTGTTACCTTATGAAGGACAATCAAAACTTAGATTAGATTGGTGATTTTGTTATGGAGGAATGCTTGGATCACCAGTATTTGTTGATTTTTTTTTTATCTCTAATATAAATTATCTTTGTATCTAATTTGTTGTTTGTGTCTTTGTGATCTTGAAAAGTTTTAATATGGTTATGGATTGAACTTCTAGGAGATTAGTGATAGATATGGATTCAGAAAGAGTAAGATAAATGTAAAACTCATATTTATTATGAGTATTGTAATTCTTCTTTTGATCAAAAGTTTGGAAAGAAGGGTTGATTTTAAAAAAATATTACATCAATATTATTGCGGTATCTATTTTTCTTCGGATTGTAACATTTGTGCCCTTCTTGGCTGGGAGAGTAATTAGTAAAGATACATTTGATTGCTTTTGAATTAAGTTTTCTCCTTTCATGTGGTGGGATGTAAATAAACATTGAATACCCAAATTTTGAGAGGACTAGTGGAAATACTTGACAAGGGGTTTTAAATTTTATAATTCTTAATGACATACAATTGATGAGATACAAAATAATCAAAGTGGCCTTTTCTTAATAATATTCGAAAAAATTGCTAGTGGTCATAATAATAGACTAACAAGTTTTAGAAAATGCTTATTTTTTATTTCGATAATCCCTTCGATTGAGGCATATATATAAACTTTGTTGTATAATCCTTTATTAAAGAAGGTAGTCTTCAAGATTTCAATGATAATATTCTTTTTCATTATCAGCCTTGAGGACTTTGATTTGGGTTTTAAATTGAGTTTATACATAGAGATATAATATTTTAATAATGTGAAAAGTTTTAGATCTATTTTTTATTTAGAAAATCCAAGTAGCTGGTGTGGTTATTAAGGATATCACCTAGCTCTTGAGTATTGGTATGACAAGATGATCTCCAAATATTATTATGAATGATTGAGAAAGGCTGCAGGCTTTATAGAAATGGTTAAGATAATTGTTCTTGGTGTGTTTTGACAGTTAATAAGTTTTAATACAAAAATTTATTAAGATTTTTATCACTAAAGAAAGATAGGAATAATTTTTTGAGAAACCTAAAATTTGGATGCCCAAAACGTAGGTTCCATAACATAATTATACTTTCTTTAGGACAAGATACATGTTGAGCATGTTCATTTGTAACCTTGAATTTTTTGTAGCATTTAGCATTCTTCTTAACATTGCTTCTAAGAGCACATTCTTGTATTCACTATGATTATAAAAATGTAGTAACAGAGTTTATATTTCTTGTAATCTTGCTATTAGATAAGAGATTATTGGAAAATTTAGGAACTCAAAAAAAATTTGAGATATTGATCTTTTAGTTGTCAGTGGAGACAATGATCTATCAACAATTCTCACCAAATACTCCGTAGAATAAGATATAATCTATAAAATAGTGAGATATACTCGATTATATAATTTGATGCTCAAGTCCATAATTCATGATTGGGTCCTTTTAATTCTGAATTAAATGCATTCACGGCTATACTTTTTTGAGCTTTTGACTTGATGCTGATATTAGGTGTAATTGGGCTAGTTTAAAGTTGGATAAATATTTTTTTAGCATCTTCATTCACTTTTGAATGAATGATGTTAGTGTGGAGGAAGTTGGTGGCTTTAGAGATTCACTATTTGTTGTCGTGAAGTCACAACCTTATTTCTCTAATTTCCAAACAAAAGGGTTTCTATGTAACTAAATTTCCGATTATGATCACACTTGGATCTTTTTTTAAGAATTTTTTGTTGGATGCATTCATACCTTGAAAGGTGAGAGTGGAGCTTTTTGAAGTGGTTGGGGTGCTTTGATCTTTCAACATGATCTTTTTATGATTTTTCTTTCTCCGTACTTACTAGAGTACTTTTCGAATTGACGTGAGGGGTCTTGCTCCAAATATCCTTCCTTGGACTTAATCAAATTCTTTGTTTAGACTAAGAAATTTTTTGGCTATCCTGCCTTTCTTCACTATTTTTCGATACTTGGTTGCATCCCTTGGACACTCCTAATATAATTTTCAAAGACATCTAATTGCTACCAATATCTATTAAGAGTATTGGAATATTGAATAACTGGCCACAAGATCGGGAGGACACCTCTGATTTCATGTAAATTGACAATATTTTGCTGCATCCCATATCTATTTTGCAGTGTCATTGAACATGAAATTTTGGCCAATTTTATTTTTCATGGTATATTGAGCTAGCATATAACAATATTTTATTTAGAACTCCATGATTCGAATTTTGGATCTTTCTTTTATGGATGAATGATTGCACCAGTGAGATAATCATTCTTGCTTTCAGTTTATGAGCATCATAACTGATTGGGCCCATTGAAGGTAACTTCTCCCGTTCAGCTTGTGCCATGTGAGCAGTAAATTGGAGTACAAGTTGTCAAGATTGTTGATGTGATCATGAATGATTGTTTAATGCTAGAAGGTGACGTTAGAGATGAAGCTTCTATCAGAAGCCATTTCATGATTAATAATAATGGCAGTTATGATTTAGGAAGAAGAACGTAGAGTGAAGAGAAGAGGGTTAGAGGGGATGGCTATGATATCATATTTAAAATAAAGAGATCAGTAAATATGCATAGCGTAGGACTTTATTGTCTTATTTGTTTAAAGTGAGGCTAAGGGCGCCTTTATCTAAAGAATATAAGGGAAATAGAGGAGAGAAAAAAAATGGAAAAGTAGTGAGAAAACAAATGGGAAAATTCATAATATCTACTAGCATGTGATGTTAAAAAATTCCATGTTTGGATGCCTGTAGGAATAGCCCTTCTGTCTTGATTGGATACCAACTATGCCTATGGATCCATGAATTTATTACCTTTTTGATTACTATCCCCACAATTAGTTTTCTTCTAAATTAGTGCCCTGAACTTTAGCAATCATGATTCTTGCATATGGCAATGTTCGCTTCCTTCATTGCTCTTAGGATTTCCATAGACAGTGGATGTTGTGGATTACTTTGTTACTAAAAATTTAATCAGATTTTGACATACACTCGTGGCTTTTGATGTTCAGACAGCCTCTTCACTATGATGTATGGCTTTTCTGTGCTATACTTGTTTTGGTTTAGCTTTTTACTTGCTTTGTCACAGGTTAAATTGTAACAAAGCAGGCGTTTGTTGTTTTGTGGAAAAATCTAGACATGTTGTCGCACAATATGTTTTAGAAAAACTATTTTTTAAACAACGGGATAATTGTTGTGATCCATGAAGCAACTTTTATAAAGCTTTGGCTGAAAGCAAAAATCCTAGTGCGGGAAAACAAGCTTGTGCATGAAGCAGTAGTCTTTAGACCAGTCATCAATTCCTTATTTTTTGTTTGGTCTTCCTATGGCTATGGTGTTAATATTTATATTAGGTTTTTTTGCACATTGAAATTTATCATTGCACTATATCTTCTTTCAATCTTTTGCTCCAATAGTTTGTATACATATTATCATGTGCTAAACTCTGCATGGGACCTCAAATTGCATCATACTTGTGTAAACTATCACTGACTTGCATTTCATTTCAGTCAAATGATATTCTTATTTGTGATGACTTAAACTGCATTATCTAAAGATGGAGCGGAATCAAATTATAATATATATTTGTGTCAAAGATACGCAGTTACAGAAGATGCCAAAACGCAAGACTGACAAGGCCAATGTACTGGACAAAAGAAAGCATCTTGCTAGATTGAATGTTAAGGAAGCTGGCACAGTTCTTCTGAAACGGTAATTTCTGTTTAATGCCCCTTAGTTACTCTTTTTTCTAATTCAGCATATTATGCAACTAACTCATGATATTATAGCTCTATTGAGGTGAATGCAGAATTTTAATGGTGGCAATTTTGGTATCTGATTTTGGAGACATTTTAGTTGTTCATTAGATGTCCTAAAAGCTAGGTACAGAATTTCCTACTGGATTATAAATTAAAGTTCCTCATTTCTAGAGATTTCAACAAGCTTAATGTTAGTTAATGGAAGACTTTAGGATTATTACTTAAAAATGAATGTTCCAAAAATAGTACCTAATTAAGAAAAGTAGGCATTTTTGGAAAGCAAACTGCTTAAAATATAATTAACTAAATGGAGTAATTTTTAGAAAAAATAAGATTCATCTACCTTGTCAAAAACATCTTTGGGCCCTGGCTTTCACAGTGGAAACCATCAGTAAAGGGGCCATAAACATTCTGTTTTTATTCAACAATTTTCTTTCTATAATCAGATTAATTAATATTGTGTAACTGAAGATAAAATCAGTATCTTATTGAATAGCAAGTACAGGAGGAATCATGGCAAGCAGTTTCTGAAAACAAACAGACGAGAATGCTTAAGGGGCTATTTGATTTGGTGAAAAAAAGGAGTATAAAGTATTTGAAATGCAAGGTTTTTAAAAATTTTGGTGTTTGGTTTGAAGAATTTAGAATGCAGTGTAAAGTTTTAATTAATTCTAAATTCATGTTATAGTTCATTTTAAGCGTATTCCAAATTTGCTTGATTTTGGCCGAATTTGAATATACCAAAGCTGTGACCATTGCAGCCCATAATGGGCCTTACAATGGCTGCCAGCTGCCATTTTTGTTAGTTGCCGGCGGTAGTCGCCGTCGCCTCCTCACAACTAACCCCACCGACCAACCTTGTGATTGCTGCTGCCCGACCGTGTTGGCGGCCATTTTTTGAGCTTTGCATTACTTTTTTTATCTCATACCAAACATAAAAAAATAATCTCTTATATTTGTTTTATATACACCCAAGTATTTCAAATACGCTACATTTCAATCACATTAATTTTTTTTTATGTTGCATTCTTTTTTCAGCAACTAAACAACTCCTAGATGAACTATCAGTTTTAGCATGTATAAGTTGTCTAGATTGAGATTTTAGTTTAAGCTTAAACTTGTGCTCAGTTGCAGGTTTAGATTTGTTTTTAAGTTTAATTTTGAATTCATGCTCAAGTTCACAAGCAGGTTTAACTTTAAGCTCAATTGTATGCACAAGTGCTAATCCATTTTTAGATTCATATTCAAATTTAATGTTATCAAGTAATGAGGAATCTTCTTCTTGGTTTTCTTCAAAAAGGGGAACATGCTCATTTATGTTCTCAATAAGACCTTTTTTTTGCAAGGGCTTCCAAGATACTTAACAAAGTGGCATCACTTGGACTTAGATTTGGAGGAGGAAAGTACATAGGTTACAGTAGAGCCACTACTATTTTGACTAGAATGGTATGATTGGCAATGTCCTTGACAACATAAGCAACATAAAGTGGACCATAGTAGACTCAAACTATTCAACATTGCTATTTATTTTGGAGAGATTTATCATCAATGTTAAGAGGAATTTATTAACAATCCCTTCAATGAATTCACTGCCATGAAAGGGATCAATGAATATTCTACTTCTATGATGAAGTGCATGGAACTCATCAATATCATCTACCCTTGCACTTTTTCAAAGTAGATGTTGTTGATCCAACCATGAAGAATCAATTTGATAATAAACTCATCAAATCTACCAACAGTTTTTTTAATGTCAAATTTTCGCATGCTTATTTTGGGTCTAAGTTTTATTGGCTCTAGTTAAGTATCATAGTGATTATATATGGAATTTTCTTTATGATACTAGATGTGTATTGTTGCAACAACACTATGTGCAGTCTATTTGGAATGATATGAACAAGTTATTAAGCTAACAATTAAAATTACACTCACATAATATTCAAATTTTATTGCAATCAACTCACTTTAAGAAATTGCTTGGATAACAATAAAAGTTAATAAAAGAAGAAACTACTAAGTTTTGTTCATGACTTGGTTGGCAATAATTTCATTAGATCATTAGTTCACTATCACAATAACTCTTAGCTTAGGGGAGTCGAAGGCAAAAACATGCAATAGGGGTTAGTGCATTTCAATTGATCATTTTGAGCTTAGATCTATGCATAATGCCTAGGATGTATTGATATGAACAAAAGGATATAAACATAATATAACACGGATATGGAATATGTCTATCTTTGAAAATATATAACATCGACATGCATTTGTCATAACATTATAATTTATATATGTTATAAATTTTAAAATAATATATAATAATTATATAAATTAAATAAACTTGAAATACACCAAAAATTCTTATATTAAATGGATGAAAAGATAATGTTATTTAATGATACAAAAATTGAATAAAAGATTTTTTACTATTCAAACCCATGATACTAGATAAAGAAAGTTTTAAAACTTATGAAAAATCTCAAGTACAATAAAAAATAGTAAGAAATCAAATTCTAATAATAACTTATAAAAGATTTATCATTAATAGTTTTTTTAGCATGTCACATGCATAAAATGAGCATAAGATGTTTAGTACATATAAATCATCAAAATCTAACATTTAATATACATTTACAAAATTTAGCTAAAAGCTTTTGGATGCTTAAAATCTGGTTTAAAGTGTTTATGGAAAAGCTATCATTCTCAGATATATCTTTTGAAAAGTTTAGGTTCAGTTTGAATAAAATTATTTTTACAATTTAAATTTAATTTTTAAAATATGAAATAACCAAAGCTATCTCATTTTCGAGAAAGCACAAAATATGCAGATTTATGAATTTAAAAGATTTTAACTATTCAAAAATATTTGCACCATCTAATTAATACTGCCGAAATTTTTTTTTTGTTGTCCGTTAAATTAAACAAATATATTTACCAAACGCAAATTAATATGAGGATTATTTTTATAATAATATGAATCAAATAAGTTTCAAATTTTATTACAATAATATTAAAATTTCATTGTACCTTCCATAATAATCTTATAAAATAAAATCCCACACTTTTAAATTTTTATCCGTAGTTCACATATATTAATAAGTCAATATTTTGCATCTTATAATCATCTATGTTTTTTTAAGGTTTGAGAAAAAAAGTAATTTTATTAATATGAATGAAGATTACATAATCGACATAGAGTATACTTCTATTAAATTAATTCTTAAAGAGATACATTTGGCCAGTTGAGAAAAATCCTCCAACTATTACAAATATAAGATAAGGAAAAAATGAAAAAAATAAATTATGCCAGCCATCTACGACCTCAAAACGTGCAAAATATACCTACAAGATACAACACAAATGATATGCACAAGTTAATTTTCATATAAATGATCAAATCACTGTCAAAATAAATAATTTACACATATAAAAGTTAGCGGAAATACATTACAGCACAATGTGCAGATTATAACATTTTTGTGAAAGACATGCTTACCATCCCATGGTTTAGCATGATTCTGTCAAATCATGATTCATTCAATTGCAGCACTATTACGATACCACACAGCCGATTACTTTTTCCCACTTCTCTATAATACCTATTAATGTCTATTCTAGCATATATATATATATATATATATAAAATAATACTAATAATAATAATAATAATAATAATAATAATAATAATAATAAAACATCAAAATAATAAGAGATGATACGATGCTCTAACAAATACAATAAAGAATAATTAGTTCCTAAATGCTATAATAACAAATACACAGAAATACAATAAATAAATACAACAAATTGATAGAAGAAGTACTACAATTTCTTAATTTTATCGCAGAAACTGCATTTATCCAATAGCAATTAAATTGCAAATAAGCGTTAGTAATTACTACAAAATGTAAAATGACATAACTCATGCTGTTACAAACAGATTTTATCAAATACACATATTGAAAATTACGCCTTACCGATTAGAATGACATAATTGCATTGCAATATTTTCTCGAAGTTCTACCATCTCGCCAAGACTTACCATCTACTACTTCAACATCACTATTATGCGTAACATACTAAAATGTACACCTACATACCATTCTGCGGATGAATAAAACATTCATCAGCATCGCATTTCTCAAACTCTAGATCAATATGTGAATGATGTCTTCTTATAAAATTATGTATTGCCATAGAAATCACAACTATAAGATGTTTTTTGAAAGAATAATTTGGCATACCTCTAAGAATTCCCCTTTTTTTTCCATACACCAAATGTACGCTCAATAACACTTCTAAGTGATGAATATGATCTGTTGAATATCTCACGACGCCTCTAATTACGCATAACGATAAAATCGGAAGTGATATCTTGTTTCTGGATATGGTTTTAAGGAACCCTTTTGTAAAGGGTAACCAACATCGACTAAGTAATATTTGCCTAGTGATCGGAGAAACATATTAGTTATGCATGGTGCAAAATATAAATACATAAGTGTTGCGTCGGAAAATCGAAGAGTAGAAAATTTATGCCTTAAATTTCATGATTACCCAAACAGTAATTAAAGAGCAACATGAGACACCTGAATTTTAACGTGGAAAACCTCAAAAGAGGGGAAAACCACCCAAGAAAAGATTCCACTATGTATCCTTTCGTGAGTACAAAATCTTCCCGAGACCTGATTACGAATCAGTAGAACAAGCAGTAACAACGATCGCTTTATAATCTGATGTTGGAGATCGGTAGTGGAAATGCTTAGTATAATTAACGATGGCGGGCGAAGAGGATCTTGCTCTGGGGATCTTCAAGCTTTAACTTTCTCTTCCTCCTCACTTCACTTTTCCTCTTCTTCCTCGATCTGGACTCTTCCTCTTCCTCGATCTACTCTTCCTCTTCTTCCTCTTCTTCCCTTGCTTTAGCTTCCTTCTTCTTCACTTGCTTGACTCTTCTTCTTCTTCCTCGTGTTCTTGTTCTTCTTCACTTGCTTGCCTTCCTTCTTCTTCACTTGCTTCACTTCACTTAGCATAGCTTAGCTTAGCCCCTCCATGTGAGGAGTGAGGCCTATTTATAGATGGGAGGAGGGTATTCTAAGAATTCACGTGCCCATACCACCCTCGACGGACGGCCGGATGACTCCTTGATCATTTGATGTATTTTGAGCATTTGATGCCCAAATGAAGTCGTAATTATGAGATCTTAGGCTCATTAGATCCGGCCGTCAGACGCCGATTTGACTATAAACACTTCATATTTGAGAGCTTTTGGGATTTAATTGATGTCCCAAGATTCTAATGATATTTTAAGTCTTGATCTCGACGGACTCAAAATCATATAAACATCAAGGTGCTTTGAATAGTGGTATTTTGAGAGCTCGATTCTATTTTTGATTAGCTTAATCATCCAAAAATATAGCTAAATATTCAAAATAACGAATTGAAGTTTTCAGCGTTTGACATGGGCGCCTGCCGTCCATTGGGGGCGCGGGCTGCTATGCCAGCGGATAGGGCTGGCGTCGGTCGAAGGCCACGCTTTATCGGTGGGAGCGGGCTAGCTGGATCGGGTCAGATGGCGGGTCGATGAGCCGCGCGCTGCCAGATCGCTACGGAACGGCCATGCGGTGGATCACGGGTTGCATGCGGGCCATACCGCCGGGTCGTCAGCGGGTCGGCACATTCCGATGGCCATATCCACAGAACGATCGTCTGGCGGCCGTCCGGTGAATACCGGTCAATCGGCGGCGCCCGTCAAGAGGCCTGCTGAAGGCTGCCATACGTCTGAAGGCTGGCGCATCCGCGGAAACATGCATACCAGGGTCAGGACGCCCCACGCGTCCGGGCCGAGAATGGGTTTGACTGCTTTGAACCGCTTTTTTGAGGGTTTTACTTGTTTGCATATGGGTTATACCCCCCTAGAGAGGGAGAGGCACACCTTTCCCTCCTCTTTCTCTTGAGTGAGGGTCCTTGAGGCGATCAAGAGGCGCTCGCCCATCTGCATAATGCAGGAAACCCGGCACCTACCCGCCTGGACCGTCCGCTGAGGCGATCGAGGCGATCATGCCCACGGCATACGTCAGAGTTCCGGCTTACGCCACGCCGGACCGTCCGGTTAGAGGCGATCGCGTTCATGCGCCGTGGTTCCGGCGACGGCCACGCCGGACCGTCCGGTTAGAGATAGGCGCCCACCTGCATACGCCGCGGAACCGGCACCGCCACGCCGACCGTCCCAGAGGCGATCGCGCCCACTCAGATAATGCGTGGAGCCCGCTACCGGCCACGCCGACCGTTAGAGGCGATCAAGGCCCACGGTGATACGCCGGTTCCGGCTTACCGCCACGCCTGACCGTCCGGCAGAGGCGATCGCGCCCACGATAATGTGGTTCCCGGCGACGCCACGCCGGACCGTCCGGTTAGAGGCGATCGCGCCCACTCAGATACGCCGGTTCCGGCGACGCCGCACGGCGCCGTGAGGGGCGATCGCGCCCACGTGATACGTGCCCGGCGACGGCCACGCCGGACCGGTTAGAGGCGAGGGCGCGCTCCAGATACGCAGGCCCGGCGACCGGCCACCGCCGACCGTCCGTTAGAGGCGATCAAGCCCACAGATATACGTGAAACCGGCGACCGGCCACGCCGGACCGTCCGTTAGAGGCGATCGCGCCCACCTCAGATACGCTTCCGGCGACGCCACGCCGGACCGTCCGTTGGGGAGGATCAACCCACGGATAGTGGTTCCGGCTACCGCCACGCCGGACCGTCCGTTAGAGGCGATCGCGCCCACTGATAATGGCCAGCCCGGCATCGGCCACGCCTGACCGTCCGTTAGAGGGCGATCGCCCACGATACGCCGTGGCCCGGCGACGCCACGCCGGACCGTCCGCCAGAGGCGATCAAGGCTCACCTGTGATACGCCGGCCATCGGCCACGCCGACCGTCCGTTAGAGGCGATCAAGGCCCACCAGACGTGCGCCGGCTTCTACCGCCGGCGACGGCCCCGCCGGATCGTCCGTTAGAGGCGATCACGGAGATGGGTCAATAAGATGCTCGATGATGGGGACTAACGACATACTACGATGGTGACTTGCGGCGGTGGTCGGATAACCGACGATGGTGGGCGACCACGGAGATTGGCCCGATGGTCTACGGCGAGGTCCTGACGGTGAATGCACGCGGACCGATATATCATACCGACGGTGGTCGGCGACGGGTATCGATGGTCGACGGGTGGTTCCATGACGTGACGGCCGACGAGATCTTTGACCTATCCTTGTCATCGTGCCGATGACGTTAACTCGCGGAGTAGTACAAAGTTTTGACCTATCCGGGTTGTTTATTGTTACTCGATGACGCTAACCCGCATGGAAGAGATCGCAGAAGTCCACCAAGGACGTTGACCTTTCCGTTGTTTGTCGAGCTTTTGCTCGATGACATTAACCCGGAAGAGATCGCAGAAGTCCACCAAGGACGCTTTTGACCTTTCTTGTTTGTCGAAGCTTTTGCTCGGCGACATTAACCCGCATGGAAGAGATCGCAGAAGTCCACCAAGGACGTTGACCTTTCCCGGGTTGTCGAGCTTTTACTCGATGACGCAACCCGTATGGAAGAGGTGAAACCACCAGTGACCTTTCTGTCGAAGGCGATTACCATGACGACCCATGACATGATGAATGACCGGCGAAGATTGACGGCATGGTCGGCGCGAAGGACGCGACGGGCACGCGGATGACCGACAATAGGATGACCAAGATTGCCGGCGATAATGGCAAGGACCGGCGACGCAGAAGCGCGGACCGGCCATAATTGGTGGGTCGACAGGGTGGTCGGCAAAGAACCGGTAATGGTTGTCGACGGCGAATCGACGCTGATGACCGCCAATGGTGATGACCGCTAAGATTGCCATGGTCGGCAAGGGACCGACGATGGTAGCCGACGGTGCAGACCGACGATGAGGATTTTGACCCATCCGCTTGTTTGTCGAGTGTTATCTATGACATTAACCCGTATGAGTGGGTACAAAGTTTTTTTTTTTTTTTGACCTTTCCCGTTGTCGAGCTTTGCTCATGACATTAACCCATGGAAAGAGATCGCAGAAGTCCACCAAGGACGCTTTTGACTACGCGACCGAGTCGACATTACGGGATGACCGACGATGATGGTGGTGACCACGAGATTGCCGCTGATGGTCGCATGGGACGATGACGGTACTCTACGGCGGACCGCCACAAGGGTCGCTACGGGTGGTGGCACGCAGAATGACCGACGGAGATCTTTGACCTATCCAAGGTTGTTTGCCGAGTGTGACTCATGACGTTAACCAGATGAAGAGGTCCATCAAGTCCCCTCGATTGATCATGTCCCAATTGAGATGTAACATGAGTTGTATATTTTCAAGTGGGAGGAAAAGTAAAGAAAAAGCAAATCTTGTTAGAACAAAGTCAGAATTCACTAGTTCAATGATATAATCATAAGACTGCACGCTTTAAGAGAAAATGACAACAACAACCGCAACAACAAGCTTTAATCCTAGTGGTCACATACAAGGATGAAATGACAGACGAGATAAAGTCATAATAATTATGCAAGAAGAGTTACCGATAATATTTTCAAGATTCTTAAGATTCCAAGTTCGAGGTAGAGTTTTTCCTTCGTCCTCGAGCTTGAACGCTCGCTCGACCATGTTTATGACCACATACGACCATCCCAGAGGTGAGAGTTTATCATACCGAGGGCCTTTGCTCGCAGCCTCGAGACTGCAGACCAAGTCACCGATGATATGGGACGAGGTTTCACTCTTCTGAAGTGGCGAAGCTACCCGCATGATAAGCAACCAAGTATCCATCCCGAAGTGTGGAGTGTCTAGGCCGGAGTTTTTCTTCATTACTTCCATGATCAAAAACGACTTGACTTGGAACCCCGATATCCACCCAGATGATAGCTTCGCACCAAAACACAAGTTATACTGTCACCCAAATGCGGACGGTGCAGTAGCCCAAAGAACATTGGGGAGCTCATCAACCCATTGCCCGCCCTTCTCAAGACGCGGTTTTTAGTCCTTGAGTATGGTCCTATTGGTAACTTCTTGCCCATTAGTTTGAGGATGCTACATGCGCGAAATTAATGTGAAGATCTTTGCAAAAGGACGAAAGACTTTTCCAAGAAATTGAGTTCCATTGTCATGATGATCTTTGCAGAAGACCTAATCGACATATTATATTTTTCCGCATAAATTGTTTGGTATTTGCCTCGTGATTTTAGCGAGTGGTTCCTCTACCCATTTTGTGAAGTAGTCGACGGCTAGAATGATAAATTTTCTGCCATGCTATTGGAAAAGGTCCCATGATATCAATCCCCACCGAGCAAAGGGCCATGGGCTTTGAATGGATGAGAGTTCCATGCATGTGAGGGAGGTTAGAATGCAATTGACAACTTGCCATTTTGTGAACTCATGCATCATTGTAGCCAATAAAACCCTTGCCTCATGATTTTAAGGGCCAATGCTCTTCCTCCAAGTGTTCCCCACATATTCCCTGAGTGAACCTCTTTAACGCTAATCGCCTTCAAGGTGGAAGGCATTTGAGATATGGACCAGAAAGCTCGCTTGTATAGTTCACCTCCAATAATAGCAAAGTTTGAAGCTTGTCTTCTGAGACCAGTTATGAAGTTGGATCTTCGTGAAGGGTCCCTTCTTGTAGAAAAGATAGATTGTTTATCCACCTAACGCTCCTTTCCTCATCAATAGTTTGAATTATCCATGGCTGGATACTAGGAAAATGTATTTCTTCAACATGCTTTCTCTTAAATAGATCTCCAGAGGTAGAGAAGCTTAGCAAGAGCGTCACCAGTATTCTTCTCTCGTAGTATGTGGATGATTTGATGTGTCTTGAAATGAGTAAGAAGAGATTTTACCAAGTGGAGATATTGCACTTGAGGATTATGAGTATTAAAATCTCCTCCAACTTGGGAGGCTACAAGTCGGGAGTCAGAATTACTAAGTTTTGGGCTTCGCAATGGCAGTCTCAACCCTCGATGAGAGCCTCATATTCCCATGTTATTGCTGGGAATTTTAAGCTAAGTCCATACTCAGGGTTTGGGGAAACAAGTAGATTCCACACCGACCAAGACTTCAAGCTCCATCAACGTAGAGAGTCCATCGAGGAGATGAAAGACACGTAGATATTCTTCTAGAGTTGGGTTGGTGATTCCACTATAAAGTCCGCAAGTATTTGAGACTTTATGGGCCGAGGTAGAAAATTTATATCAAATTCTCCCAGTTCTACACTATTTGATCAATCTGATGCTTCGGTTTCGTAAGATGGCCCTTAATGGTAAATCGTAAACGCCGATGGTGTGAGCTTGAAAGTATGGACGCAATTTTCGATCGAGAAAATTAACGTGAGCCACTTTATCTCGAAATGGATAACGACTTTCTATATCGAGAGAATTTTACCGACGTAATAAATTGGTTGTTGTGCCCCATCTTCTTCTCGCTAAACTGAAGCTTATTGGGAAGAAACCGCAAGATATAAGTATAACGCTTCTCCTTGAATAGGTTTGGATAGGCGAGATGCTAGATATTCTTTTAGTTGCTCAAAAGCATACCGACATTCATCGTCCATTGAAAATTATTATTTTAGCTCCTTCAATATTTTAAAGAATGGCAAGTATTTGTCCTAACGCTAGAAACGGATAATGCAAAGAATTCGACCATTCAAACGTTGAACGCCTTTGATATTCTTCTGAGGAATCATATCTTGGAGAGCTTTGATTTTTTCGTGGTTAGCCTCTATCCCACGGGTGAGTTACCATAAATCCAAGAAATTTTCCGACGTAACCCCAAAAGCACAAGTTGGGTTAAGTCAATAAGGAGGTCAAAGCATGCTTCTAAGTCCAAATATGTTGTGACTTTTCTAAGCTTTTCACTAACATGTCATCCACATACCTCCATCAGGTGGCTCAGTCTTTAAAACCTTATTCATGAGGATGCTGATAGCACCAAAGATTTTTTAATCCAAATGGCATGACTTGGTAAAATATAAACCTTTATATGTTTGAAACGCCAGCTCTTCATCTATGGTTCATCTTTATTTGATTGTACCTTAATAAGCATCCAAAAATCGAGCATTTGATGTCCCATGACCAATTGATCCAAGGATCTATCTGAGGAAGAGATACACACATCCTCCATGTTCCATTTGTTAACCATGACAACATGTGGGTAATGCACTCATGAAACATGAGCTTGTTAACAATAGATGAAAAACTTGATGAACTTTGGATTAATTTTTGAGGGATTACATGGTCGACCGATATCCGGCTGACTCCAAGCAAATATGTCTTGATTCAAGAAGAAATTTATATATACTTTTCCTTTGTTCTTCTCGAGAGTAAAGATCCCACTTGCAATCGCTCGTAATGGTTGGTCATCCGATAATACTATCGAGAGTAAATCTTCTTGTGGAAGTTGAGGTACTCTTTCATCTCGAAGTTAAGATCTTCGATGTCAAGGTGATGGAAGGGCGCTTGAGCTTGTCGAGATAACATGAAAGCCGTGATTTCCACAAACCACCCCAACTCCACCGGAAATTTTATCTTCGATGAGGCAATCAAGTGATAAGACCAAAATTGATTGAGGGGCCTCCAAGATTGCATTATATGCAGAATCGACTTCACCACCATGAATTGTATTAAATGAGTCACTGTCGGGAATTCTCCGAGGGTAACAGAAGAGTGATTGTCCCTTCGCCTGCATCGGGTGATTATCAAACCCATATAGTGGTCCAAAGTTGGTTGGAGCTTTTGCCTAGCCAGGCCTATGTTAAGAAAAGTTGAGTAAAATAAGACATCTGTAACTCCCATTATCGATCAAAATTCTTTAACGTTATAACAAGGATCACCGATCCTACGATGACAAGTGGATCTTGATGAGGGATATGGACTCCTTCTAAGTCCGAAATTGAAATGGAATGATCAACGAGACTTCTTCAACTCGTTCTTGGAGGCGAACCAGAACTTGATTATGTAGTATCGATCCTCCGCGATTGTTTCATTTCTCCAATTATTTGATGATTATTTGGTTGTTTTGTGATGATGTTGCCCCCCAAACGGAGGTGTGTTTGTTCGAGGTGGTCGATTCTTCACAAAACGACGAGGTATCCTTGTTGAATGAGTCTCGATTTCTTCCTCGAGTTGTATACATGCTTCAAGAAGATGTCCACCTCGATGAAAATGACAATATTGCTCCGATTGAATTCTTCAATGGATGCGCCACTTGATATGTTCTTCATTGCAATAGCCATCGTGAGGTTAACACGAGATGTGTTCGTATGTATGTCTTTTCCCGAGGTTCACGTTGTTGATATGGGGTCGTGAGGGAGATCATGACTACCTTGTCGCTTCTTTTGATGGGCCCGGTCCACATTTCCTGGGTGTTTTATGCTTCCCGCATATTGTTCAAATTGTTTCATGATGAGCATTAATAGCTTCATCTACGGAGATTTGTGCTTCTACACGATGAACTAAGAAGATACGAGCGACCGTGTCCCGCAATGACTAATGAAGGTCCGACCTGAGTCCTCCAAGGAAAACTCCTCTTAATAGTTCGTGGTCTACCCTGTGTATGAAGCTTCTAAAGAGAACCGAAGTATTCTTTGAGTGATTCACCCTCGCTCGTAATACCGAAAGATGGGAGGAATCTTTAATGATTCTCGATTTGCAATGAACTGCTCCACAAAGAACCCGAAGTTCGTTAAAGGTATGGATGGATCCCCTGGAAGAGAATAGAACCGCGCGAAGCCGCTCTGAGGGTAATGAAAGACCCGACAAAGCAAAGGTGTCGTGAGCTCGTTGGATATGCATGATACCTGTAATGGTCGATGTGTTCGCGGTGGGCTTGCCCCATCATAGAATCAATGCTCGAAGCTTGAAACCCACGGAATTGGATGTCAAGAATGGCTTCACTAAAGGTGAGGACTCTCATAACCGGTGTGGGTGAAGATGATTTCTATCTTGAAGGTGAAATTCATCTTGTATTAAGCCGCATTCTCGCCAATGTCATGATGTGCGGATTAATGATGAGCATGTGTGAAGCTATCAACAACGACGGTGGATTAGTAACCTTGAGCCGCACGCTGGATGAGTGGAACCAAGAAGGTCAGATCGGCGCACGGCCTCGCGAGGAACTCCGGAGGATTAGCTTTGACCTCCCGCAATGACCGATCTTGGGGAGATATGTTCGTAGTACGGCCGTAGTCCTTGCAAAAGTCGGATCATCTTATTTTGAGACTCTCCATTCGACGGACACCATCTTCCAAAGAGATTCTGCCCTCAACATGGCCCTTGGTTTAGTGGGTTTTGAGAATGACTGAGTTGGAGAGGTTCCATTATGACGAGTGTGGCCTATTGGCCATAACGGGATGTTCACTAAATTGAGGTTGAAGGGTTTTACTTCCCAGACGCCAAACTGCGGTCGGAAAACCCCATAGAAAAAATTTATGCCTTGTTGATTACCCAAACACACAGTGTAATTAAAGACTAACATGAGACACCAATTTTAACGGAAAACCTCAAAAGAGGGAAAACCACTGCCTAGCCCAAGAAAAGATTCCACTATGTATCCTTTCGAGTACAAAATCTTCCCGATAACGGATTACAGTAATAGAGACAACAACCGGTAACACGATCAGGTTGAATCATATGAGCGAGATGGGAAAATGACGACGATAATGCCATGACGGTATGGCCTAGGAGTGCGATCTTGTTTGAGGATCTTCAAGCTTTAGAGCTTTCTCTTCCTCCTCACTCTCTCTTCTTCCTCGATCTGACTTCTTCCTCTTCTTCCTCGACGACTCTTCCTCTTCTTCCTCCTGTTCTTCCTTGCTTTAGCTTCCTTCTTCTTCACTTGTTTGACTCTCTTCTTCTTCCTCTTCTGCTTTCACTTCTTTTCAGCCTTCCTTCTTCACTTCACTTCACTTCATTTTACCTAGCTTAGCCCTCCATGAGGGAGCCTATTTATAGGAGGAGTGAGATTCTAAGAAGGCCCCATACCACTCTCGACGGACGGCTCAGATGATTTCCTTGATCATTTGATGTATTTTGAGCATTTGGATGCCCAAATGAAGTCGTAATTATGAGATCTTAGGCTCATTAGATCCGTCCGTCGAGCGCTTCGATTTATTATAAACACTTCATATTTGGCTGTTTTGAGATTTAATTGATGTCCCAAGATTCTAATGATATTTTAAGTCTTGATCTCGTCGGTTTGACTCAAAATCATAGCTTTAAACATCAAGATTTGTCTTTTGGTAGTGGTATTTTGAGAGCCATATCAATAAGTAATAAATATTCAAAGAAGAAAAAAAACCCTGGGCTCAAATTCAACTGGATGTTGCGTTGAAATATCTGGCATCGTAAAGGCCCTCCATCCGTCTGACAAATGTGAAACATATATTGAAATCACATACCATAATATTTTGTGTGCTGAATGATGTCTTAAATCTGACTTGTTCTTCAACAAAGTATCGGCATCAACATGAGTGTCATCAATTGTCCTATGCAATTCTTAAAATATGGCATATAACGTACATCATTTAGAATATGTGAAGGGATTTCAGCAAACAATTTATCTGTTGGGATAATTATATCCATTCCTAACATAACTAACAGATGAAGGCCACGAGAAAAATATCTACTTATTGTCTCAGTGGAGTGTTGGAAGCGTTCACATGTCTCTCTAATAGACTCATTATGTGCTAAAATGTATAAAGTTATAACAAGAACTTCTCTAGTTGTTGTTCTTCGTGAACCCTCTAACCCATAAGATGTTTCAAGTAATCTTAGCAAGTTAAAAATTTCTTGTGACATTTTACGAACATATTGTGGAATATGAGAGGGATTATGTAATAACTCCAATACTCACTTATCACATATGACGATGTGCATGATTTCTTGTCTGAATATAGGATGTGATAATCATGGATCAAACAACGATGTTGTAATATATTACTAAATTGTATTAGAATGTTGGGACTTTGTTATAATTCTCGATTCATCTTCAAACGAATCTTTTCCTTCAACGGACATTACGGGATAACTACAATAAGAATTATGAAAGCATTACTTCTAGCTCAACAGTATGATTTGTTTGATAATAATAGCAGTGACATACAAGTTTTCAACCAACATTTCAAAAGACAGTCAAATTTGTCCAGAAAATAAAACATTGTTTAGCAAGAGGTCTTCTAAACTACCATTCAATAATACAATACATTTAGCTAAAATGTCAGTATTTCATGGCGTCAACATATAACACATATACCAAATAAAGAATCAATAAATTTTGTATACAATGGGTACTCTCACACATATATAAACAATGGTAAACATAAATAATGAGGTTTAAAGTAGATGAATGTTGATGGCTAATATATTGTACAAACTTCAAAAAAAAAACTTACTAAGAATTAATTTTTAAATTGCACTGAATTAAAGAGCAGTCCTGAAGAAACGTCTCCTTAATCACCAAACTTTTCGGTCAGAAGACACTCATAAAAGTCTCCCTGTGGCTTTTATCTTGCATAAAATCTGTAGTGAAGTCATAGAACTCTTCATCATTAAATATCTCTGAAATCTGTGCAACTTCATTTAATGCCTCCGGAATTGTAAAAGTTTTACGATCTGCATTTGCTGTAGCTATAGCAGAGCTGATAGATCTCGTTGCATTTACAAGCTCATCAATTTGATTTATAAGAAGTTGTCTACCACCTGACTTACAACTTTTAGTTTTCCTCTTTCTACTAGTGATTGAAATGGATGTATGAGATTTTTGAGATGGAGGTCTGCTTGTACCTTCACCTGCAGTACAATTTACTAAATTTGGTTCACTTTCTTGACTCTCATCATCATTAGATGTGTCTAAATCTCCATTTCTTAATTCTGGGTAATACTCGAATTTGGAACCCAAACATTATCCTTGCAATTATGACCAAACATCCTATCCAACTTTTCTTCTCGGGCACTATTCCATTATATCTAAACTTCTTTTCTGAGTATTACCTACATTAAATGCATAACATAAATGTTAAGTAATTTTATGTGTTTGAAATTTCATTTGAAAGTTGTGCACTAAGATAAGCGGCGAATTTTCATTCCACCATTCGGTGATGCTTCTATTATTTTTTTGATAGGATCTCATCCAATTCAGTTCTGCGTAGTAGCTCTTTCCATAACTTCCACTCTTTTTTTAAATAATCCCATTTATTTTTAAGTTATGTATGATCGTATATTTCTTCATTCATTAAAATTGTTCATAATATTTTTCATCCATCTTTGTTGAAATGAAGTTGGCTGTTTCCAACTCTATTTCTCTTATGCAGTCATAATAGAGTAAAGTAGTTCCTAACTCCAAATTGCGGTGCACCTCTTCTGCTTTCCATCTACTTAATAAGAAAAAGGAAATAAACTAAAATAAAACTTTCCTGTAGATGAGGAGAAAGTAATTCGCATGGATAGCAAATCATATCATAATATTTTCATTAAAGTGAAAATGAATCGTGTTAACATAGAAAATATTACATTGTAAAGAAAGACTAAAGCAGAACCCAAAATGATACAGATAAGATTTGGAACGCAGCAAATTTCTTTGTAGATCTACTGTTTGTTCAATACTATTTCATCTCCACGAACCATATTCCGAATTGCAATTGTCATCCCATAAAAGCTCGTGATGATACACACATTCTGATACTGTACATGCATCCGATTGTCTATTTAGCAATCAAATATATATGTTCCAGTAAACACTTCACGTAAACAGGATTGCAAAGTGATCAGCATAAAAGAATATCCCCATTAACATATGGAAGTTATATACTCAAGTAACGAGATGCAATCAAACGAAATAAAATCTGAAAGCAGGAAGCATGCAATCAACAAATTAAGATAGGACTTATCATGTCTTGGAATTATCCAGAATACCATATAACGTAAATATTTCCTTAGCATTTCTTAAATAAGGGAACCTCATAAGATCAACGCATCAAGCATGGAATACTGAATTTTTATAAATAATATTTACACTAATAGTGTATCACATCTAATGCAGACCATGGTGCAAATAATTTCAAACGGTTCAATATATCTCTAAAGCATAGATACTTCCACGGAACATAACCAAACGAAATGAAATTGTGCACACAAAAAATAGAAAGTTCCACAGAGCTTCCTAAGCTTTCGACAAAAATTCTAGGAAGCAATCGTGACTTCTATGCTCAAAAACAAAAGTACTCAAAACCACGTCAATTAGTCTATGTATATTAACTAAATTCATAACAATACAGAAGCATATAAACTTGGGGAGAATTCATTTTCCACATCTGCGTATCATTCTAATCAGATATTTCAAATTAGCATGTACAGTTTCGTCAAGGGATGCATCCGTCAAAAAATAAATCACCTAATACCAAATAATGCTGAGCTGAATGATCCTATATTACGAAATAAATTGCCCAGAAGGGATAACAGTGATAACTACAACAGGAAATCATAAAATTGCATATCATTACTAGGATAATTTCACAGATTGTTTCCACAGTCAGCCATTACCCAATTTTAATGATTCTGCTTATGCAAACCTCCCTCAGGTTAGAGAAAAAAAATGCAATTGCTGCTGTTTACCTTGTGTGCGGAAGATGGTTGAAAGAAACCCTAAACAATGTTTTTGCTTACAACTCGGGATCGGGTTCTGGTCGGCAACAACAAGGCTGACAGTGAACAAAAACAGAAGGGGGAACAATTGCGAAAGCAAACCTAAACTGAAGAAGGAGAAGATAGTTGCACGGGAGGTGCTTGATTTGGCCATCGGCACTGTACGTGGAGTGTCGGTCTTGAAAGAAATTAGAGAGGACGAGGAGTAGTGGCCGGACATCGTGTCGATCGTGGTAGTAGAGGGGGGGAGGGGGGGGGGGCAATTACGACATTTCCTTTTCTGAAACAACGGAGAGCACAACAAAAGAGTTCTCCTTTCTCGGGTAAAACGAGTTTTCACTAAAAAGCAAGGTTAAGCATCCTATTCAAACAACAAATAAATATTGATTTTCACGGTTTTAAAATCAAAACGCACTAAAAAAGCTTAGTCAAACGAAGCTTTAAACTTCATTATTTAGGACATGTTCGTTGAATATGCTTGTCCAAATTTTCTTTGTTTTTTTCTAAAATTGGACATGAGATGGGCATGTCCAACACATGTTAGTTGGACATGTGTTTGTGTTTGACTCGTGTTGTATATTGCATATCTTTTTATAGTATAGTGTCAGTGCATCATCCTAGCATGGCACAATATCCATCAATCAAGATAAATTGTATCCAAAATTTCAAGTTAAGGATTGTACCTTCAAAGGGCAATGATCAAAGTTTTGTTGACAACAAAAATACGCTTTGCAAGATGCTTTCTTGTATGACTAGTAATGTTGGAGATTCACAGCAGGTGGCCTTCCATGCGCAGTAAGATGTTGTAGGCCAGTCACAGTTCCAGCCAAAAAATGATTGGTAGAACATTAGATGTGGTCCAGGAGAGCTGTTTGGTTCCCTTTGGATTTGTTCACTGCTTGGCCTAGTCCGTGGCTGCTTCGCCGGATCAATGTAGGTTGGTTCATGTTCTCTTTGATTGGTTTTCCCAATTAAAATTTTCCTCGGGTCAAACTTGATTTAGGTTAATATATGTTTATGTATAGATATGATGGATAAAGGTTGAATGGATCAAAGTAATTCAAATTTCTTCTAAAGTGGGTTTCACTTTTTGTGGAGTTTCATAAGAGGTTTAAAATTTAAATGTTGTCAATATTTTTGGTATAGATGTGTTGACCAGCTGGATGGGAAGGTAGTAGAGAAGGCTTTTTAGCTGCCGAGATGGACAAGAGGATTTCTTGGCGACTGGCGGCTGTTTTAGATGTTGGCCATCATCTATTGTCAGCAGGGATCGTAACCTGGGAGCCAAAGCAGCAACACAGCAGGGAAGCGCAAGCAAAGAGGATGACTTTAGCTAAGCTGTAGTCAAGTATAGGGAAGAGTAGGAGGGAGATTGGCAAAGAAAGGGGAGTATGTATGGTGAGAGATTTTACTGTAAGCAAAGTGGATGTTTAGTCTTAGATTGCTTCAGGAGACAAGTGTGATCTTAATCTGCTTTAGGGAAGGAAGTATTTAAACTTTAACTAAGCTTTAGGAGAGTATAGGTAGAAGGAGAAGGGTAGAGATTGGAGAAGAAAGGGGAGAGGAAAGAAACCGTCTTACTGGGTAAGAGAGGCAGGCAGCCATTTCTGGGAGGAATTATTTCATTATAAAAACACTAGGAATTATGACCCTAAGGTACCATATTTAGAGAATAGAGACCAAGTTAATTATTAACTGAAATATCCATGAGAATATTAATAATGTTCATAGTAATCATGACCCTAAAAGTAATACTAAAGCCAGCAAGAATATTGACACAGTTAAGGCATGAAAGATAACACTCCAACACAAGGCAACCTTTGATCGAACTAGGACTGACCCAAGTCTTGCAACTCAATTGATGGTCTTCTTTTGCTACATTTGTTTTATATTTTATCATGTCTGTTAGGTGGATCATTTTCATAACAAGTTGCATGGATGTTGCTGATCATGCCAAAAGATTAGGCTGCAGGGTAAGGTTAGGGGGTCCTGGATGGGATGTGGCTCTACAGGGCCAGAGCAAAGGTCATATTTATACTCAAATATGCTTTGCCATGCATAATTCAGGGCATATTCATATTGTAAAAGAGTTACGCTAGATCTTTTACAACTAAAATTACACTCCATATATTTAGTTTTAGAATTACTTAAGCAAAAGCCATTAGATTCTAAGGTTAACCTCTATAACTTAAATTTCTCTTGAACTCCCTCTCTAGTTTTATCAATAAGAAGAATATCATCATCAAAAAGCATACACTAAAGTACATATAAATGTCTAGTAAGAACATCCATAACTAAAGCAAAAAGATATGGGCTTAAAGTCGATCCTTGATGTAATCCAACTGAAATGGGAAAATACTTGGTCAATCCTCCTGCAGTTTGAACACAAATAATAGCTCTAGTATACATATCCTTAGGGGCTATTTGGTTGGAAGAATTTGGAGTGCAAAGTAAAGTAAATGCAGAGATTTTAATTTTTTTGATGTTTGGCTTGAAGTAAAGTAAATTTCCAAGGTAATGTAATGTATTTCAAATACATTACATAGGTCATTTTTGGTATATTTGAAATTCACCCGATTTTATCAAATTCCAAATACGCCATGTAAAGTCTTTGCGGTCATCATTGCCGCTCACGCCAGCCGCCGTAGCCGCCTGCGTCGCCATCATAGTCGTCATTCAGCGCCAAACCTTCAAAATCAGCATTACATTTTTTAAACCAAAGCAAATGAATTAATAAAACTCAACCAAACAACGTTAAGTAATCCATCAGATTCATTTTATCTACATTCTTTTTTTACACGATTCTTTTTCAATCAACCAAACAACCTCTTAATGACTTGACTATAAGCAATATTAACACATTTCTTTTGTAGAATTCTCGAAAGCACTTCTTTTTAAACTTTATCATATGCTTTCTCTAAATCAACAAATATCATATGTAGATCTTCCTTTCTCTCTCTATTCTTCTCCATTAAACCTCTCAACAAATGTATAATATTCATAGTAGATGTACCCATCATTAAATCAAATTGATTTTGATAAACTTTTGTATCACGTCATAACTTATGTTCAATTACTCTCTCCCATAATTATAATGTATGACACATTAACTTAATTACTCTATAATTTGTAAACTCTTGAGTACCATCTTTGTTATTAAAAATAAGAATCAACAAACTATTTCTCCATTCATTAAGCATCTTTTTAGTTTTAAAAAGGGTTCAGGAATAAATTAATCCCCCAACTATTTATAGAAGATCAATTTTGTCCCAAACTTATGAAAATGACCAATTTGATCCCTTGACTATTTAAAAAGAGACCAATTTAATTCTACTGTTTGGATTTGGATGAAAATGTGTAGATATGTAATGGAAAAGGTGGGGTAATATCGGAATTATAAAATAAAAAAAATATTTGTATGATTGTACCTTTTAAAATGATTCTAATGAAATAAAAAATTCTAATGAAATAATTCTAATTAAAATATTTTCAATAAATCAATGTAATAATTTTACATTTATATTTCTAAAATAAAAAATTCAAACTCTTTCATTACAATGACATTAATATAATTAAAAATACATAAAATTTATGTCAAAAAATTTATTTACTCAAAAATCTACATGATAGTAATCTAATCTCTTTAAATTTGATTTTACTTGTTGCACGCAAAAAAGAAAATTTGATAAAACTAAGATGTTTCATAAATTAAAAAAATAATAAATTTCCAAAAATGTCGTTACTTTTAGCACACCAAACCATTAGCTTGGATGGTAGGATCAAATTTATCCGTTTTCAAATAAGAGACCAATAGCGAATTTAATCGATTAAATTTGTCACACCCCTGACATTATGCGGTCAATCAGTTAGAATAATGGATGACACAGATTACCAACACGCTCCAACGGCTACCGCTTAACGAGAAGTGAAAGGTGTATTTAATCAAATCATCACTAAACTATTTGCAATTCATATACTACTTAACTTAATTCATATCACAAATACTAAGCAAATCTTTAATAAATAAATACGAGAATAAAAGACATTTAATTTGACGCACAAAAAAGCCTTTAAGCTTCCCAAAACTATATAATTAACAAAAAAAAAATCCTTCTACCCTTTTTTTTCCTCGAAATTATCAATCCAGAAGATCGTCTAAAAGCTTAATGAGACAAGAATGTTAAAGTAAGCTCAAGACAAGACAAGAACAAGCGCATGCATAATGTAATTTGCAAAAACGGTAAACCGTCCGCAAGAATGTAACAATGACCGAACAATACGTGTGGTGCCGTAAAATGTAACAATATAACAATACGCAATAAGTCAGGCTCATAATCAGACTGTCAGATCGAATTTTCATTAAATCATTTCGCTTCGCTCTATATCAAATCATTTTCTAAATCGCCATTTATAATCAGATAGGTTTTGACTTCATATAAATGCACCCGTCATTTAAAACAGAGGTAAGGCGGAACCATACTCTACATACCTAATGTACCAAATTGACAAATTCTAACGGCTCCAACCTCAAAATGCCGTGAGTCGAATACTAAGATCTCCTAATCACGGCCATCTCGTCAACTTTTGCCAAGCAGACATTCGTAACATACTTTTCTATCATAATTTTCCCGACATTTCCTCACACATCAGATTTAACATGTTTTCAAACATTTCTATACGCCTAATGAAATCACCAACTCTTGTATAATCAGAAATCATTACTACGCAGCCAAGTAATAAACATATATATTTGTAATATATTGAATATCTACATGCTTATTCATACTATTTATAAGTCATAAGATATACATACGTAAAGCATATACATAAGAAATAAAAATTGAATTTAAAGAATTATGTCTCACCTCTTTGTCAAGGTCGTGATATGTCCTCGATTCCTCCTCGAGTACACAACCTATAATGAAATAACTCTTCTAAATACTTCTAATACATGCAACTCATAAATGAAACTCATAATTAACACCCATCTTACCTGAAATTGATATCTCCTCATAAGCTTACTGGAGTACAACTCCTAACGCCAATATTAATTACCTGCTTCAATCAACAAACTAAAATTAACAAACACTGTCAATCCTAAATCCCCATTCAATAATTCTACAACTCACCTACAGCAAGACATTTGAACTTCCCAATCACGATTTCACGATTTCAACACCAAAGGTCAAGAAAGGAAAAGGGAAAATTAAAGAACTTACAAAATTCCTAAGTTTCCGATTGGGAACAGAAATCCGCCGAGACATGGAGAGCCGACGGTTATGGGATTTCCAAACCGACCGCTTACGATTTCCAACCCGGGTTCACACGGACTTACATGTGCGGCGCTTCCGGCGACGACGAAGGCACACGGCTTCCACCGAAAGTGCGGTCCAGCGAAGGGTTATGGGTTCAACATCGCGCATGGGCCACGGAGGCGCACTTCGTCAAGCCGACGCCGAGGGAAGGAAGCGGTTCCCGCTGCTCGTGGTCACGGGTCCGCCGGGCCGTCGGGAAGGAAAGGAGGAGAAGAACTGCGAAGGGACCGAGGTCAAGGGAAGTGAAATAAATGAACGGGTATTACCTTTCGATCGATCCTAGCCATACTGCCGAGCTGCGTTAATCCAAATTGCACGCTTAAGACCTGATGCTACAAGAAGTGCTACAAGAACGACAATTAATTAGCTTAAACAAAATTAATTAGGAATTAAATTAATGGATATTACAAAATTGGTCCATAAATAGTAATTAATTTAGTCCTAAACCGCTTTTAAAATAATATTAAAATGATTAGTAAGTTAAGAAATTCTTTGATCTACTAAGAATTTTCACACTTCTATCTATTGGAATATTATCATGTCCTATCACCTCTCCACACTTCATTTTCTTTAAAACCACTTCAACTTTAATTTTACTAATACAACGATAAAAAATAAAATTTTCTATTTTCATTTAGGGTACTAAGATTGTAAAATCAATCGTACTCTCATTACTTTCATTGAAAAGTTTATCAAAATATTTCTTTAACTTTCTCAACTTTTGTTGAAAACCATCTCAACTTTTTAATATCAAATTTTAATATTTCTTCAAGTTTCTTAATATATGTTAGATTTTCTTACACCTCAATTTTATTATATGATATTCTTTGTTTTACATTTGTAAATTGTTTTCCCATCATCGATTCATTAAAAATATTATGTATATTAGGAACATTTGCTGATAATACTAATAGTTAGTAACTTTATCTATATATACAGGACTTAACTTTCCTCTTTTGCCAAATCAAATTATTCCTTTGATAGGTTTGACTTTCAAAAAACACAAAATCATCAACTTTAAACTTTAATATTTTGTGTTTTGAGTCATAATATTTTTGTTGATCTAATGCATCTTTTAATATGTTTTCTTTAATATAAGTTTCTTTGCTGTTTTATAACTAATATTAGATCTAATGTTTTTTTCCTCCAACTTCAAACTAGCTTAATGGTGTTTTACACTCTTGTCATATAGTTCCTTATAGGGTGATAACCAAATTTTATGATTGGAATGTAATTATTCCAGTTGATATTGAAATCAATAGATGTAATCTCAGTAAATCCTTAAATATTTGAATAGCCTTTTTTTTATTAGCCATCAGCTTGTGGATGAAATGTTATACTGAGATGTAGTTTAGTGCCTAAACTTTCATGAATGTTCTTCCACGATCCACAAGTGAATATGCTAATTACGTCTACTACAGTCATCTTTGGGATGTCATGCCATTTGATAATTTATTTCACAAATAATCTTACCAGTTTTTCAACTTTATTTACTTGATAGATAGAAAGTTAGCAAACTTGATTAATCTATTAATTATCATTTAAATGTAATCATGATTGTCTAGATCTCAAAAATCCTATAATACAATTCATTGCAATATTTTTCTCACTTCTACTCTGGAGTAGATAATGTTCACAATGGTTCACCTGATTTCTAATGTTTAACCTTCATAATTTGATAAGCTTTACATTTAGATGTATACTTCAATACATAGCCACAAAAATTGGATTTTTAGATTTTGTATGTCTTAATTTTTTTGGATGAATGGTGTAGCTTGAGTGATGAGCTTCTTATCAAATCTTTTGTCCTCATCCTGAGTCACTAAGTGCCTATAAGTGCAGCTTATTTTTAACAATATAATATTCTTCAACAACAATTTTCCTCCTCTGTCCTAATCGTACTTGTTCAACTAACCTCTAATACTTACTACTAGTTTTCTCAGTCTCTTTAAATTTGTCTTTTGAAAGCTTCACAGTTATCTGATTCAAAAATCTCGTGTCATCAAACATTTTTATCTATAACTTCAAAACTTTTATGTTTTTAATCAAGTGAGATTTTGAGCAAACATCTAGCTTGCAGTGCCTGTTGGCTTCTTGTTCAAGGTATTAGCCATAATATTTACTTTTTCAGGATAATATTATATATTTAATTCATAATCTTTAATCAACTGAAGTCATCTTTTTTGTTTAATTTAACTCTTTTTGTGTGAAGATATATTTAAAATTCTGATAATCAATAAATATTTTACATTTCACCCGATATAAGTTGTCTCCAAAATTTTAGAATAATATTACAACGACTAATTTCAGTTTGTGGGTTGGGTAACTTCATGAGGTCTCAACTATGTGATGGATAACCATTTTTTTTTTTTGGATTAAAATGTATTCCAATCCTTGTAGTGATACATCCTTATGGATCTAAAATTCTTTTGTTCCTGATTAAATAATTAATATTGGTGTAGTTGTAAAATGTTATTTTAACGTTAAAAATTATTATCATATATTCTTCTGTCTATTTAAACTTAACATTCTTTCTCATCAGTTTTGACAATGAGAAAGTTACCTGTGAGAACTCATTAATAAATCTCTTATAGTACCTAGCATGACCTAAAAAATTAGGTATCTTTGTTATATTCTTTGGTGCGGCTATTTCAATATTACTTTTATCTTTTGAGGATCTATTGAGATACCTTCATCATTTATAATATTCCCCCAAAAAATAATAGAAAATCATATTTTGAAAACCTTGCAAACAACTAAAATTTTCTTGATATTTCTAAAACTATTCTTAAATATTCAACGTTATATTCATCAGCATTAAAGTATATCAAAATATCATCAATAAATATAATCATAAATTTACCTAAATATTGCTTGAAAAATTGATTCATTAAATCTATTAAAATTGTAGGTGTATTTGTTAAACCAAATGGCATTTACAAAAAAAATTCAAAATGACAATACTTAATTTTAAAAGCTATTTTTATTATATCTTCTTCTTTTGTACTTGATTATATCTTATTTTTAAATCAATCCCATAAAACATAGTTGCTTGTTTCAATTGATGATTTCAATCATTGAGTTTCAGTAATGAATACTTACTCTTAATTGCCACTTTATTCAACTCTTTATAATTAAATATTCTCATATATTCAACTTTCTTCTTAATAAAAAGTATAAGAGCACCTCAAGACGAATTAATTAGTTTGATGAATCCCTTTTACATCAATTCCTGTAACTGGCATTTCAATTTTTTATAGTTTTTTTGGAGCCATTTTATATGATCTTAATATGATTGGTCATGATAAATAAACTTTTTTTTTTCTGTGATAATCCTGGTAATTCCTTAAAAAATACGTCAAAAAAAATTATGTAACAACTAGGATATTTTTAATTACTGAATACCTTTGTTCAACATCTAAATTTTGCTAAGAATATCTTAATCAGTACTTCTCATGCATTTATTAATTTTTAGAGCACCTATTAAAGAAGAGATAATATTTTTATTACAAGAGAAATAAATGGTCTCTTTTTAGGCAAATTAAACATTTCCATCATCATCCAATATTCAATGGTGGCAAAATAGTTAACTAAACAATCTTTTTCCAAAATCACATCAAAAGTCATCATAGATATCACAGTCAATTCTGCTATTAATTTCTTACCTTGTATATCAATGTCCACACTATATTTTCTATTTGCATACATTTTATTTCTAGTGACATTCTAACACTTAATTCATGTATAAAACATACAATTTCAATTGATAAACTAGTTAAAACTCTTCATAATAAATAAATGCAAAGCAGTAGAAGTAAACAAAACTATATCAAATTTATTGGAGATTAAAGTCATCATAATCTCTAATTTCTTGGGTTTTTAGCGTGTAATAATAAATACTGATCCGTTTATTATTTAGTTACTCTTGTTTTATTAAGTTTTTCTCTTCACCTGCACGGGTTACTTTCCATAGAATCGAGCCTTACCTGTATTATTGATGATATCCAAAAAATTTATTTGTTGAACCTACCCCTGATGTCCTTGTAGCCTACTATTTGTCTTCTTCAAATGACAGTTTATCTTTATGGTATTCCACTTGTCCATCTAAAAATATTTTTTAGAACTGACAACATATTACCTAAAATATATTTTTCCATATTATTCACATAATGTTCTTAGACGACATCTACTTCTTTGTGTTGCTGTTAAATCTAAACCTTTTATTCTTGAAGTTATTTTACTTTCAAAAATTTCTTTTTTATTAGATTGTTGTTCCCACTTATGCTTGAATAATTTTAGCTTATGTTCAATTCCTTAGGCACCGTCTACTATGACTGAGAATTTATTTATATCAGAAGTTAAAATAAGTCTTAATTGATCTTGAGGCCTCTCAAAAATTAGGCACTTTTTCTCTTTAGTACTAAAATAATTATGGGCATATCTTGATAGGTGTGTGAACATAGTCTCATATTATATAACTGTCTTTGATTCCTAAATCAATTTAAAAAATTTGTCTTATAGTGCCAGTCTAGTTGATGGGAAAATAAATTAATCTTTGAACACTTGCACAAAATTATTCATTTCAATTATTAATAGAAGCATCCTTCCAAACTTCTCACAATGCTATGTCTGACAGTATCTTTTAGCTTCTCATTTCAATATGAAAGTTGTTAGCATCACGCTTTCATTGTCAAGACAAGTCATTTTATCCAAATTCTTTTGTCTTCAACAATCAGTCCTTTACAATAGGTGGCTCACTTACTCCTTTGAGTACTGGTGATTTAAATATTTGAAATATTCTCAAATATAAATCCATTTTGCAGCATAATTCAAACTTAGGCCTATTATTTGAAGATGTTTTTCTAATGATATGATCACCTAAGAAATCAGGTTTACAGTATTATGCAATTTCTTAGGTTTGACCTTCTCAATTTCTTAGGTGATTTAAATAACTTGTATTTTTGTTTCTATGGTTGGTTTGAAAGTTTGACCATTTATTTTGTCAATCATTACTTTAGGCATGATTATATATGAAAATGTACAAGTTATTTATCTAATATAAATTATCATATGATGACTATATCATGCATGGTCATTTCTTAACTCAATCAGATCCAAAGTTTTGAAAATTAGACCTGACATTGAATCTAAAGGAGAGGTTCAAGATTCAATAGTTCAATTGGGGTTGCACTAGGTGATGTAAAAAATATCAAAATTATTTTATTTAATTAAAATGATGTAATAATGATGTTTTAATTAATTTAATTTATAATTTTTTAATTTAGGACTTCATTTTTAAATATTTTGGATATATTTTTAAAATAAAATTTTAGGACATTTTATTTTAATTGTTTTATCCATTTTTTTAATTTCTTATTTCTAGTCATTCGATTAAAAATAAAATACCAAAATTTGATTATTTTTAAAACTAGTCGATTCTTTGAAAATTAGTTGGTTTGGTTTACAAGTTTATTGGTTCAACCCAGTTCAAGTGGAGTTCTGGTTGTTCTTATGCAGAAGCAGTTCTAGACTTGAACCGAACCAACCAAAGGATGGTTCAACGAACCGGGTCGATATTTAAAACTATGATTAGATCAAGCTATGTTTACATTATAATTTTCAATTCAACTTTGCTAATACTAATTTCTTTCACGCTCCATTTTGACTTGTCTTGGTTGAACATGAAATATGATAGAGATGGACAATCAAGTTAGTCACGATTCCCGAGTACACCGCACCCATCATATTTTTTTATTAATCAAGATTTAATAGATAGATAATTAGTCTATTTAAATTGTCATAACCTATAATTTATAGTTCAAAATTATTCAATAAATTCATCATATTCATTAATACAAAAGCAATCATAATTTAAATCATCAAATTAAACTACCAAGCTTCTAAAAAAAATTTTAGATAATTAAAGCATACCAATGTCTTTAGTTTACATCATGCACACCTTTTATCTATGAATCATCTAAAACTATACATTAAAAATATTAAGGGCTTGTTTGGGATCAATTTTGTTTTGTATTTTTTTTATTTTATGTTATTTTTAAAAACATGTTTGTTAATTGTATTATTTAAGTATATATTTTTTTATTTTTAAAAAATAAGTCACATTATTTTAAAAAACACTCAAAATAATTTTTAGATTTTTTTGAGTATTTTTAAAAATAACTATTACCATCAAACAACAACAACAAGCCTTTATCCCACTAAGTGGTCCTACATGAATCCTTCTCATTGTCCTATTATGTGTCAAATTCTCATTTAATTTAAGTATATACTAAGGTCATTTTTATACATCTTAACCAAGTATTTTTAGGTCTACCTCTACCTTTTTTAATAGGTAAATCTAATGCATTTACTCTCCTAACCGGGTCATCGGACGGTTGACGCTTTATGTGGCCAAACCATCTAAGGCGACTCTCTCTAATATTATCTGCCACTGGAGCTACTCCAACTTTTTCTCGAACATACTCATTTTGCATTTTGTCTCTAAGAGTAAAGCCACTCATCCACCTAAGCATCCTCATCTCTATAACACTTAACTTAGTCTTTGCTTCTCTTTTTACAACATTATGCACCATAAATCATGTAGTCTTACCACAATCTTATAAAATTTTCTTTTTATGTTTAAGTGGTACTTTTCTATCACACAACAGGCCAGATACATTCCTCAACTTCAACCATCCAACTTGAATTCTACTAATAACGTCTCCATCTATTTCACCATCATTTTGAACAATAGAGCCTAAATATCTCAATCGCCACTCTTTTTTAACTTCACTTGTCACACTATCACTAGAACTTCTACAACTAAAATTACACTCCATATATTCGCTTTAGATCTACTTAAATGAAAACTTTAGACTCTAGATTGACCTCCATAATTCAAGTTTCTCTTGGACTCCTCTCAGCTTTATCAACAAGAAGAATGTCATCTAGCATACACCAAGTTACACCTTCTTGTAAATGCCAGAAGAACATCCATAACTAAAGCAAAAAGGTAAGGGCTTAAAGTGATCCTTTATGTAATCCAAGAAATATGAAAATATTCTCAATCATCGTTTGGACATAAGTAATATACATATATCCTTAATGACTTGAATATAACCAATATTAACTCCTTTCTTTCTGAACTCTCCAAAGAACATCTTTGAAACTTTATCATAAGCTTTCTCTAAATAAATATCATATGTAGATCTTCTTTACTTTCTATATACTTCTCCATCAAACCTCTTAAGAAATGTATAACATCCATAATTGGATCATGAAACCAAATTGATTGAAGAAACTTTGTATCACATCATAACCTATGCTCAATTACTCCCATAATTTTAATGTAATATAAACACATTAACTTAATTTCTACACTCTTGTACATCACATTTATTCTTAAATTTAAGAGCCAACAAACTTCTCTATTCATCGGACATCTTTTTAATCTTTAAAATAACATTAAAAAGATTTGTAAGCCAAGAAATTCCTTGATCTCCTAAACATTTCCAAAACATTGGAATATCATCGTCCTCTTGCTTTTTTCACATTTCATTTTCTTTAAAGCTTCTCTAACTTTAAATTTACTAGTATGATGATAAAAAAATTCTATTTTATTTAGGGTATTAAGATTACTAAAATCAATATTTTCGGATCCTTCATGAAAAGTTTATTAAAATAACTCATCCACCTATTTTCAATATCTTTTTCTAAGAAAAATACTTTATGAATTTTATCGGTTATACATTACTTGAACTAGATCTTTACTTCTCCTATCCTTTTGGTTGACTAACTTATACATACATCTTTCACCTTCTTTGGTATCTAATCTATTGTTTAAATCACTAAAAGCTAATTTTTTTGTATCATATATTATTTTTTTTAGAATCTTCATGAGTCATTTTATATCTTTTCCAATTCTTCAAGTTTTTATATTTAAACCAACTTTTATATCTCTTATTTTTAGCCATTATTTTTATTAAAGAAGCTTTTCCATTTGATTCTCACATTTTACAACTTGTTTAATTTCACTTTCTTTTTTTCCATATAACTTTTTTGACATCTCAAATTCTAAGCTCTTGTATTGCTTTTAAAAATATTTTTATTAGTTTAAATCATAAATTCTAGAATGATAATTTGATTTATTTTTATCTTAAAATATAAAATAACAATCGATGTTAAGTCTTAAACTTTCACTGAAACTTCTGATATTTATCTTCGATCTATTTTTCTTATCGGAAAATAATCAATCTGTTTTATTAAATTCATTTTTATAAGTAATAATATCTCATCTCTTTTCTTCTTAAAATTGTTATAAAATCGTAAAAAATTTAAATAATCTAACTATTCTTCATTAATTAAACCAGTAATATAAATACTTTTAAAATCTTCTACCACTCTATTAATATGTCCATTTAAATCTCCTCCAATAAATACTTTTTCTTCATAATGTATCTTTTAAATTAATCCCTCTAATTCATTACAAAATTTTTCTTTTGAACCTACATCCAAACCTACTTGATGAGCATAAATACTTATAATATTGATAATTTAATATCAATAATAATCTTTAAAGCTATAATTTTATCTCCACATCTATTAATATTTATAACATTATCTTCAAACTTTTTATTTATAATCACATTTACGCTTTTTTAATTGACTTTCAGAATACCAAAGTTTAAAACATAAACTATCAATCTCTTTGGCATTCTCCCCAACCCATTTAGTTTCTTAAACACATAAAATATTTATCTTCCTATGAACCATAATATCTATTAATTACATTAATTTACCTGTAAGAGTACCTATATTCCAAGTTCCTAACCTTATCCTAGTTTCATGAACCAACTTTTGGCTCACATCCGTCCATAATGTGGGAACCCTTGCTTATTTAAGCCAGCCGTCTGCATTCACACATTGCATTCATGCCATACAATGCGTCGTTTTTAGAGAACGCCCTAGCATTAACACAATATTTTAAAGGATTCATGTCATGATTATTTCGACAAGTTTTACACT
Source organism: Cymbidium sinense (assembly GCA_021442155.1). NCBI lineage: Eukaryota > Viridiplantae > Streptophyta > Magnoliopsida > Asparagales > Orchidaceae > Cymbidium > Cymbidium sinense. Next base: position 35,968,234 of record CM038215.1, read on the forward strand.
AGTTGTCGACCGCCTATCGCAACCCTCCACTTTTCACATCCGGACTTGGGAACGGCAAAAGTAGTGTTTTCTCTTGATTAAAACATATTTAATAAAATAAAAGTGATCCCAACTATGATTAAAGTTAGAATTGGGGCACTTGATTATGGCCTAATTAGCTCTTTTCTCTTTTCTAAATGATAATTGTAATATCTAATGAGATAAAAGCATAATGGGATGAACAATTCTAATAAGAAGTTAAAAGTAAAAAATAGAAAAAAAGAAAGAAGATGCATTTTGATTTTTTGAATTAATGTGAGCATTAATGATCATGGACATAGTTGGCTTGGTGTATTAAATTTTAAACAAAATCATATTTTAATGATTGAATGAGTAAAGGACATAATCATAGGTAATAATCTTGAATTCCTTAAAAGAAATGAAATATAATTGTCTAGTATGAAATCATACAATGTACTATATTCGTTAGATGCTAGTATGGAATAACTTGCTTCACTTTAATTTTTTATTTTCTTCTTGTTGTAATTTTAGAAGTGTCATATAATATTGATGTTTTAGCATATTCATATCATATGGTTGTTGCTTAGATCAGTGGCCCTTTATCACTATTGATGAGGGTTTGAGTTGTTTTAACAAAGCAGTTATTAATAGCCCCTCGATAAAGGTTGAATTGATCTAACATGATAGTTATTCAGAGTGTAAAACCCCTTTTAAGACTTTTCTTGAAAATTTTTTGCCTATTCTTGTGCAAGTCATTATAATTTGCCAATTTATCTTTATATGACATGATCTTTTATAGAGTTTCTTTTATTTTTAGAATCAATATCATAAGCATTTAAAAATGCATTCAACATTTTTATACTCATACAAACAACAACAACTGCTACAACAACAATAACAAGCCTTTATCCCACTACACGTGGTCACCAACAAGAATATTTTTTCTCCAATGTGTCCTATTATGTGTCATATCATTTCATCATAATCAATTAAGATAATTTTTTATACTTCTTAATCAATTCTTTTTTGTTGTATCTCTACCTTTCTTAACATAGGCCAAATCTAATACATTTACTCTCCTAACTGGGTCATTGGATGACCGACATTTATTTTTATGCTCATGCTATCATTAATTTGTATTTAAATCATCTAAGGCATAATATGATATATAAAATGACATCTTGGTGCTTAAATAAACAAATAAATTATTAGACAATCTTTATACTTAAATTATGTAGAAATATCATGATATTATTTTATTAGGTGACATAATAATACATTAGTCTTTTTGATAACATTAGGTGTTATTAGCATGCTCAATATGAATAAAATTTATAACATATGGCTGAATATAATTGCAAGAATCCACAAATAATAGGCCTAGGAATTATTTTCTTCCCATATTAGGGATTGAGTATCTCAACACGATTAATGGATCCTCTTAAGAACGGATGTCCTTGCTCCATCACTCAAAAACTTTAATCTTTTGTATACAATCTAATACAAACATCAATTTACTTAATTTAAAGTAAATAATAGTTTTTCTTCAAAATGATTTTTCCTCATTCAAGCCTATAAGCTTTAACTTAAAACCAAACTCGATTCCTCAGATAGATACTATTAGTTGGATTTTTTTATTTTAAAAACTAAACTCCCCGCCCTTCTTCCCTTGTTTTCCTTTGGTCTGCTGTGCTCGCAACTCTGTGATCGCAGCTAACGGAGGATACGGGATGAGGAAGGTAATGTTTAGTTATAAAGTTTTAATATGCAAGTGTTTGTTTATATATATATATATATATATATATTTCTGTAAACTAAATTCTATTATAGCTGTCCAATGTTGCATCCGCCAATGTACGTTCTACTACTTTGATTGGAAGTTTTTGCTACGGGACATTAGTTATGTGTACGGTAAATTAAATAAACCAACAGTGTTTTAAATAAACTTTAGAACAATGAATTTAATTAAGAAATTAATTTATAAATATTAATATCCTTATTTATGCATATATACTTATATATGCCAAAATGATCACAATGAAATATAGAATTTTCAAAAATACTTTTGATCATTTTGGATATGCGGAATTTAGGATATAAATAAGCTCATGTCTTTCTAAAACTCATCTAATATCATAGAGTCATCATTGTTGATAATATCATTTTTAGATAGAATGTTATAACTCGTAATCCGGAGCTGTTAGGTAAAGGTGTTTATGTCAATTTTGATAATTTTTTAAAGTTTACTCCCTGATGCACTGCTTTAGCTAGTCTTAGCATATAGAAAGGTTATCTAACCCTAAGTTGTTAGTTGTTGCTAATTTTTTCGATGGGTATTTGCACTTGAAAAACAAATATAGCGAATTTTAAATCAGATCAATACGTATTACTTTTTTCTTTAATTTTCTGTTAAACGATTTTCATGGCCTAAAAATGTGTGCGTTAAAATTGTACACGCAACACTCATTTCAAGATCAAAGCCACTTGCCTGTTGTTTCTGATCGCTCTTCTTTGACATTTTAAACGTTGCAGCAGACATATAGGCAAATGTTAGTCTTCCATGGTGACCAGGAGTGCCATTTATTAAAATCAAGGAAAAAAGTTCTCTGCTGTAGTAGGTGTAAAGTTAATATATTAACCCTCATCCATTCTGTTAGAATGAGCTACTTTATATCGAAATAGGCAACCAACATACTATTATAGACCTGTACATGCACGCATTGTCAATAGCAAAACGATGATGCCACCATATGATGCATGCACATTGATTCTTGCAAGCATGCTCGTATGAATCTTGTTTCCTGTTTTAATGTAGTCTTTCACGTCTGCAATATTGGTTAAACCCTTTGTCAGAAATTGTATGAAACAGCATCTTTGAGCATGCAAAAATACTAGTTCATGTTTATAAATATGTACAGTGCGGATGTATCCCATTAATACTATTTTTGGGATTGTATACATAAACAGAATTAATCTTTTAAAATACATAATTACTTTTTTTGGATCAACTTATATTTGTTTGAACACTATACAGATATGGAAATAGCCATGTCCGCCCATATAATTTTCTCAGTCAAAGACATGCATGCATACATACATATATATATATATATATATATATATATATATATATATATATATATATATTATTAAAATATTATTATAATTGGATCTTGAAACAGCTGTATCTACCCCAGTGCCCCCTCCTTTACTTCTCTAATAACATAAGATCGGTAGATGGTGGCAATTTGTTTTAGATGATAGGTAGAAATGAATGTCAAGCTCTATTATTTTTCTTAAACCATGAAAATTAATATTTTGTGCTGAGAACTTTAACATTTCATTTGAGATCTGAATTGAAGTTGAATTTGACCTTATAGGTGTTTACTTTGAATATTTCTTATTCAGTGGTGAGGGAAAACTTGAAAAGCAATTCCGCATGTCATGTGTGGGTTGTGAACTTTTGGTTTGTTACCGCTCAGAAGAGGATTTAGCTTGCTAATTACATTTATATTGTTGATGGTGCACTTAGTTCAGTAGCAGCAGAAACAAACCTAGGTAAGAAATACACACCTGGCATGAATTTCTGTCACAAGTATAATTCCTTTATTTTATACTGATTTTCATGCATGTTTATTGTCCTCTTCATTCTTTTGTTAAATAAATGCTTTGTTTGTTTGTGCCTTGTTGTAGAGAAGTGAAAAGTAAGAATTATTTAGTGACTTGAAAAGTAGGAGTTATTCGTGCCTTGCTGTGTATCAACAATTAAATGTTTTCAAATGAACTTTATATTCTCTATGTCTGAATTTCAATCATGGTCTTCGTGGTCTGTTTATAATTTTCATTCGTTGGCAGCTAAGTAAAATTTTGTGAAGTTGTATAGTTTTACTTTCCCATTCCTTTAATTTTTGGATCTTATTGGTTCCATTAATCATGGCATTATGGTTGGTCAACAATTAGATGTCAGTGTGCCATTCAAATCCTCCATCTAATGTGCAGGGAATCTCTACACTGAAAACCTTTATACCTTAGAAGAAAATGTACAGAAGAGATGCGTTGGTAGGACATTAGTCGCCTCAATTTTCATTGAATTATGTTCTATTTTTCCTCTTTCAAAATGATATTAATATTCATCTCATTTAGAATATATCACCCAACAAATTGGAAAGGCCCCCATCCTTTTGATCTCAGCTTGCTGAATTGTACAATCTAAGTAGAGCTTGTCTCTTTAACTTATGCAATCGGATCTGTATGGAGATAGGAGTACAATATGTTGGGAGATTAAAGAGTGCAGCAAAAATTAGTTCAGCTTTCAAAGCATACACAGAACAAATGAAATCAAATTAAAAACAATTGCATAGAGGAACACCAAATTTAAAGTGGAAAAACCCGAGAGCGGGAAAAAAATCATGGAACCACGCTACCAAGAAATCTACTATGAAAGGAAAATCGAGGAAGGTAATATAGATTATATTTAATTCGAGCCTCTCTACATTTCAATCACCTTGGGCATTCATTTCACTCTCACTCATAAAAGAAAAAATAGAGATAAGGTACAAAAAATTATAAAAAAATAACTTAAATACAAAGTTTCCTGACTCGTAGCATCGCAGCACCGTGATCTTAACACCTAGATGCTGGCGGCCCTGTCTTCCAAGATTTTCTGCACGAGTTTGAGCGTTGTGGTGCTACTCCTATAAAACCAAGGCCTTGGTCTTTCAGTTTTGAGTCTCTGATGCCCTAGTCCTAATGCTGCAGCATTGCCTCCTGCAGTGCCAAGATGCTAGCTTCTATCTTTCTGGTGCAAATCCAAAAATCCCAGCATTGTGGAGTAGTCCTCTTAGTGTCGAGGCGCTACCTTTTTTATCCTTGATCCAATGTCCTCCTACTCTAGCGCCTCTACATACTACAAAAAAAATTTTCAAGGGCAACTCCCAAACCCCGAGCACGGTGTGCTACCCCAGGAGCTCATCGGACTGACATGAAGGACAGGGGCTAAGTGATAAAATCAGGCTCCATAAAATAACATAATAAGCCTTGAATCTTTTCCCTTTTGACCTCAATGTATCTTCAACTACCTAACTCAATCAAATAAATAAAAGCAATAAACAACAAATGCATCATCTTGCAAGAATAACAAGAAATGTGTTACATACATCAAAATTACTCGTCACTCGTTTTGTGAAATAGATTACACTGACGCATTTATAGCATCAAAACTATCAATAAAAGGCCATCACAATTGATTCAATTGGTCAAGATGAAGAAACTCGATATGCTAGATATGACATCACATAAGATCAGCTCGATATGCATTGCACATCAAAATCACTCATCTTGTGGAATATATATTGCTCAGTATATTTTGAAAATGCCCAAGAACACGTTAGGTGTTAATAATTGACTCTACACAATAACCCAATCACTCAACTTAAAGAAATTTGAGTTTGAGTCTGATTAGCTTTTGAGTCGGGTTTAGGGCTAAACATCTAACCCATTTAATTGTAAGGGGTAGTTTGGGTTGATCCTCAAACCGAATTTGACCCAATTTGATCAAATTTGATTTAAAATGCATGTATAAATAGGCCACTTGGATTGTATTCGAGTTAGTTGAGTTAAAGTAGGTCGGGTCATACCTATTCAAATTAGGTCAAATTCGAGTTACACCTAAACCCAACTCATTGACATGAATTGATATCCCTACCATGAGGTAATGAACATAAGTTCAAGATGTATGAATGACAAGAATTATGAGTGAGACTTTAATATAAATTTTAAAATTTTAAAATATATTATTTTAATTAATTAAAATATATATATATATATATATATATATTTTTTTTTTTTTTAAATTATGAGATATTATTTTTTAATTGGTATTATCAATTGATTAAAAAAATATAATAAATCTCTATCTTAATTTTGCAAATTTTGGACCTTTTACATCTCACATGGCTTGTTTCCCATCATCACCATATAAGGTTCCATCCCATCTATAAACAAATTAAACTAAAACTCAAATTAAGTCATACTTAAGCTATCATTGGTTGGAAAAAAAACTTGAGAATCCCGTAAAACACTAACCTAGTATAAATTAAAACAAATTTCAATCATGTCTACCCATTAATTTCTCTCTGGTTCTCAACCTTCAACAACTCTTGGTCTCTTGCTAACTAGTTCCTCTCAGAACTTTTTTGTTTGTAATACCCTCACATGAACCATCTCCCAATCCTCATCTCACTCTCCTCATTATTCTTCTCAATAGCTCGCTCGACTTCTAATTCTTGTTCAAATGTATAACATGCAACCCCTCTCCCCCTTAATGTCTTTGGCTCCTGCTCATCCTTCACATCTCACGTGTCACTCGTTTTTTTCGCCTTTGCTTCTCTTTTGGCCCTTTTTCAATTCTATCATTTTTGAAACCCTCAATTACAAAATTGTGAGGAGATTGCGATTAGCGCTTGTTGGTGAAGGCTTGAACTGCATGCCATCTTCTCCTATAAATCAAATCGTCAATCATGTCAACTATGCTGGTGTTGACCACCTCTTCGTAGCTTTTCCAACTCATTGTCTACCTTATGTTCACTCAATCTTTGACACACCTTTGCCTTTCTCAACATCCTTAATTTCATCTCCAACTATCCACTCATCACATATCTTTCATTAGAATATCTTCAACACCTTCACAATCAACACTCCTAATGTAAATCTCATTATGACAAATTCACACCATCATCAAGGAATTTCCAATCCAATTGCTACAAGCTTGCTAACCAATCTCCATTTTATTTTTCTCCACCCAGAGCTAATGATTTCTCCAACAAACAAATTCGCTTTCTCAACCCAATCACCATTGTTAGCCTCCTCTCCCTCACTACTCCCTCTCATATATATATATATATATATAAGAAAAAGAGTAAAAAAATAGAAGAAAGAAAAAAGTAAGAGGAAAAAGAACAAGAAAAATCTAATATTTTTACCTTAGCAAGTTCGTTGTCCAACTAATCATCATCACCATCTCATGCACAAAAAATATAAAAAAATGTAACTCTTTAAAACTCCCAAAATATCGATTGTGATGTGTTTTGTACAAGAAAAAACTTGTGCTTGTTTTTCTTAATATAATAGAAAACTCATAGTAGAAGCTCGTGACATGAGATGGGTATGCCTTATATGCTTTTTCTTGACATTGGGAAAAATTTGCAATGTTTCTTGTGCATGTATCGCTTGTACTCTTTCTTTACATGATTGGTTTGGAGATCATGGTGTCATGTAGGCCTTTTGGCATCTGTAGCTCAACACCAATTGATGTTTTTATTAGGGGAGATGTGAGGTTCACAAAATTTATACCAATAGTGAACTCAAAAGATACAGAAAATGTCTACGATCTATCCTGATGTTAAATAAGCAAGGGTTCCCACATTATGGACGGATCAAGGCAAAGAAGTTAGTCCATGAAACTAAAATTAGGTTAGGATCTTGGAATATAGGTACTCTACAGGTAAATTAATGGAATTAATAGATATTATGGTTAAAGATAAATATTTTATGTGTTCAAGAAACTAAATGGGTTGGGGAGAAGGCTGGAGATTGATAGTTTAGGTTTTAAACTTTGGTATTGGTAAAATTGAACTAGAAATGGTGTAGGTGTGATTATAGATAAAAGTTTGAAGGATAATGTTATAAGTATTAATAGATGTGGAGATAGAATTATAGCTTTAAAGATTATTGTTGATCTTAAGATTATTAATGTTATAAGTATCTCCTCAAGTAGGTTTGGAGGTAAGTTCAAAAGAAAAATTTTGGAATGAATAAGAGGGATTAATTAATAAAAGATACCTCTTGAAGAAAAAAAGTATTTATTGGGGAGATTTAAATGGACATGTTGGTAGAGTGTTAGATTTTAAAAGTATTCATGGTGGTTATGGATTTGGGACTAATGAAGAAGGTAGGGTATATTAGATTTTGCTTTATTTTGTAGTTCTTACTTTATTTAAGAAAAGAGATGAAATATTACTTATAAAATGGATCTAAAACACATTGATTATTTTTTTTGATAAGAAAAATAGATCGTTTAGATTGTAAAGATTGTAAGGTCATTCCAAGTGAAATTTTAAGTACAACATCATTGTGTTTTAGATTTTAAGATGAAAGGTTGTAAGAGAAAAAATAAACTTAATTATTGTCTGGATTAGATGGGGACACTTAAAGAACACAAATAAAAATATTTTAAGAGCAAGGAAATTAAAGTTTGGGATGTTCATAAAGCGTTATGTGGGAAAAAGTATCAAGTTATTAAACAAGTTCTAAAGATGTGCTTGGCGAATCAAAAGGAAAAGCTTTTTTAATAAGAATAGTTGGTGGTGGAGTCGAATGCAAGAAAAGATAAGAAATAAAATTATTATAAAACTTGGTTTAGATGTAAAAACTGGAGAATTGGGAAAGATATAAAATGGCGCAGTAGAGATTCTAAGAAAGCGATATATGATGCAAAAAATTTAGCTTTTAGTGATTTATACAATATATTAGATACCAAAGAAGGTGAAAGATGTATGTATAAGTTAGTCAAGTTAAGAGATAGGAGAAGTAAAGACATAGTTCAAGTGCGGAGTATTAAGGATGAAAATAATAAAGTGCTTTTCTTAGAAAAGATATTGAAAATAGGTGGATGAGTTTATTTTAATAAACTTTTCAATGAAGGATCCGAAAGTCGATTGATTTTAGCAACCTTAATACCAAACAAAATAGAATTTCATTTTATCGTATTAGTAAATCGAAGTTAGTGAAGCTTTAAAGAAAATGAAATGTGGAAAAGCGATAGGACGGATAATATTCCAATAGAAGTGTGGAAATGTTTAGGAGATCAAGGAATTTCTTGGCTTACAAATCTTTTAATGTTATTTTAAAGACTAAAAGATGCGAGATGAGTGGAGAAAGAGTTTGTTGGTTCCTATATTTAAGAATAAAGGTGATGCACAAGATTGCAAATTATAGAATTAAGTTAATGTGCCATACATTAAAATTATGGAGAGAGTAATTGAGCATAGGTTACGATGTGATCTGAGTTTCTCTGTCGGTTTGGTTTCATGCCGTAGATCTACTATGGATGCTATACATTTGTTAAGAGGTTTGATGGAGCATAGAGAAAATAAAAGGATCTACATATGATATTTATTGATTTAGAGAAAGCTTATGATAAAGTCTCAAGAGATGTTCTTTGGAGAGTTCTAGAAACGAAAAGAAGTTAATATTGGTTATATTCAAGTCATTAAGGATATGTATACTATCACTTGTGTCCAAACACAAGGAGGATTGACAAACTATTTTCCTATTTCGGTTGGATTACATCAAGGATCAACATTAAGCCCTTATCTTTTTACTTTAGTTATGGATGTTCTTACGAGGCATTTACAAGAAGATGTACCCGGTGTATGCTTTTCATGACATTCTTCTTGTTGATAAGACTAGAGGGAGTCCAACGAAACTTGAATTATGGAGGTCAACTTTAGAGTCTAAAGGTTTTAGTTTAAGCAGATCTAAAGCGAATATATGGAGTGTAATTTTAGTTGTAGAAGTTTTAGTGGTAGTGTTGTGACTTTGTGATCAAGTCATTAATAAGAGGAGTGACGAGATATTTAGGCTCTATTGTTCAAAATGATGGTGAAATAGATGGAGATTATTAGTAGAATTCAAGTTGGATGGTTGAAGTGGAGGAATGCATCGGCCTATTATGTGATAGAAAAGTTCCACTTAAACTTAAGGAAAATTTTATAAGATGGTGGTAAGACTGCAATGATTTATGGTGCGAATGTTGGCCAATAAAGAGAAACATAAGACTAAGTGTTACGAGTGAGGATGCTCAGTGGATGAGTGGCTTTACCCTTAGAGATAGAATGCAAAATGAGTATGTTCGGAAAAAGTTGGAGTAGCTCCAGTGGCAGATAAGATTAGGGAGAGTCGCCTTAGATGATTTGGCCACATAAAGCGTCGGCCGTCTGATGATCAGATTAGGAGAGTAGATGCATTAGATTTTCCTTATGTTAAGAAAGGTAGAGGTAGACCTAAAAAGACTTGGTTAAGATGTATAAAAAATGATCTTAGCATACTTGAATTAAATGAGAATTTGGTTGGGTTTGGGTGGGATTCATGTGTAGTGGAGAAAACTAGATGAATGAGATATAAAAGGCATAAAAGAGAATAGAATTACTAAAGAACCTCTCCTATTTATTGAGAAGAAATGATTCTATGTGAGACCTACCTCACTAAAGTACAATCATATAAATACAAAATTATGAAATTTTGAAGTTGATAAAAAGATTTCAGCTTTTGATAATTACAATAAAATCCACAGTATATAAATGCAATTAGGCATAATGCATTCTGTTATAGCTTAAAATGTGAAGTTTATGTGCATTCCAATGAAAAAATATTTGCACAAAAAATTAAATTTAGAGAACTCAAAATTTTATTTGTGCTTCATGAGGCAAGCATTCACTACGTATAATGTTTCAAAAGTCATGCAAATATTTTGAAAATTGTGTGAACAAAAATATGTCTTAATGTGCTTCAACAAACTTGTCAAAACTTGGTCAAAAAAATAATGCATGAACTAAAAATGAGATAAATGCTAATTTTTCCTATCTCGAGAAGGTGCAATTATTTTGAACTTGGCAAGATTTTTAAAATCTAAAATCGTCTATATGTTGCATGATGTTCTTGAGCATGTCACCCTGCTTATAAGGAAAGATTATTAAGTAGAGTTGACAAAATTTAAAATAATAAAATAAAATTATTAATATGCCATAATAATGGTTGTATTGATAAAAAATCTCAGTTGGTGGGGCCTACTTTCAGAACCAAGTTTTCAAGTCCTCTTTTTCAACTATGAAAGCATCAAACTTATAGCTTCAAATATCAATATACTTCAAAAATGGCTTGATAGCGAAGTTTCAAGGGGATCATAATTATTAAAATATCTCAAATCTTGATGCAAAATCTCTTTGGTTTTAAGCATAAATAGTCAAAAGATATATATTCAAAAAAATATTCAAGTGATATATATTGATCTTAAGCTTGAAGAATAATCATTCACCCTCATAATAGTTTATTATGAGTGGCAATTTAAGATGACTTAAGCTCATAAAATACCAATATCATTTGGGTGTAGCTCTATGATCACTTTCAAAGGTCTCATGCCAGCAAGAATGTAGCACATATCCTTTGATCAGATGATCATGCTGTCAATTAACACCACAAAAAGATATATTTGTGATAGCGATCATTTGATTAGGTTGTTCATTGCAAAATAGCATCGTTAAATTATGATTATTGCTAGAGCTCGTAAGTTTCTTCTTAAACCATATTTTATGAGTGATAAATTATAGAGTATACTTGATAAGGTATAAATCTCTCTGTTATTTAAGATCAACTTAAAATTATTTACATAGGAAAATATACATCTTAAGTCTATGAGGTCTCCTTGGATGATGCAACATATGACTACCTACAAAGATTCTTAGATTTAGTTGGGCTAATTATTTTCACTAACTTAATAGATCAAGGTACTTGACTACCTAGGATAATGGAACTATGAGATCTTGATTGGATTTATTATCATTTCCCCTACCATCTGCTCTTAAGCTAAAGGTGATAATTTTTTTTTAATCCCAAGTCAACGTACTACTATTATCCACTAAATACTTAGTTTTCATCAACTAGTTTTAATTAAAAGTTTTTTCTTATCATCATAAGGAATAATTAATCATAAGCTGCTTATAGAAAACCTAGAAAAAGTTCTTACAAAATAAGGGTGAAATTTCTAGATAGGTTCTTGTTTGAAATCTAGCATGTCTTCTAAAAATTTAATCCAACTACACTATCTTTAGAAGAGTGGGGTGTGAATTTTCAAATCCCACACCTTTCATGAATGTTGCAATAGAAAAGGTTAATCTCTTCCTCGTGGACCTTCTCAATCTATAAGAGAAAAATGGGGAGCAGTTTTTCTGGTAGATCATGTTTAATTAATTATATTTATTTTGATGTTTAAATTGAGGTTTATTGAGATCGATATTCTTTTAAGCACAAGCCATAATCATTAATTCCTCTTATCGTAACGAGAGAATGCTCTTGATTAACGATGTTACTTGTGATTAAATTTGGTCATAAATTTGAATCTTAGACTTGAATTTAATCACGTGGAAAATGGTTAGGGTTATGAATGTAGTTCCATTCTTGATCACATTGATTTTGTCATCCTTGGTGTTCCAACAAACTCTGTTTGTCAATACAAAGGGGTTTGAACCATAACATTTATACTTTGATTAACGGCCATAGTTGCCTCTTATTAGGCATCCTAAGCAAATTAAGGTGGACACGTGAGTGTGGTATAGACGTATTTTCAGAAATAGCATTTATCCATTTGCTTACAAAGGGCTAGTCATATTGACTTTCATTGAGTGGTTTATGGACACAGCCTATTTGTTAGCGGTTCAGAGGTACTGGACATGATCAACAAAAATTCAAAGGCATGGCATACTATCAGTTATTTATGATTGTCAAATTGATTTGAAGTAGTGTCTAAAACATATATGATATTTGATTGATTGGTTCGTGTAGTTTCAATAGGTGAATTTGATTTTGTTTGGTGGTCTTGCTAGCAAGGGGGTTGTCCTGAGTTTATGTTGTGTTAGGGTTTAAACCCATTTAAAAGCCTAAGTTTTGATTTAATTGGTTATTGGCTTTATGCCAACCTAAATTAATAGGGATGGAGTTTACATTCATTGGAAGGCCCAAGATTTGATTTATTGGGTTTACTGATATTATGTTGACCCAATTTGTTATGGGGATGAAGCTTCTTTTAGCTGAAGAATCATAAATGAGAATTACAACCTTGATAATAAGGATTGTCTAATAATAGGTCTTATGGCCTTATCTTATAATTAAATGATGATTTGATTAAATAAATTGGTTTGATGAGCATTGTTTGTTTTATGCTCACTGGATTAATTAGGTTTGGGGCTTAGATTCATTGAAAGCCCTGTAAATGGGATTTATAACTCAAGGATGAAGAAAGCCCAGTAAAAAAATTGCAACCTCACTCTATAGGTTAGTTAACTTGATTGATTTTGGCTTAATTTGATGTGCTCAATGTCTTTGCATTGATCCAATTAATTAATTTGTTAACATGGGACTTATATTCATTGGATGGCCCAAATTTTGATTTATTGGGCTTGCCTTTGTTGATGCAGGTTAATTGAGATGGAATTTACATTAATTTGGAGGCTCATTAGTGAGTGAGATTTGGGTGAGCAGAGAGTAGAGAGAACGAGAGAGACAAAGTGAGGAAGAGAATGATGCAAAAGGATTAGTTTAGAGATTTTATATATTTTTAAAATGAAGCTGTATGATCTTTTATGTGGGCGAAGAGAGGGAGAGTGCAACTATGGGAGAGTAGAGTGGGATATTGGGGGATGTTTGGTGCACTCAGGAGTAGTCGAGCTGTAGAGGGATTTTGAAATGTTTCTTTTTCTTTTTAAAATTTACATAAATAGTTTATGTATAAACAGTAAAATAATTTGATACTATTATCATTGTAATATATATAATTATGAACAAGGATTTTAATTATAAAACTTTTAAAATATATATATATATATATATATATATATATATTGATAGATAGATAGATATACACATCCTTATATACATACAGGCATACATTCTTTATAAAATTAGAATATTCAATTATATAACTTTTTTTTTTGTATTGGCCTTCTCATGTGAATTGTTATCGCTCACATGTTGAATCTTTTAGCTTGTTTCATGCATAAGTGAATTTATGTTCTATTCTATTGTGATAATTTTAACATTATAGGGGCATTTCCTAGGCAGTTTTGATAATCTGAATGCATCAATGTAATGCAAATTGCAAGATGGGTAACAATTATTTATTTTTCATCACGATTGTGATATTTAGAACTTGTCTTATGTAAAATTTTGTTCAACATTAATTATTAACATTAATTTTGATCAGGGTGTGCGTATAAATGGGTTGTATTATTTGTGACATTTGTATGTCAACAAATTCTCCCTTCCCACCCCTTATCCAATAAAATAATAAATATGGTGTGCGTCTAAATGGGTTGTTTTTTATTGTCATCATCAGGATTTAGTGTGTATTTAGCACTTTATTTATTTATTTTACCTTGGGCATTTGCAAAAATGTTAAATTTGGAAGACTTGCATATATGCCACCTAACGAGTTCATTGAAGAAGTTATTTGGTTGGCCATATATAAACACAAACCTCGAGAGATCGCTGAGGTTCATAACAAACCATGTGTGCTTTCTCATTTGATTTTGAGAGTGTTTATCTTTCATGGGCTCAAGGAATTGCTTAGTTCTAGATGGAGTTGATGATTATATTGTGAGTTGCAAATTGTGTTAGGATTTTCAATCTTTGGTTGTCATTACAAGGATTGCATTTCTCCTTATGAGGAGCTCTTTATAGTCAGGATTTTGTTGATGGATAGGGATGAGATAGGTTAACTTTGTTGCCAATTTTCTGAACTTTTGAGTCATTATTGTCGAATTTTGTCGCGCAATCTTTGGTCACCATTCTCATGAATGTTTGGATTCACATTTTTCTGCAAAAAGATAGCCTATCTTAACATACTATATCGTTGAATAATTCCTTTGAGTTGGACATACCGTAAGGTAGTAATTCGAAGAGATTGTTAGGCCATATTCAAGCTTGCATCTCCATCAATACTAGGTATGGATGTTAATTTATTTTGACAATATTTTCACTATCTTTTACATTGTTTTGTGCTTCTTATTAGAGGGATTCGTGATTTAGTTGCCTAGTTTTGCAGTTGTGGTAATAAAAGAGTTGACAAAATTTGTGTTGGTGGCAATGTTTGGAATTTTAAGGTGGCTATTAAAGATTGTGAGAAAGAAGTGATGTTCTCTCAAGTGAGGTTGAAGCGATTGGAAGTTGATACTAGAGGAGTCTATTGAAGTGGAAAATGAAAGATTGTAGATGAGTTATGCAGTGATCGGCATTGGGGTAAGAGAAGAATTTTTTACAGTTGAATGGCTTGCCAGTGAGGAGATTCGGGGTTGAGAGCCACCACTTGTAAGGTTGAGACAATGGCATTGTGGGTTAAGATTGATGTGAGAATTAGAGAGTTGTAAGGAAGAGAGATTACGGAGCATTTAAGCAGAAAAAGATTAGTGAGCTACTTTGATTTGAGGGAGACATGTGCGTGCAAGTGGATGGGAGTGAATATGAGCTATGAGTGTCATGGCATGAGAGAGAGAGAGAGAGTGTGTGTGTGTGAGAGAGAGATTGCAATAGAGGAGCAAGGAGCAGGACATAATGTGAGCTTGAGAACAAAATGGAGAGTCAGGTATCAGGCGCTTGATTGAGTGTTAAGCCGAGAGTAAAGGGAGAGTCACGGGTGAGCTAGAGATCACCGAGAGTGAGTGAGTGAGTGTGAGGGTTTGAAGTGGAGATCAATGGTAGTTGGCATCGAGACTAGAAGAAATAAAAGTGAGTTTGGAAAACAAGAGAAGATGAAAGTGAGAGAAGTCGAGTAGGTGAAGGCTTTAGATTAAAGAAATTTTTTACTTGTTTTTGTTGATGCAGTATGACCGTTCACATGGGAGAGGAAAATGTGGGCTATGACTTTGAGAGAGAGTGACTTGTGGAGGCGTGGGTTATTGGGGACGTTTGGCATACTTTGTGGGCTATGACTTTGAGAGAGAGTGACTTGTGGAGGCGTGGGTTATTAGGGGCTGGCATCTATGACTTTGAGAGAGTGACTTGTGGGCGTGGGTTATTGGGCGTTTGGTGGCTATGACTTTGAGAGAGTGACTTGTGGAGGCATGGGTTATTAGGGACGTTTGGCATACTTTGTTAACCTCTACATATGTTTCATACATCAAGTCAAGCACATATGCGAAATCGACGGACTACGGACATGATGCTGCATAGAATGAAGCCGAAATACTCCGATATTCAACGAAAATGATCAAAATGACTTCTAATGCAAAATTGATTGCACTACTATGTCTGAAACATTGAAATTGATTAAAAGGACCATACCTTGCAGGTTGGCATGTATATCCCTCTCCATTCCTCATTTTCCCGCTCCTCTTTGCATACAATAAACCACAACCCAAAGCCACACCCTCACCTCACGCGACATTGGCCAACGTTCCTGTCATCTCCCATTCTCGCACCGCGTGTCACAACCCCTGACCCAACTCCACTCTCCCCATCCTACACTTAACAATCAACACCTCTCCCACTCGACATTTCACACTACAACATCCGCAAGTCCATCTCACATCTTACATCGTTGGTGATCCCACCATCTCGTCTACATCATCCCATGAAAACTTGAAATCAGCTCCCCACTTGTCAGGACCCAGCCTAGAGCTTGGAATTTCCAACGTGGGAACAACGATCATACGGTAGAAAGATAAATTCATAATATATATTATTATCTAATAACTCAACAATATATTAAAAGAGCAACTAAAAGTAAAAAAAAAAAAAATTAGAAAAGCTTAAAGGTAAGTTTCTCTATTTTGGACTTGTCTTCTATAGACATTCTCCTCTCTATTATTCATTTTTATAATAAGTTTTCAACCTACAAGTTTTAGATTAAAAATCACAATGAGCTATAGCTAGTGAATACTCATTTATCTAAATTATAGTAATGCAATGAAACAGAAATATTTTGCATGCTAATTGAACAATATAATCAAATGATAATTCATATTCAATTATGAGTCTTTCAAGGTTTAACCACATTCTAAACTATAGTGCAATATCCTATTTTATCTATATCATTTATATCCGTCACAGGAGTCACTGTCTAAAGATGTACCATTTATGATACTCAATATTAATAACTTTTTTCTATATCCTTTTCCATAAACGTACATGGGTACCTTAATGTTCCGAGCTAGTACCATTTGAGAGTGAAACTATATCAATCAGCATACATATGCAAGCAATCTATTTAATTCATGTCATTCACATGGTTCATTTGCATTCAATGTCTTTCTATAATATGTAAAGCTTGAACAAAAGTTAAACATTTAAAATTTTTATGCCATTCATTCTAATATGAACAATACTTAAAGAATAGGTAAAACAGTGAACAATTCAAGAGCAATTAATGCAAATTAACTATCCATAATACTACAAGCAACAATTGGGAAGAAATTAATAAAATTACTGTAAATTTCTTAAATTCGATCTCCTAAACTTGATGCGTAAAATAAAAGAAGATATGTAATTAGATTTATGCGATTTCCTTATAAAAGAATAGTTGATTTCCCTTAGTTAATTTGATCCATCTTCTTATTAATCATCATCACATCTTAAATCATTTAACTATCCATTAATCTTATTAATAAACCTTATGTAAATTTATCTTAATTAACTCCCTATTAAATATCACCCTTTCCTATCATTTGAACTAATAACTGTATATTATAACTTATATATTAAAATTAAAAAATTTCATATTCTAATATCTTATGTTATGTCATAACTATAATTGAAAGATATTTCACTTGAATCATACTTTCCAAAATCCTTAAATTCTCATATTCATGTATATAATATTATTTTTGGGTAAATAATTATTAATCTAATCTTACAAATATTAGAAATATCACTCTAATTATTATTACTCAACTTATTCTAATTCCTCATCTAGTCTAATAAAATGTTATAATTGCTTATCTAATGTTGATTCATTTAATATAATACCTCCTTAAAATTATCTTCTTAATGCATACAAATATATCCCTAATCTTTAATGTACTACAAATAATTAACTAATCCTTCACACGGAAAAAAAAAATTATGATGTATCACAGTAATCTAAATTTTATTTTATTAATCCAAAATTTATTTTCTCAGCTTCTATTATCATTCCTTAAAATTAAAGATCATTAAGGAAATAATAATTAAAGTTAAGGTTTGGAAAATCCTAAAATCAACATTTCTAAAATTATAGAAAAGAGAAAGACAACAAGAAAACATACCTATAAGCAACTAACTTCGATTCGTTGTCGTAGAGATCGACAAAGGTTGGCTATGTTTTATTTGGCACGCCAAAATTCTCTCCTTGCTCGATTCAGCATGTGAATGTCGCACACAGTCCTCTGACCTGCTCGCACCATCTTTCTCCGCTCGATTTTTGCTTCTTCCATATGTCGACGTCGATGATGCTGCCGCTTTGTTGCCTTGGCTTGGAATCTTGCCCTCGCACTCCGGCTTTTTATTCTCACGAGACCACTCTATCTCAATTGAATGACGAGGAGAATCCCTGTTTCATTCCAATAAGCGAATCGACAAGTGTCTGTCGGGTTGAACCCGAAAATGGTCGATTCAATTTTTTTTTTTTTTTACAGGCTTTCACACCACTAGCATGTGAAATAGCCCCTCGACCATCCTATGCTGAACCCCGGACACCTTGTCAATCTCTCTCCACTACACATTGCCTAGTTCACCTTCTGCCCCTCCTCTCGTGACAAGCCGTCGACCTCCTCATTCTCTCTCTCAACCTCTTGCATTGATTCAACCATTCACCTTCCTTCCACTTATCGATTTTTTGCCTGCCATAAACAGCAAACCTTTTTCCAGTCTTTTGCACTATATTCCTCTCATTCTTCATCATTTTCTTACATAAAGCTGCTGCACTCTTATCCCCACACAATCTACATATTAACCTATCACCTGCTTGCATTTCATACAATTCTCTCGCAAATCCTTCACTCTCTCCCTCTTCCTTTCTCTTTCTCACAACTCTCTCTCTAAATAGAGAGTGATTTCAATCTCTCATTTCTCTCTCAAAATAGAGGTAGAAGTCCATCCCACTCTCCCTCTCTAACTTCTAATCTCTCTCTATCCTCTTCCTTCTCTCTCTAATTGAGAGAGAAAATCTCTTTCTATCTCTCCCTCACTCCCTTTTTCTCTCTCTAACGAGAGATCTCTCTCTCTCTAAATAAAAAGAGTTCTCACCCTCTCTCTCTCTCTATCTCTCTCAATCTTCCTCTCTCCCTGGCTTTCTCTCTAGCCATCTCACTCTCATGTTCTCTCTCTAGAAGCCAAACAACCAAAAAAAGGTAGAGGAAAAGATCATCCCCCTCCCTACCTCACATCGCATTCTCATAATTTGTCATTCGCATCGACGCCGCCTTAAAATTTGTGCAAAGTCAAAATGCTAGAAAAACATTTTTAAGTACCCACTCACGTTCTAACGTGGTGGGTAAACCCGCAAATTAAATACTCACGGCAAGGAAAAATGCATCTTGTTTGTGTAGCTATTTGAAGGCTTTATGCGTCTTTTTTAGGCAAAATGATAAACATACAATTGTGATGTTGTGAACTACTACACATGTGTTCTTTTTTTAGATGAGTGGGGCGTATACTCAGATGTAGCTCCATATTGAGATGATGTCGGAGGCTACAGAAATGTTGCAAACTTTGCAGGACTTAAATAACCTAATTTAAAATGAACACTAAATATAAAATTTAAATCTAAATTAAAATTACAGGTACTTGCTTTTTAGGCGAATAGGTAAGAAGACATACAATTGTGGTGTTGTTGAATACCACTCATATGTGCCTTCTAGGAGGGTGGACAGGCTCAACACTCATGATGCAGTCCACTTATAAGTGGATAACATCGAGGCTATCAAAATTTTAATGAATCAAACTAAAGGACTTGAAGCAAACTTAATCAAAATGACTCTCAAACTCTTAAGTGATATCACATATGAATCAAAATTCGAGCTATTAAATAATAAAAAATATTGCATCATATGAATCAAGCTAGAACTGAATAAGTACTGAACCATGAAAGACTTGATTGTTTGCTCACTAGTAAGAATGTGATTTAATGGTCACTTATGGGCAAAGTTGTGACCTGACCGCTTGTTAATGAGTATAAATTAGACTTATGCAATTGGGCTTTGTTATTGTTCACATTAAATGATTGAACAAGACCAAAATGATTTCATTGAAATGTGCAATGATCTTGAAAGTTCTTCAGTAAGTGATTATATCCTAATAAGCATTTTGTCTACTACTTCATATACTAAATGAACTAAACTAATCCTAGTCAAGTACTAATTAATCCATTTGGATGCCTATAATAGATTTAGTATCTCATTATTGGGTATAAACAATCCCCCAATAGGCACAATTGAAACCTTCAATGAAGTTCAAAATACTATATCTCACATTAATTGAATTGTGGATGGCCACAATTGAATGTGAGATCAAATTACAAAAGGTTGCAGTGTACTTGAGCGTTTGTTAACATATAAGAATAGAGTTTGAATAAAACTTAGATGGACTTATGACGATTCCAGCAGAACATCAATAAGCATGATAAGCTTGACTCAATGAACATTAATAAATTCAATGAGATTGAAAATCAATTGTAAATGAAGATGATATTGTTTTAAATCACAATAAAAGTTGACTCCCTAATCGTCATTGAATCTATAACATACTTATACTAGCATACAAAAGGCATTAATAAAGGCTTCAAATGAGATATTGCACGTATTATGAGACAACTATTCTTACAAATACATTGTCTCAAAATTTGTGCAAATAACTAAATAGATTAGGCATGCATATTGCAAAGTGGTTTGATATTCAAATTGGTCACATCAAAATGTGTGCAAACAAAATAACATATTGAAATCTTGCACACATTATGAAGCAATTTCATGTCCTAAATCATCGTATCAATATACATTCAGATGATCAAAGAATTGAATTCTTGTGCACGCTAGTTCCACATGTAAACTTAATGTCTCAAAATTCATGCAATCACATGATATATGTGCACAAGAATTGTGAATAAATTTCAAATACACACACATGAGCCTCAACACAATACTAAATACTTAAATCTAGTGTCTGAGGATGTTGTGCGGGTTAACATAAGACAAATTTGAATAGCTTGCATGTGCTTCGACTAGTGTGTTGAATGTTCAATCATATGGTCTAAGAATGTTGCTTAGGTTCATATTAGAGTTTATCTAAGTTCAATCTTATTTTAAGAATCGTGCATGTATTTTCAAAAGTTAAATTATTATTTTCATGAAAATATAATTTCTTTTTTTTAGATATAAATCAAAATTCATCAATTATGAATGTTATCTTAAGTGTGATATTTCACTTATATTGTGAAAGTTTTGAGTCTTGGCTGATTAATTTGAATCTCCTCCTAACAAGGACTAGAATTGACAAAATTGAATAATAATTCATAATGTAAATGCTATTTTATATTTACATACGACCATCAAGAGTCTTAATTATAAAAATTTACATTCAAAATTAAAAACTCTATGTTTCAAGGCGAATATAATTATAAATTTTAATTCTGACCTCAATCCTTATATATTTAGGAATATAGAGTTGATGTGGTCTAGAATAATAAATGAAGCTGTGGGATCTAAAAATTCACCATCGACTTCTTTGATGAAAAGAGTGTTTTAAATGTGGTGAAAATTTGAAAGATAAATAGTAGACACTAGAGATTTAGTCCTCATTTGTGAGGACTTTAGATCTGTTCTAGGTTTCCATGAGCACTATAGTTAATCATCCCTCCCAATACTGAGAGAGCACTTTCGATTAAGGTTAGTCGATGAATCGTTAAATAACGAGTATATAATAGCAGTGAGTGAAGTTTAGAAATTATGAAATTTATCATTTTAATTTAAAATTTTATTTGGGGAATGATGATCGATCTAGATCTCGTGGTTACATTATCCCGGTCTGGTCCCCAGTCACTTAGTGAGGAGGAGGTAGTCGACCCGTCGGCCTAATGATCTCGGCAACACATGTTACGCGTCCAGTGTCCTTGTGGGGTGGAGTTTATCTAAGGGGACAAATATAAGTCAACCTGAGAGGGTTTTTTACATCTATAATTCATTCGAGCAAAGTTGACATCGGGTTCGGTGATCATTTAATAGTGTCATTTTTTGTAAGATCGTCAAGAGTCATAATATATTTATGTGGTTTCATTTTGCAAAATCATACCTGAGAGAAACGGTCACGTCTTTTGTTTAAGATTATTTGAGTATGAAAAGAATTATATTTGATTTGACATTGGTGAGCAAGTCTTGTAATTTGTCACCCAAAAACATATGGAGGGTGGATGATTTTAAGTTTAAATTTAAATAATTAATTTTATTTAATTTATATTTTATTATTATTTTTTATTTAAATTTTGATCATTTTATAATTGATTTAGATTTAACCATATAATGATTCATTATTAGAACTTTAATAATGATAGCCTTTCGATCATTATTATATTGGTGATAGACTTTGTCGACTCTTTATTTTTTATCGGATCTAATTCATTTTCAAAATTATAGTCATTCCTTGTCGGCTTTAGCTTAGCGTAGAGATCGGGTTTACTTTTCTCTTGAGTTTGAACTTGAGAAGTTATGTCGATATATTATTTTTTGTAATTACATGACAATTAGCTTCTCATATTTTATTAAATTGAAATTCTTATAATAACATCATTACATTTTTATATTTTGTTAACCCGGGCTCGGTCCTAAGACTAAACCGGGGTGTAGATATCTGTTCTTTCGTTTTGCATATGACTTGCATATCTTTTTAGATGATTGATTTAATGAATATTTCATACATCTATATACATTCTTTTAAAATATTGTATGGGCATTTAGATGTCTACAGGTTGAAGTAGTTATGTTTGGCGTATATGTCAAATTAAAGTTTTGATATGGATTTTGAGTTTTGTTAACTTGGGCAATAAACCAGAAGTGTAGTTATCACATTCTTTTACTTTGCATTTGACTTGCATATTTTTCTGATGCTCTGATCACTACATACATACATATCTTCTTTTAAAATGTATGGACATTTAGATTTAAGTTGTAGTAATTATTATAATATGACATATATCATATATAAGTTTTAATACATGTTATAAAACAAATAAATAGATGTTCTTGTAAAGATATGAATTCAATATTCCCAAATGCAAATCAAATGAGTATATGTTTTAGATGTTTAAGCATGTATCTATATTGAAAGAGATAAGATAACTACTTATACATCAAGTGAACATTTGTTCTTAATAATATAAATTTAAACTCTTCTCAATTTGTCATGAATCAAATATATACATATTTATAAGATATACATTTAACCCTTTAAAATATTTGCTAAGTATCAGTCGATTATCTATCTTAAGGGAGATTTGAAGAAAGGTTATGAATCACATAGGTCTGCACATTCAAATTCATTTATGTATATTAGAATTTAGACGGATAAAGATTAATTCAAATGTTAACTCATTATATGAGTTTGAATTCAATGGTTCTTTGAATTTGAAAGAGAACTATAAGCTTAATGAATAGCCATTCTAAACTTTGCAAATTATTTATTCAATCAATGAAGGTCACGGATTTTTAAATTTTATGCTAATGAAATCTTCTTTCAAGACACCCTTCACATATTTATAGAGAGGAAATAATGATAACAATGCTAATGAAGCTACTCACTTACTCCCCATATTACATTATCTTTCTTTTTTAAAAAAAATGATAATCAACTAGAATTTAGGCTTCATAAAGTAAGTAATTTTGAAGGAGCATGTCTCACCTTCATACCAATTCAAGATATAGATCTGACACTTGTTTATGGATGCAATATAAACATTTATTACGTAAAATGCCATTTTATCATTACCAAACAGCAAAATAGAAGGCTTTAAAATTGCACAAAATTTTGTTTCAAATAGCATTTTAAAAGCCCATTGACTCAAGTATCAAGCCATTCACTTTTCTTTTCATCCTCTTCCTTGGATCATGACAATTTCATAGAGCTTAGGTCTCATAAGCTAAATAATCATACTAAGTTTGATGAACATAAAATCTGAAATCTTACTTAAACATGATTAGGAAAATCTGAAAATCTTGCTTAAACAAATAGTGATTTTTATGATTGAGAAAATCTGAAATCTTTCTTAAACAAGGTTAGGAAAATCTGAAAACCTTGCTTAAAAAAATAGTGATTTTTATGATTGCAAATGATTAAGCTATTGGAGGTAAAATAAACAAGATAATCCTAAGTCTTGCAACATTTAATTCATTGCAACATGACAACTCTTAAATTTCATATATCCATCTCCATTATATATCATCCTAAAAAGAATATGAAATCCATCGTGTTTTGCATAAGCTCATTTATAAGATTAAGCTTAATGGGCCTTCTCTTAAAAAAAAAAAAAAAAAGAGAGTTCACTAATTCTAAATGGGCTAATTGCTTATTTATAAGCCCATTTAGGAAATTTTAGGATAGACCAAGTATGATGGAAAAAGCCCATG
Source organism: Cymbidium sinense (assembly GCA_021442155.1). Taxonomy (NCBI): domain Eukaryota; kingdom Viridiplantae; phylum Streptophyta; class Magnoliopsida; order Asparagales; family Orchidaceae; genus Cymbidium; species Cymbidium sinense. The sequence continues at coordinate 35,992,647 of CM038215.1, forward strand.
ATATTATGATCAATTTCTTTTTTCATAATATCATTTATTATTATTTTTCTTTAAGTTATTTGTCATGTCCTCCTTTTTATCATGACATGCACTCATAAAGGAAAGGAAGACTTTTCTTCCCTCTCTTTTCTTGTTTTTCTCTTATTCATCACCCATTCATGGATGAATTAATGAAGAGGAGAGAGATATAATTTTCTCTTATGAATTTTTCTCTTCACTCCCTCCATTTCTCACTCTCATTTATTTCTTTTTGTATTTTCTTCCCATTTTTCTTATTGGCATGACACACTTTGGTTGAAAAAAAAGGATTTCCTTCCTCTCCACTCCTCTTCTTTTTTTTTTTCTTTCTTAGATTCCTGCTCATTTCATGAGTAATTAAGAGGAGAATGACAAAGGAAATGAAATCTCTTTTAGATTCATGCTCATTTTATGAGTAATTAAGAGGAGAATGACAAAGGAAATGAAATCTCTCTTAGATTCATGCTCCTTTTTTGAGTAGTTAAGAGGAGAATGACAAAGGAAATGAAATATCTCTTTTCTTTTGTTCTCATTTCTCGCTAAATTCATGCTTATTCCATGGATAATTAAAGGGAATGACAAAAGGCATCAACGTTACATGTCATAATATCATGAAGAGAAAGAAGAAAAGGAAGAGGTTTCTTCCTCTTTAATATTACATAAAAGAAAAGTCATATGACATTAATAAGTGAGTATAAATCCCATTTATATATTTTGTCATACATGACATTAACTAATTTTAGCTTTATACAAAGGGGTTTGGATGACATTTCACCTAGTAAGAGAGCTTAAGAGCAAGCTATTGCATATTATAAATATGAGAGCATTCTCCTCTTCATAAAGATTTACTCTCCTACTTCCTTCATATTCTTCGCATAAGAAATAGATTGCAAGTCAAAAGTTTCGTAAGGGAGCTCACTAATCCCTAAATAGAGTTACTACATTTGAAATTGCTTTCAAATCATTAAGTTGTTTTCAAAATATCTTATATTACTTGGAAGTAATGTTCACTTAAATGTTCTATATTTAAATTTCACTACTTTGATGTTTTAATTTAGCCCAAGAATATTACAAGGTAAAAGAGAAAAGATTTCCATAAGATAAGGGGATTTAGATCGATTCAAGCTTCATGCATTTGCTGATTTTAATTTGATGTCATAAGTAATTGCTACATATCATCAAAGTTCAAGTAATAACCATATCAAGATCTCTAATCCATTCATGTGGCATGTAAGGAAGGGCATCATCACAATATAAATGAATAGAGTATGTTTGTATAAAGATCATGCATTCATAATATTTAAGCTTGAAATTGTAAACTTAATTGAGCAATTAAGTTCAAGTAATAACCATATCAAGATCTCTACTCCATTCATGTGGCATGTAAGGAAGGGCATCATCACAATATAAATGAATAGAGTATGTTTGTATAAAGATCTAGCATTCATAATATTTAAGCTTGAAATTATAAATTTATTTGAGCAATTACTTCAAGTAATGATAATCAAGTAAAAATCAAGTTAGACATAAACTGAATAAGCCTTAAATTAGCATTCATCATTACGACATATCCTTATGATTTATGAACAAGAAAAGACATATCAACACAGTTTTTATTATTTCTTTCTCTTATTTTTTACTAAAATTTGATACGGCGTCATCCACATGTGGGGATTGACTAGGCCTTCCCATGTCGAGAAAGGCGTATAGGTGTCAGAAGAGCGGCGAAAAATTTTATTTTGTACCATCCGAAAGGCGTCATGGGTTAGCGATAGAAACATTTTCTTGCCATTTTGAAATAATGTGAGCAAGTACTTATATTATAAATTTTTTCGCGTTAGACAATGTGAATGAATTATATCGAGCATTTTCTTGGCGTTGGAACGCGTGAGCAATATTATATCAAATCAGTTCTTGTCGCGTTGGAATAACGAGCAACTTATAATGTTTCGTAGCGTTAGAACGCACGAGCAGTATATCGAAATTTTTGCCGCGTTTAATAGCAGAATTTATATATCGGTGATTTCCATGCTTAACAATAGTAAGTCTTATAACATGAGTTTATTACGTTAACGGAACGATCTTATCATGACAAATTTTCTTTAGCGTTGGAACAATGAGCGTCTTTACAAATTTTCGCCACATTGGAGATGCTTATCATAAAACATATTTAGAAACTTGCATTTGCATATGTATAGAATTAAAATGCTACTCAAGCCTCTTTGCAATGACATGATTTTCATCACCACTTCAATTGCATTTCAATTTTTTTTTAAAAAAATTCAAGTAGCAAGCTATAACATGAATATTCAATCACATGTAAACATCTTTCAATCATTTTCACTTTGATCACAAAAAGGAAATGTCCCCTTCTCCTTTTTTTTTTTTTTTTGAAGCCACAAGTGATATAAGAATTAAAGGGAAAAATGTGTGCGAAAGAAGATCTTCTAAATCGATTTACCTCATTTACTTTTTTTAAAAGGTCATGTTATTTATTTTGGGCTGCTATAAAAGTATTACTTTGGATTGCATGCAAGCAAAATTCAACTCCCTTATTAACATAAAGGTAACAATGGCACACCTCACTTGTATGGAATCCCATTTCATGTAACATGATAGTTATCTGTAAGTGACACATAGCACAATACTTAAATGAAACCCAAAGTCTATGCTATCCAACAATAGGAAATGAAATAAGATCTTGCATAAATAAACTTCAACCCTTAGTATCATGAAAGAAGACATAGGATGCTACACACATAAACTCCCATTTTTTTTGTTTCATTTGAAAAGGATTGACTTAATAGAAAAATTTATATTGGATTCATTTTGGACTTACACCAAACAACAATATGCTTCACAAAATAGGCATCACATAGACTTGCATGGCAACAACATCTAAGTAAAAACCAAGTCCAAACATCCAAACATGAATAGGTGCAAGAGAAAAAAAAACCACCCTTCCTTTAAGATTCAACATTTGAATGAAAGAAATCATTAAGAAGAAGTAGATAATGCTTGATGAATCAAAGTCATACTTTCACCCCTTTTCCCTTATGAAACATATGGCACTTTAATATCATCCTCTCCTTACAAGACTTTGCATAATGTGTCATGTAACGTTTGTCAAGGGAACATCTTTAAACCCATTTCGAACATTTAAAAGAGGTATAGAGAATGTTATCCCATCTATAGAAAACAACTGAAGTATGAAAAGATAAAGGGGCTCACACATAACTTAAGCTTCAAGCCATCTACCATTTTAAACCTTGTTTTTACATTCCCAACTTCATTTTAAACATGTAAAAAAAGTATTTTTCCATTCAAATAGCCAAAACTGAAACATAAATAGAAAAGAACTTGCATAGAACTTTAGGGGCCAGACCATACATCTTTCAAACACCTTTTCCATATTTCTAACTTCGTTTTAAGCATGTGTAAGAGGCTTAACAAGAGTTATTCTATTCAAACAGCCAAAACTGAAGCATAAAAGAGAAAAAAATTCACATATAGCCTTAGGTTTGAGCCATACATCATCTCAAACCTCCTTTCCATACTTCTAATTTTGTTTTAAACAAGTAAAAACAACTCCAACAAATATCATTCCATCCAAACAGCAAAAACTGAAGTGTAAGGAGAAGGAAACTTGCACATAGCTTAGGGTTTGAGCCATACATCATCTCAAAACCTATTCTAAATTTCAGATTTCACTTTAAGCACATAAAAGAAGCATAGCAAGCACAATTTCATACATGAAGAATCATTCTAAGCAAAGTAGAAACATGAAAATCCGTAGGTAATAGTAAATAGCATAAGATTTGGGCCATACATCATCCCAAATCTTCAAATAGAAAACCCAACATCATTTTAACCATGAAAAGAAGCATTCATCCCACTTTATTCACAAAAAATAGCCATATGTATATAAAAAGCTTAGGGTTGAAAGGAAACGACACAGGTTTTGGTTGCAAGGAGGAAGGGAGGAAAGGGGTTTCTTAGAGCTCGGTTACCACACTCGGGCTTGGCTAGCTCACTGAGAGAGGTGAGACGGCCAGAAGAAGCAAGAGAGGGATGGGCGGCTTGGAAGCGAGGCTCGATTCGAGCTTCTGCTTGATGGGAGGAGGAGGGAGAGAGAGAGGAGAGCTTGGGAGAGCGAGAGGGGAGATCATCGAGGAGTCATCGTTCGTGCTTGGGCTAATCGAATGCCCCATTATTACAATAAAATCATTTGGGCGGCGAGTCTGATTGGAGAGTTTATGCAGCTGATTAGGGCAAGAGGTAGGAAATTAAGCGGCTGCTAGTTGCTTAATTACGAGTTAATAGGATAACAACGTTATCATTAATAATTTTGTGCCGAATATTATGAAATTATGTCTTACATATATCATATAGGTATCAATTTTATGTATTTTCAGTAATGCCATATGATATCATTTCGAGGATTTTGGAGATCAGCGATGATTTGAGCGAAATCGAACTTAAATTACATATCGCATTCAAATTACTCAAGCGTGCGTGACTTTCTTGAATTGATAAAAGGCGTCGTTTGATAGATTTTGACGGCGGCCGCAATTTTGCGATTGGAGATCATTTGGATGTCGTCGAGCTTCCAACGCTCGTGTAATTTCATTTTAAATTAATTTTAATGGTGATAAACTTATTAATTGATCCGATATTTTTTATTTAATTAATTTTAATATCTTAAACGCAATTGTGAAGTCGATTTCTCAAATCAAGGCAATTTTTACCATATACAATTGCGACTAAGAATATTAATTTTCCAATTATGCGTCGTTTGCCACTTCTTTTCATAAATTTTGCCATTATTGCTTGATTCAAATTATGGAATGTATGTATAAGTCAACAGAAGCCAGCTAAGCATATCCTGATGATGGTTGCATTGATTGTAGATATCAACTCGAGGTGTTTATCATTCTTGAAATTCTCAAATTATTAATATCAAATCATTTCAAATTCGAAATCTTGAAATATAAAATTTATACCCAATTCTCAGCTGACAAATAGACAAAGTTGATAAGTTTTACTTCAATGATGGTTGTATTGATAAAAAATTTCATAAAATTATATTTAAAATGTACTTTCAAATTAATCTAAGTTCAAATTTAATAAAAATATAAAGAATGTAAAAGTTGCTAAGCTTTAAATATTTAAATGAAATTCAACATTTAAAATTTAAACTTAAAATCACATATCCATGATGTTTGTTAGAGATGATAAATTAAGAAAATTTTAGATCAGAATTGAAATGTCAAGTCAATGTATTAATATTTTATTAAATAATCTCTTGTAAGGGCGTGACATGTTTCTTTGTATAGTTTGGTCGATGTTGCTATAAAATAGTTATTCTGACGTCATTATATTATTATATTACATCTGATTGTAGTTAAATATCTTCTATCTCCTTGTGTATAAGTGTATTTGATAAGGCATAAGGCCTATTAATTGTTGAACTTAAAATTGTCTTAGATAAACAAAATTTAGGTCACAAAGTTCTTGGAAGAACATGTTACATCCTAGGATTAAGTAAGGACCATAACATCCGGACAACGAACCATGCGATCTTGATCAGGCGCATCATCATTTCCCATCATCTTCAAGTTAAAAGATGGTGAATTTCATAAATTTTAAACTCTACCTATTCTTTCTATATGTTGTAATAAGCAACTTAATGATTAACCTTAATTTTATCTCTCATGTTGGGATGGTAATTAACTATAGGCTTTAAACATAAAACTTGAAATCAGATCTAATGTCTCATAAAATAAGGGTGAATTCTCTGGTAGTGTCTTATATACAAATTCATCCTTACAAAAAATTGATTGGCATAAAATCCAACCATTTCTCATTGAGGCTAAGTGAATTTGCAAAGCCACTCAAGATTAGGTAGAGATGTAGAGGTTTTTCAATTGTTACCCCTCTCCCCTTTTATTTTCTTAATAAAATTCACTCAAATAAGTATATATATATATATAAATTAATTTGATAATATTATCATCATAATAATACTCTATATATAAATAAACAAGAACTTTTAATAATTTAACACATTTTAAATGAAATCTTAGATTATATATATAATGAATTATTTATTATGATGATAATAATAATAATTATATATATTATAAAAAGAAATATATAATTATGTAACTTTTTTTAATAATTTTTTTTTTGTGCGTTGGCTCATGAATTTTAACTCAAGCATGTCAAATCTTTCTCTTGCTTTGTGCATAGCAATTTCAATCTATTCTTGTTGAGTAATATTAATGACGATCATTCTTTGATGTTTTGGATGCTCCATGTCACCCCGGATGACCCCATTATCTTTGGGGTCGGTCGGCGTTAACGAAGAGGATGACTTCGATTGGACCGCGATTTCGCGACGTTAGGCCTCTTCTTGCGAAGCGAGTGAAAAGGTGTATCTAATCAAATCATCCAACTATTCTGATTCATATCTCTTACGTAACTTAATCTATGCATCACAGCGTGAAATCTTTAAATAAATCTGAGCATTAAAGGCGTTTAATTTATGCGTGCGTGCGGCTTTAAAACCATATCTGATTCAACAACGGTACTACAAATTTCGTCTTTTCAATTGGTAGCGTCATTTAAAAAGCAGTGAGACAATTAAAAGCAATTTCGTCTGAGCGGTAAAACCAAATGTATATGTAAATTTGTAAAGCGGTAAAGCGTAGGTAAAGCATCTTTGATAATGTAACGATATCTTTGTAGGTCTTTGCGAAATGTAGATGTTGTAGAAATATAATAATATCTTTGTAAGTTAAATGCGTATCGATCGATGTCGAACGTGATTTTCATTTGATTCAGGTTATATCAATCATTTTAGAAATGTCGTTTATAATTCTTAGGTTTTGACTTTCATTCATAAGATCGCGTAGTCGACTAAAACAACGTAGGTAAAGGCGGGGCTCGAACCATACTCATACTATGCACGACCTGGGTTAGACGACTAACGACACCAAAAAATGCAGTCGGGGATCAAGATCCCATCACGGCTCATCTCGTCGACTTTTATCTATCTGCAGATCGATAAGCCTTCATCCTGATTTTCGCGACGTTTTGCATTTATCATTCTTTGCATTTAACGTGTTTTGATCGTTTTATATGCCGATGAAATCAATCTTTGGAGCGGCATGTCATTGTAAATCATCATATCGCGCGGTCAGTAATCCATTTATATGCATTCACGTGAAATATCTACATTTTATATATCGTTAAATCTGATTTATCAGTGGTAGAAATAATGGCATACGTAAAGCGAATTTACGTTAGCGATTATGTCTGCCGATTAATACAGTCGATTAATGTGATGTGTACCGATTCTCCAGTCACATAATAAAATAACTCTTCTTATGCTCTGACTCGTAAATGAACATAATTAACGCAATCTTACGCGAAATTGATCTCTCGCCGTAAGCTTTGGAAGCACAGTCTCAGTAATCTCAGAAATCTCTTTGATATTAATTCACTTCGATAAACTAAAATTAACAACAGTCGATCAAATCCCCTCATAATTCTACAACTCACTAGCGACCAGCGGTTGAACTCTCCGCATTTGTGGCCTTGATTTGAAAGAAAAGGGATAGGGAAAGAAATTAGTAACTTACAAATTTCCCCTAAGTTTCCCCGTCGACGAGCAATTCCCTGGCCAGGGCGATCGGTTCAGAATTTCCCAAGCCGGCGGCTGGGACTTTCAAGCAGGCCGGCGGTTCTGGAACTTTCAACCGACGGCGGTTCTGGGACTTGTCGCGGTCTGGCGTTTCAAGCGGTCTGAAGGGATTGACTTCCGAGTCGCAGCGGGTCGAGCCGAAGCAGCGGCGGTTCTATCAGCAACAGCCGAGAAAGCGGCGGTTCTAACCGTGTCAGGAAGCGGTCGTCATCGAGCTTAGGAAGGACGGCTTCGATTCATCAGGAAGGAGAAAGGAGAAATCCGTCGATCGAAGAAGGGGAGCGGTCTCGATCTCGGTGAAATGAGGCAGCGAGGAAGGAAGTGAAATAGGAAAGCGGAGATAGCAGATCAGCGTCGAGTGGCTTAATCCGAGATGCATGCGAAGCACTGATCTTCTGATGAGCGGGTTAATTAGCTTAAAATAAAAAATTAGTAGGAATAATTAAATGGGATATTACAATTTCCCCTCTTAACAAAATTTAGTCTTGAAATTTCTTACGAATCATTCAAGCGGGAAGGAAACTTACGTACATCTTGTTCGACCTCGTAAACTGCTTTGATTGGTGTGCTTTATTTAATTTTAACATGGGATTTACATTTATGATCTCTTGACGTAATTAAAATCTTTTACGGCTCCGTCATCAAATCGGTGGTATTTCAAACTTTGTATATGGAATCTTACGCTCTGCATCGTGATCCATTTTCTCGACATTGAAATGTGAAAGCGTTGTGAATGTCGCCGATTGATGGGTAAAGCAGTCATATTGCCGTCCTTCGATGATTTCAAAGGTCTATGGGGCTCGATTTACCTCAGGTGACCAAATCTAATTCCTTCATAGGTTTGACTTTTAAAATACAAATTCTCACTTGAAATTCTTCGGTCTTTAAGTAATACTTAGGCGGCGATCGGCGACTTTCAATCTATCTCGATTAATCGATTTTTCGTAGCTTGATCGACTCGGACTAACTTTTCTCTCCCGACCCACTTAATGGAGTTACACTTTCGACCATACAATCTGAGCCATTTGAATCTTAGATTGGTATTTATTGTAAGCTTCGATCGTAGGAATATGATCTTCTTTACCTCAATCAAAACACATAATGCCAATAATCTTAGGACTTGAATTCTTTCGATTGTCATCGGTCTGCGGATGAAAAACGTACTTAAGTGTAGCGTGTGCCGGCCTCACGAATTGTACCATGTCGGAAATCATCTGTCGAGCGATCACTTTTAATTACCAGAAGTCTTCTTTAACATATAATCGGACAATTTATCAATGAATACATGTTTCATGGGTAAGAAATGGTGACTTGGTCGATCTATCCGCTGACAACATATCTTATCACGGCCTTTGCAGATCAGGAAATCATAAAATCAAATGCAATTTCTTACTTCGGTATAGGTAATGGCGTAACAGCATCGGTCTTTGATGCTTTCGGCAATCACGAACGAGCAGAGACATATTCGGTATGTCTTCTTACGTACGACCACCAAAATGTTGTTTTAAATCTTTATACATTTTTGAACTACGGATGAATAGTATATCACTTTGATGAGCCTCGCAAAATTTCTCTCCACCGCGTCGGTGCGTAATTGTGAATCTTAGAATATCATACGCATCTGAAAATCTTGCGGCCGTCTGGATTTGTTCGATGAATTTCGATATCCGATCAGTTTAAATGCGACTTTGATTATCGAATAAAGTTGATTGCTGTCGATTGAGATAAATGCCGGTATCGGCTTGAATCTTAATGTAGGCTCAATTCTAATCATTTCGTAATAATGGCATTTCCATGGACTTGCGACTTAATCATCACCACATTAGCGCTTGCGGACAATCTTGAATATTTAAATCATAAATAAACTTCAATGTCTTTTAGATTGATTCTTTTGTGTAAAGATATATTTAAACTCGATGATCGGTAAAATTTCGCATTTCACTCAAGTAATGTCTCCAAATTTTAAGAGCAAAACCATTCTTAACTTCAGATCGTGATAATTTCTTTCGTGAGGTAATTGTCTCGAGCGTAAGATGCTCTTACGTTACGCATTAAACAGCCTTTTAAAGAGGCGTCTAAATATTTGGAATCCCGCCGGTCACGATGGAATAGCTAAAAGCGGGCGTGAATTGAATCTTTTGATTCTTGAAAACTGCTCTGCATTCAGTGTCAGATTTGGAATTTGGCATCCTTTCTCGATAAATTGGATAGAGGCGTTCTGATATGAAAATCTCTTGACTTCGCGTAATAACCTTAAGCGAAAAGCTGCGAGCTTACGTAATTCTTTGGTGCGGACCATTCTAAAATTGCTTTTCTTTTGAGGATCAACACTCGTCGCTTATAATGTGACCGAAATCGTATCATCCAAAATTCACATTTTGAAAATTTGGCATATAATTGATTTTGTCTTATAAAACAATCGCCGGATGATTTGCGTACTTTCTTATCGGTTTTAGAATAAATCGAGAATATCATCGATAAAGATGATATGGCCCAGTCGAGCTTGAAAACATTCATTCGTAAATTGCGGGAGCATTAGTTAAACCAAATGGCATAGAAATTCATAATGTCATACGCGGTTCCAAAATTTTTTAAAATATATCTTTAACGCGATGATATCGGATCTAAATCAATTACGGAAAATCTGATGGCTCCCTCCGTGATCAATAAATCATCAATCACCGGTAGTGGATCTTTGTTCTTGATTGTCACTTTATTTAACTCATGTCAACCTCATCGCATAGGCCATCCTTTTCTTAACAAATATCTTGGTGCACTCGCGGTGAGTTCTTTGGAATCTCCTTTGTCGTCAATTGCAATTGGCCTTCAGTCCTGATTCTTTAGGGGTAAGAGATTTATGTATAGAAGTTATGCGGGTTGTACATCGATCCCCTTCTACTTTCGAGTTGGTGGCAGTAATTCCTCGACACGTGAAATTCGAAACAATGGAATATTTTTTCACCTTATTCAACACATCAATTTGGTAGAAATCTGATTTCGCTTCTTAAATATTTCGACTTTGCTAATCGAAGAAAGCGGCGTTCTTATCGAAAAATAAAATGATTTTCAGGGCATGCAAATTCTCTCTTGGCGTTGATTGTTGCAAAATATTTGATCAAGCCGATCATACCAGTATAGCGTCAAATGTCGATTGGTAAGATACGTAGGAAAGTGTTTATCTTGAATGTTAATGTCAAACCATTTTATTTGTATTCTATCCGGAAGGCATTCTGCATTCAATCTGGTGTATGAAATAAATAGCATCAGTGGTGGCGAAAAAGGAATCGAAATGAGCAGTGGAATCAACGAGCGAACGAATGATCGAAATTTTAAGCATACGACCGCTTCATTTGATTCTTGCTTCTTGTGGAGTGATAGCAAAACTCTTGCTTTCTTGGAGGGTTGGTTTCGTTAGAAGTTTCTCCTTTTCTTGAATTGAAGGTCTTCCCAAAATTGTGTTCTGCACTTCGGCAAAATTTTCTTTGTTGACTCCGATAATTGTATGGCTTTATGTCCTTCTTCTCCATTAGGGTCCCAGTGCGATGTCAATCTCCAGCGTCGAGCATCTCCGATCGCCATACATTGACCAAAATGTCTTTTCACTTATCATAAATAGGTTTCTGGCGAATTTGTTTTACGTCGATCGTTAAATTTCTTGAGCAAATCGGCTGTTAAATCGGCCTTCTTGAAGCTTTGCTTTCGCTGTGAATCCATTCTTTGGAAAAATTCACTCATTCTCGGTCTTGGCCTTTCAGCTAGCGAGAACTCGCGATATCGAGGGGTAATGCCGTCTGATCTCGGCCATGAAATCATGACATTCTCTTCGCATTATGCGATATAATGTGGGCGTATCCCAGAAGAGAAGTGAACTCGGCTTCATTGCATTATAGTTTTGAGCGCGAGTTAGATTGAAAAATTTGTCTTGTAAAAAGTCGGCGATGGTGGAATGAACCAATCTTTGAATCTTTGACAAACTCATCCCATTTGATCGAGTAATGGGTGTCGGTCAAATCTTTCTATGTTGAGCTGCCACCTTTTCGCCTGAAAGTAGCCGATCTTACTCTTACGTTTTCGGCAAATCATCCATCAAAATTTTTCCAATCTTAAGCGATCTTAGCTATGGGATCAGCGGCTCCGCGAATCTTGGTGGTTTGAGCGTTTGAAATATCGCCGAACCATGCTGCTTGGTCCTTGATTTTTCCATAGAATTTAGCTTATCGACAACACATCAAGAACTACCGCAATTCATGGATCTACCTTCACTTGCTCAGGTTGTATTTACTCGTTAGAATTATCTTGCGATTCGAGTGCGCATTTAGTCAGAGATGGTCAACGCTCGGCATTTCTTGAGGCAAATGTCGAAATTAAAAAAAAGTATTTATATGATCTGATTTATTGATATCATGCATGAAATTAAATATCATACATGCATGAAATTAAAACATAGATTCTACCATTAAGCGTCCATATTCGTATTGATCGATTCTTATCCACTAAATCAAATCATGCTTCCATTCTTAATCTTTTTTGCTCTTATCAGCCTTGCTCACGTCTGCTTACGTCACCGGATGAGCTATCTTGGGGTCGGTCGGCGATAACGAGAATAGGATATTTCGATTGGACCAGATTTCGGCGTTGCTGTCTTCTTGCGGGCAACAGCAGTGAAAGGTGTATCATCAATCGTCATTAAGCTATTCTGATTCGTATCTTCTAACTTAATTCATATCAATCTTTGGGCGTAAATAAATAATCTGGTAAAGGCGTTTAATTTATGCGTCTTCGGCTTTAAAACTTACTATCTGATTCAACAAAGCGGTAAACTTTTCGTCTTTTCGCGAAAATAGCGTCGTAAAATTTAAAACAGTGAGACAAGAATCTTAAAAGCTCGATCTGAGCGGTAGAAAGCAACGTGCATGTATATGTAAATTTGCAGGTAAAAGCTGTCTTTGCGATAATGTAATGAACGATATCTTTGTAGGTCTTTGTAGAAATGTAACAATGTTGTAGAAATATAATAATATCTTTGTAAGTTAAATGCGTATCGATGTTGATGTCGAGCGATGATTCAAATATCATTTTTAGAATGTTTAAATAATGAGTTTATAATCACATAAAGCGCGCTGTGGGTTAGCGGCTAGCAGCGATACCAATCAGGAGTTAGATCGACACGTCAATGCATTGAGAACTTAAGATCACACTTGTCGAGATTTATGGCTACATCTGATTTTAGCGGCGTTTCACTTGTTTATCGCATTCTTTGCGTTTAACGTGTTTTGATCGTTTTATATCGATGAAATCAATCTTTGAAGCGGCTTTGTAATCGTTGTAAATCATAAATCGTCTTGCGGTCAGTATCGCATTTATATATCATTGGCGTAACGAAATATCTACGTTTATATATGCGTTAAATTCTGATTTATCTGAAGTCATTAGAAATAATGGCGTCGTAAAGCGAATTCGTTAGCGATTATACCGCCTCGATTAATACAGGTCGGTGTCGTGATGTGCTCGATTCTCGCCAGTATACGCATAATAAAATAACTCTTCTACATCTGACTCGTAAATGTAAATTAATTACCGTCTTACGCGAAATTGATCTCTCCGTAACTTTGGAAAGCAGGTCGACTCAGTAATCTCCGAAATCTCTGCGTCCTATTAATTCATACTGATCGATAAACTAAAATTAAAACCTGTCGATCAAATCCCCTCAATTTCTATCTTTGTGAAAGCGGTTGAACTCTAAATCCGCATTTCAGCAGGAAGGCTGGAAAGAAAAGGGATAGGGAAAGAAATTAGCTACAAATTTCCAGTTTCCCGTCGGCCGGAGCGAATTCCTGTAGGGATCGGTTCTGATTTCCCCAATAGAAGCGGCTACGGGACTTTCCAACCCGACCGGCGGTTCTGGAACTTTCCAACCCGAGCCGGCGGTTCTGGGACTTGTCGCGGTCTGGCGTTTCAACTCTGAAGGAATTCGGCTTCCAAGTCGAGTCAGCGAAGGGAAAGCCGGTTCTATCGCCAGCAGAGGGAGAAGCGGTTCTTGGGTCACCCGGAGCTTCCACAAGAAATTCTTAGTTTTCAAATCTAAGAAATATTGTGGGAAAAAACAAAATTAGCTAAAATGGTGCACCATCTACTTCCCGGTTCGTTTATCATCGCATCCTTTAGAAACTGGGATCCACCATACGTAGAAGATCAAATCCGAGGTGCTCGTCGAGAATTACTGAACTGACGAGGCGATTGCGTCCATGGTCGATAACGTTGGAAAGTCAACTCCGGAGATCTTTGAGCCTAAATCTCTGAAAGCGGGCTAATTTAGTCCTGGCGGCGTTATCGAAGGCGGATAGACGGGCCTGTAGCGTCATCAACACTACTGAGAGAATCGGTGGAAATAATCAAATAACCGCGTCATTTCAGACGGCAATCTTATCAACAGTTAATCCGAAGGGATGCAACACATCCACACCTTTAATAATGATGCGCATACACACTTTACAGAAGAGATCACGACGCGCGTTAATCCTGAGGGATACGGATGGCGTTGACGTCTCATTATTGGGATGGAAATCGATTTATCAGGACTCAATGGTATATATGCACGGATCTTATGTTATCCATACATGATTTTATGAACCACTTCGAGCTTGTCGTCTTCACGGTATGAGGATTGGCGAGGTGATCAACCTTATCACCTCAGTTGCGATTAGCAGTCCGGCGGTTTTGGTTATAATATCTGAGAGTTAACTACACGGCGTCCTGAGGCATCTCGCTTTGCACGGCCGCGCCAACCTGAGTTCTTGGAATTTAAGAAATATAGGCATCGGTTCTCCGGGTACCTCAATCCTACTCACTCATGCGACGGCAGCTCAATCCAGTTTATCTTTCTCTTCTACACCCTCGTACCCCTCGGACTATTACCAGCTGAAGATGACCAATTTGCCTGTGGCCTTCTCGATGAACCAATTTGGGATCCATCGATGATGAGGAAGAAGATGATTTTCTCCCTCTTTCTACAAATAAGCATTTTACATGAAGCTCACTTCCACGGGAAGGTGGGGATACTCTTCCCCTATCCCAAGCAGAACTAAACCCGAGCACGAGCTTCCAGCCGAGGCAGAAAACTCTACCCTAACACTTCCTTATAAATAATCAGCTGAACTAGATTATCAAAACTCCATAAAACTAGCGGATAAAGCTGACCACCTATATACCTCTGTTTCATCTTCCTACCTTCCCCCTAACGAACCAGTCATGGGACCGGTAATGTATCCACCGGCAACCTCCTCAACCTCCCATGGTTATACCCCACCTCCCACATATTACCAAAATTACAGACCACGAAGTTGGACTTCAAGAAATCTTATGGCCTAACATGTGGAACACGTCGACCACCAAGGAGTTCTACTTGTCTGCAGAAGACTTCTCACTATCTGAGATGTAATTTCAAGATGGGAATCCATAACATTGAACTTATTAAATGATGAGACAATTCGCGGATAATAAATCCAGTGCTTGTTCATTGAAAATCTGGCGAAGATGAAAAGAAAATGTATCGATGGAGGATGGCGTGAAGAAGAATATGAAAGATTGGTAAATATTGCTGACGATCCACAAAACGTATTATCACAAATACGTCGCATTATTCTTCTAGAAGATCCTTACCAAGGCTCTACGGAAGAACAGAACCGTGCGTACCAAGATCTTGAAAGGTTAAGCTGTACTCAAATAAAAGACATGTTCAATTATATGAATGATTATAAGACACTTGCAGCCAGATCCGGAAGAATGTATATCAACGCAGAACTCTCCGATAAATTTTTCAGAAAAATGCCAGACATACTTGGGGACGAAATTGAAGCAGCCTTTAAAGTCAAATACTCAGGATGCTCGATTGGTGTACTACCATCTGATTCACGATACCGCGGACACTTATGTAAGAAAGCTGCAATTCAAAGAGGTATTAAAGACCTCTCTATATGTCGAAAAATACCCATCCCAGGGTACTATAATAACACCAGAAAGTATGGGCTCCGAAAATCGAAAAATTATAAGGGTAAGCCCCATGACACTCACATACGGGTAATTAAAAACAAAAACAAAACCCGTTCCACAAAATGCAGATGTTACATTTGTGGAGAGGAAGGACACTTCGCTCGGGAGTGTAAAACAAAAGAGGAAACATGGCAGGCGGATACTCAAAGATTTAGATCTAAGAATCTGATGTCCTCTGAACTAGCGAGGATCCATCCGACACGTCTGATATCGGAAGGAGAAGGCCAATACCATCGCAAAGGCACTTGAGGACCTCCCACGATGAATATGGATTCATGGTCAAAGACAAAGAGGATGGAGGTATCTATACAACTTTCTATTAGAAAATTGTGTTCATGGGAACACAACAAACCCATTAAAGGCCGCGCATACAAAATGCACCTACTTGTTGCTCAATAACCAACATTGCCATGAGGATTCATTCGCAAAATGCAAAATTTCAAATGCCCAATGTGCAAAATTTTATTTGGAAATTGAAATCAGAAAGGATCTAACCTATGAGACCTACCGGTCGAAAGATGGTGATACATGAATTAGTAAAATACAACATCTTGAAGAAAACAAGCTAAAACAACACATACTGAAGTCTTAAAGGAACACTAGAAGAAACAACGAGAGCGCTACATGGACAAAGGAAAAGACCCATCATAGAAGAAGAAGAGGATGAGGAATACGAAGTCAATTCTTAATGAAAGCTAAAGAACATCTGGAAAGGCCAAGAAAAGTGGTAAATCGCCTATAACCTAATCTATTTTCATGTTCAGGATGTTCGAATTTCACATCAGGCAATCATAGATCAGAACAGTCTTTGCGTAAACACAAAATGTCAAAAAAACACGAAAAATTAAACTATGAAATACTATTTCATGGAGTAAATTCAGTCACTAAAGAAAGCAAGAATAAAGAAGCGGATAATAATGACTATTAGTGACCACAAGTTTAAAATACCATTAATCTTGTATGGACATGGAGGCGAAGGGGAATTCAAATCTTTGGGGTGCAATTTTCTAAAAGGAGCATGCGGGGAGGAATAAGAATCGAAGGTAATATTGTTACTTTTTATAAAGATGTTATGCCTATCATAACCTCCCCAGTAACTTGAAGTTGCAAATAAGCGGATAACTTGACATAGTATGATATCTATGTCTCACTACAAAGAATGGATATATCATTCGTTAGGCAAAATCGTTCATGAGAAAATTGATTGAGGAATATTACAAAAGGCGAAAGCAAATGGCTACATGGGAGGCGATCCCCTGGCTCTGGAGCAAGAATCAGGTATCATGCAAAATCGAGATAATTAACCGATCTTATCCAGATAAACCGCTAAAGCATGTAGTTAATGCAGAACAATTCAAGCAGCATAGAAGGTCTCACCTTAAAGGTAATTCGGCACAAAGTGACGCGAGCGATGGCCATGATAGTCAATTAGGGACCCTGATAGATGAAGTCAGGAAAAGAGACCAAAGGTAAAGCGAATGGTGTTCAACTCTACGGGTCTCAATGACAACATATAAGGTATCTCCTGCGGTATTAATACCTTCTAAGAAAATTAGCGGTCGAATATATTCAAATTCGACTTAAAATTAACTTTCATCAAGTCCTTGATAAATCCGTGTCTATTGAATGGGCGGCATTTATAAGCCTGGGGTATATGAATGGCTAGTCATGTGCCATTGAAGAATCTGACCCTTTTCAACGAAAATGGATAATTGTTTTATTGTTCGAGATTTTTTTAATTGTTTATATTGATGATATTAATTTTTATCGAAGGCGAACAACAGAGGGCACTGAAGCAGTTCACGCAAATCGTGGAGAAAGAAGGGCTAGTCCTCCCAAAATGAAGATGATATACCAATTGATTTTCTCGGGCGGTCAGCTAAAATGCACCATCACTTCCCAGGACTTCGTCATCATCGCATCCTTTAGAAACTTCGGATCCACCTACCACGTAGAAGATCAAATCCGAGGTTATCGATCGAGAATTGCCGTGAACTACGAGGCGATTACCGTCGTCATGAGATATCAACCAACGTTGGAGAGTCAACTCCAACGATCTTGACAATCTCTCGGCAAAAGCGAGCTAATTTAGTCCTCGAAACATTGTATGAAGGCGGATGGGCCAGACCCATCGACATCAGCGTACCAACACTACTCAGAGGAGAGAATACTGCGTGAATAATCAAATAAACGCCATTTATCAGACGGATCTTTATCGGCGGTTAATCCAAGAAGGGATGCAACATCCACTTGACCATAATGGTGCATGCACAATTCTGAGAACTTCTGAGGGAGTTCTTGGAATTTAGACCATCGAGGCATCAGTTCTCGGTACCTCAATCCCACTCACTCACCAGCACGCTCGTGGATCGTCAGTTTGTCTTTCTCTTCTACACCCTCACCTGGACCCACTGAAGATGACCAATTTGCCTGTGGCCTTCTCGATGAACCAATTTGGGATCCATCTGATGATGAGGAAGAAGATGATTCTGATTTCTCCCTCTTCCTTTACCTAAATAACTGTTTACATGAAGCTCCGCTTCAGGAAGGTGGTGGGGATACTCTTCCTATCGAGCGAACTAAACCGACTTGCACGACTTACATCGAGCGAAAACTCTATCAATAACACTTGCTTCAAATGATCAACTCATTTGAACTAGATTATCTAAACTCAACTAGCGGATAAAGGCGATCACTATACACCTCTGTTTCATCTTCCTACCTTCCCCTAACGAACGTCATGGGGTAATGTATCCGCACCTCCTCAATTCCCATGGTTATACTCCACCTCCACATATTACCAAAATTACAGACCACAGTTGGACTTCAAGAAATCTTATGGCGTAACATGTGGAACCGTGACTTTTCCAAGGGGTTACTTGTCTGCAGAAGACTTCTCTTATCTGAGGATGTAATTTCAAGATGGGAATCCATAACATTGAATTTATTAAATGACGGTTCGGATAATAAATCCAGTGCTTGTTCATTGAAAATCTGCTAGGCGAAGATGAAAAGAAAATGTGGATCCAATGGAGGATGGCATGTGAAGAAGAATATGAAAGATTGGTAAATATTGCTGACGATCCACAAAGCGTATTATCACAAATACATTAGCATTATTCTTAGAAGATCCCTTACCAGGCTCTACGGAAGAAACGAGCATATCAAGATCTTGAAAGGTTAAGCTGTACTCAAATAAAAGACATGTTCAATTATATGAATGATTATAAGACACTTGATCAGGAAGAATGTATATCAACGCAGAACTCTCCGATAAATTTTTTAGAAAAATGCCGGACATACTCGGGGACGAAATTGAAGCAGCCTTTAAAGTCAAATACTCAGGATGCTCGATTGGTGTACTACCAGGATTGATTACCGATACACAGCGGACTATGTAAGAAAGGCGCAATTCAAAGAGGTATTAAAGACCTCTCTATGTCGAAAAATACCCATCCAGTACTATAATAACAGAGAAAGTATGGGCTCCGAAAATCGAAAAATTATAAGGTAAGCCATGATACTCATATCTGGGTAATTAAAACAAAAACAAAACCGTTCACAAAATCTGATGTTACATTTGTGGAGAAGGGACACTTCGGGAGTGTAAAACAAAAGAGGAAACATGGCAGGCATACTCAAAGATTTAGATCTCTGGGAAGAATCGATGTCCTCTCAGTGACTAGCGAGGATCCATCCGAGCTGTCTGACATATCGGAGGAGAAGGCGTACCACCATCGACCATAAAGGCGGGCACTTGAGGACCTCCCGATGAATATGGATTCATGGTCAAAGACTTGGGATGGAGGTATGCTATACAACTTTCGAATTCTGAGAAAATTGTGTTCAGGAACACAACAAACCCATTAAAGGCGCATACAAAATGCACCTCTTGCTTGATAACCACCAACATTGCCATGAGGATTCATTGCAAAATGCAAAATTTCAATGATAATGCAAAATTTTATTTGGAAATTGAAATCAGAAAGGATCTAACCCTATGAATATCGAAAGATGAGGCGATACATGAAAGTAAAATACTGAACATCTTCGAAGAAAAAGCACACATGAAGTCTTAAAGGAGCAACTAGAAGAAACAATATAAGCTATACATGGACAAGGAAAAAGACCCATCATAGAAGAAGAAGAGATGAGGAATACACAGTCGAATTCTTAATGAAATTCAAAGAACATGCGGGAAAGGCAAGAAAAGTGGTAAATGCCTCATAACTAACAATCTATTTTCATGTTCCGGATGTTCCGAATTTCACATCAGGGCAATCATAGATCACAGAACAACGTCTTTTAAACACAAAGGATGTAGGAAAAAGCGAGAAAAGTTAAACTATGAAATACTATTTCATGAGTCATCACTAAAAGAAACAAGAATAAAGAAACGGGATAATGTGACCACTGAGTTTAAAATACCATTAATCTCTTGTATGGACATGAAGGCGAAGGGCCAATTCAAATCTTTGGGGTGCAATTTTCTAAGCATGGCCAGGAGGAGAATAAGAATCGAAGGTAACATTGTCACTTTTATAAAGATGTTATACTATCATAACCTCCCGAACTTGAAGTTGCAAAGCAGGATGTGAACTTGACATAGACTATGATATGTCTCACTACAATGGAATGGATATATCATTGGTTAGACAAATCCGTTCATGAGAAAATTAGGAGGAATATTACAAAAGGCGGCAATATGGCTACGGAGGCGATCCCGAAGCTCTTGGAGCAAGAATCAGGTATCATGCAAAATCGAGATAATTAACCCTGATCTTACCATCCAGGATAAACCGCTAAAACATGTAACGCCGTTAATGCAAGAACAATTCAAACGGCACATAGAAGGTCTCGCCTTAAAGGTAATTCGACAAAAGAAGACGCGAGCGATGGCCATAGTCAATTAGGGACCATAGATAGATGAAGTCAGAAGAGACCAAGGTAAAGAAGCGAATGGTGTTGATTGGTCTCTCTGCGACAACACATATAAAGACCGGTACTCCTACACGGTATTAATACACTAGAAAATTGTAGATCGAATATATTCAAAATTCGACTTAAAAGCGGCTTTCATCAAGTGTGATACATCAGTCTATTGAATGGGCGGCGTTTATAAACCCTAGGGACTATATGAATGGCTAGTCATGCCATTCGGATTGAAGAATCATGTACTTTTCAACGAAAAATGGATAATTTTTGATTGTTCCAAATTTTTAATTGTTTATATTGATGACATTTTTGATATCTTGAAGGCAACAGAGGGCACTAGAGCGGTTTAAATGGTGGAAAGAGAAGGCTAGTCCTCTCTACAAAATGAAAATCTTGATACCAAATTGATTTTCTGGGGCGATGTAATTGTGAGAAAGATAAAGCTACAAGCGCATATCATTAAGAGGATTGCTGATTTCCCTGAAGAAAAATTGAACGAAAAGCAAGGAATGAGATCCTGGCTAGGTATTTTAAATTACGCAAGATCTTACATACCTAACCTAGGCACCTTGTTAGGACCACTCTACGAAAAGACATGTACACGGCGATAAAAGAATTAAAAGCCACGATTGGGAGCTCAACAAAAAATTAAATCAATAGACGTAAGTCGCCACGAAATACCGTGCCTACATCAGAAGCTAAACCTGATATGTATGATGGGATGGCATTTTGCAAATGGAAAATCAAAAGGAAGATCCCAAAATACGTAAAAGCGATAATGCGCCAGCAGAATTTGGCGATGGTAAAATCCACCATTGATGCAGAAATACATGCATGTAGGAAACCCTAAATGCACTAAAAATTCATTATCTGACAAACTGAAATAACCCTAAGAACGGATTGTCCGTTATAATCTCTTTTTATAACAAAATGTAAATAAGCCCTCCAGTCACGATGGCTTAACTTCACTGATTATATCACGACTTGGATCACTTGAGCACATCGACGGAAGAAATAATTGCAGACAACCTTTCAGACTAACGCTTACTCTACGTGCTTTAGCTAACAAAGAAGAACTCAACCCATTTTACCGAATGGATGAAGACGGGAAGTTAACAAAGAAATGGAAAAGGACTTATGGATAACACCACTGCGCTAAACCCAAGAAGCAAGTGTGGATGGAAAAACACCTCAGATAAAGAATTTAAGAATACTCATTGAAAAACGCGGCATCAACAAAGATCAAATTGATGAACACTTTAAAGAATACCGAAGACAATTTAATGCATGGAGAGCACCACCTGGGTTCTACCTACGGCAGAATGAAGTACATGAAGATTTATTATTTGAGACCCTTAATTTTCCAATCAACATGGACACAGACCAACTCAAGAGCGATTCCGTGTGGAGAGCAACCGCAAAAATACTCAAGTCCTCCAATGATCTACTTTAAAACAAGACAGCATACTAAAGTCAAGTCGAGGAAAAGATAACTACAAAGACATCTACCCAGAATGGTCGAAAAACGAATCTAGTAATCATTTAATCCAACAACTTGTCACTTTTAAAGAACGACTAAAGAATCAGAATCAGGGAGACAATGGCCCTACCTTTCTACATTTCCACTACACATGGGTGCCATATCGAATCTTTATGATTATCAGCTCGGCACATGTCGCCAAGCTTTTTAATATCGTAATAAAACCACTGCCAAAGAATGGTTTTAAAACCAGGTTATCTCACTATATATAGAAGTGTTTTGTAAGAGTTGAAAACACACCCTCAAGTTGAAGTTTTCTCTCAGTTTTCTAAGAGTTTTGAGTTTATCTTGTAAGTCTTGTAAGTTTTCCTTGTTCTTAAATATATCTTGTTTTGTGTTATATTGGCAAAAGTTCTCTGTGACCCCAAGCCAACGATCCATATCCAAGCCTTCTCTGATGAACCAATTTGGGATCCATCTGATGATGAGGAAGAAGATGATTCTGATTTCTACCTCTTCCTTTACGAATATTGCTACCTCAGCTTCCGGAAGGTGGTGGGGATACTCTTCCTATCCCAAACCGAACCTAAACCGCCTCGACAGCTTCCACCTACATCGAAACCTAAAAACTCTATCAATAACACTTGCTTCACTATAAATGATCAACTCAACTAGATTATCCTAAACTCAATCATAAAGTCGATCACCTATACACTGTTTCATCTTCCTACCTTCCCTAACGAACTGCCATGGACCGTAATGTATCCACCAAGAACTTCCTCAAATTCCCATGGTTATACTCCACCTCCCACATATTACCAAAATTAAATCACACAAGTTGACTTCAAGAAATCTTATGGTCATGTGGAACCCGCCGCCTTTTTCCAACCAAGGAGTTCTACTTGTCTACCCAAGACTTCTCACTATACGAGGATGTAATTTCAAGATGGGAATCCATAACATTGAATTTATTAAATGACAGTTTGCAGATAATAAATCCAAGGTACTGTTCATTGAAAATCTGCTAGGCGAAGATGAAAAGAAAATGTGGATCCAATGGAGGATGGCCTGTGAAGAAGAATATGAAAGATTGGTAAATATTGCTGACGATCCGCAAAACGTATTATCACAAATACGTCGCATCATTCTTCTAGAAGATCCTTACCAAGGCTCTACGGAAGAACAGAACCGCGTATCAAGATCTTGAAAGATTGAGCTGTACTCAAATAAAAGACATGTTCAATTATATGAATGATTATAAGACACTTGCCGATCCCAAGAATGTATATCAACGCTCTCCGATAAATTTTTCAAAAATGCCGACATGGGGATCTAAAATTGAAGCGCCTTTAAAGTCAAATACTGATGCTCGATCGGTGTACCCGTAATACGATTTACATACTACGGCGACCTATGTAAAGTCGCAATTCAAAGAGGTATTACCTCTCTATATGTCGAAAATACCCATCCTGGTATATAACAACACCAAAGTATGGGCTCAAAATCAAAAACTATGGTAAGCCCCATGATACTCATATACCGGTAATTAAAAATAAAACAAACCCGCTCCACAAAATGCGATGCTACATTTGGGAGAAGAAGGACACTTCGCTCGGGAGTGTAAAAACAAAAGAGGAAACATGGCCAGGGCGGCCATACTCAAAGATCTAGATCTACCGGAAGAATACGATGTCCCTCCAGACCTAAACGAGGACCCATCCATGCACCGCAAAGATATCGGAGAAGGCGCGCCAATACCACATAAGCGTAGAGGACCTCCCTGCGATGAATATGGATTCATGGTCAAAGACTTAGGATGGAGGTATGCTATACAACTTTCTGAATTACAGGAAAATTGTGTTCATGACTGGGAACACAACAAACCCATTAAAGGCCGATACAAAATGCACCTACGCTCAATAACCACCAACATTGCCATGAGGATTCATCAAAAAATGCAAAATTTCAGATGCCAATGTAAAAATTTTATTTGGAAATTGAACCGAAAGGATCTAACCTCGCACCTACTACCAAAAGATGAGCCGATACATGAACTAGTAAAATATTCGTAACATCTCACGAGGAAAATAAGCTAAAACAACACATACAAGAAGTCTTAAAGGAGCAACTAGAAGAAACAACGCAAGAACTGCTACCTATGGACAAAGGAAAAAGACCCATCATAGAAGAAGAAGAGGATGAGGAATACACAGAAGTCCGAATTCTTAATGAAATTGCTAAAGAACATGCAGGAAAGACACCAAGAAAAGTGGTAAATCGCCTCTATAACCTAACAATCTATTTTCATGTTCCAGATGTTCCAGAATTTCACATCCAGGCAATCATAGATACGGAGCAAATAAGGCGTCGAAAACACAAAGGATGGAAAAAAAAAAAGCACGATAAAATTAAACTACAAATACTATTTCATGGAGTAAATTCACCACTAAAGCCAAACAAGAATAAAGAATGGGATAATGACTATTAGTGACCACAAGTTTAAAATACCATTAATCTAGTATGGACATGGAGACAAAGGACGGAATTCAAATGCTGCTAGGATGCAATTTTCTAAGAAGCATGACAGGGAGGTAAGAATCAAGGTAACATTGTCACTTTTATAAAGAAGTTATGCCTATCATCACCTCCCCAGAACTTGAAGTTGCAAACAAACAGATAGCTTAACTTGACATAGACTATGATATTTATGTCTCACTACAACCGGAATGGATATATCATTCGTTAGACCAAAACTGCTCATGAGAAAATTCAGGAATCTTACAAAAGCTGAAAGCAAATGGCTACATCGGAGAAGATCCTCTGAAGCACTGGAGCAAGAATCAGGTATCATGCAAAATCGAGATAATTAACCCTGATCTTACCATCCAGGATAAACCGCTAAAACATGTAACGCCGTTAATGCAAGAACAATTCAAACGGCACATAGAAGGTCTCCTCGCACTAAAGGTAATTCGACCCAGCAAAAGTCGGCACAGAACGATGGCCATGATAGTCAAATTCCCGACCACAGATGAAGTCAGGAAAAGAGACCGGAAAAGAGCGAATGGTGTTCAATGTGTCTCAACGACAACACATATAAAGACCGCATCTCACCGGTATTAATACACTACTAAAGAAAATTGGCAAATAATATATTCAAAATTCGACTTAAAAAGTGGCTTTCATCAAGTCGCAATGCATCCCGAGTCTATTGAATGGACGGCGTTTATAAGCCCTACAGGACTATATGAATGGCTAGTCATGCCATTCGGATTGAAGAATGCGCCAGCCACTTTTCAACGAAAAATGGATAATTGTTTCAGCCACTGTTCCAAATTTTTAATTGTTTATATTGATGACATTCTAATTTTCAATATCAAGACAACACCGGGGCACAGTGCCTCGCAAATCGTAAAGAGAAGGGTCCTCTCACCTACAAAATGAAAATCGCAGTTACAAATTGATTTTCTGAGCAAGAATTGGCAACAAAAGATAAAGCTACAAGCATATCATTAAGAGAATTTCGATTAAGAAAATTGAAAGAAAAGAATGAGATCCCGCTAGGTATTTTAAATTACGTAAGATCGACACCAACCTAAAAATTGTTGGGATTCACTGAAAAGAATTAAAAGCCTACATTGTACTAGAATCACGGATGAAGGATGTAGGATGGTATTTGCAAATGGAAAATCAAAAAGGAAGATCCCAAAAATACAGAAAAAGTGTGCGCATACGCCAGCGGTAAATTTGCGATGGTAAAATCCACCATTGATGCAGAAATACATGCATGCATGGAAACCCTAAATGCACTAAAAATTCATTATCTGGACAAACGGGAAATAACCCTAAGAACGGATTGTCAAGCTATAATCTCTTTTATAACAAAAGCCGTAATAAGCCCTCCGAGCGATTTAACTTCACCGATTATACGACTTGGGATCACGGTTTAGCTAACAAAGAAGAACTCAACCCATTTTACCAATGGACGGCAAGGGGAAGTCAACAAGAAATGGAAAAGGACTTATGGATAACACCACTCAAAGCAAAACCTAGCAAGTGTGGATGGAAAAACACTACAAAGAATTCAAGAATACTATCAAAAAAACGCGATCAACAAAGATCAAATTTGAACACTTAAAGAATACGCCGAAAAAGGACCTAATTCGCATGGAGAGCACCACCTAGGGTTCTACCTACGAAATGAAGTACATGAAGATTTATTATTTGAGACCCTTAATTTTCCAATCAACATGGACACAGACCAACTCGAAGAGCGATTCCGTGGAACAGAGCAAACCGCAAAAAATACTCAGAAATACAAGTCCTCCCACGCATCTAATAAAACAAGACAAACTATACTAAAGTCAAGTCGAGGAAAAGATAACGCTACAAAGACATCTACCCAGTAATCAAGGAAAACGAATCTAGGCTGAATCATCTAATTCAACAACTTGCTGCCTTTACATAACGACCAAGAATCACGCTAAATGTGGAGCATAGTGGGCCCCTCTACCATATGGGTGCCACTATCGAATATTTTTCTTTATGCATTGTACCTTGGCACATGCTTCGCCAAGCTTTTACTTTTCTTTATGCATTATCAGACGGCACATGTTTTCCGCCAAGCTTTTAATACCGTGGCTAAAACCACTGCCAAGAATGGTTTTAGAAACCAGTGGTTTTCCTATTATATATAGTGTTTTGTAAGAGTTGAAAACACACAACCCTCAAGTTGAAGTTTTCTTCTCTAATTTTCTAAGAGTTTTCAGAGTTTATCTTGTAAGTCTTGTAAGTTTTCCTTGTTCTTAAATATATCTTGTTTTGTGTTATATTGGCAAAAGTTCTGTGACTGACGATCCATATTCGTTTTTGACATATAGAGGTCTTTAATACCTCTTTGAATTGCGACTTTCTTACATAAGTCCGGGTATTGAGTGCGTAAATGCGTGCTTTCACGGGTAGACCGTCGAGCATCGAGTATTTGACTTTAAAAGTTTGCTTCAATTTAGATCCCAAGTATGTCTGGCATTTTTTGAAAAATTTATCGGAGAGTTCTGCGTTGATATACATTCTTCCGGATCTGGCTGCAAGTGTCTTATAATCATTCATATAATTGAACATGTCTTTTATTTGAGTACAGCTTAACCTTTCAAGATCTTGATGCGCGGTTACGTTCTTAGTAGAGCCTTGGTAAGGATCTTTAGAAGAATAATCGACGTATTTGTGATAATACGTTTGTGGATCGTCGGATATTTACCAATCTTTCATATTCTTCTTCACGAGGCCATCCTCCATTGGATCCACATTTTCTTCTTCGCTTTGCTTGATTTTCAATGAAACGATACCTTGGATTTATTATCTGCTGCGCATTTAATAAATTCAATGTTATGGATTCCCATCTTGAAATTACATCCTCGTATAGTGAGAAGTCTTGGGTGGACAAGTAGAACTCCTTGGTTGGAAAAGGCGTGGCGGGTTCCATATTCTGACCATAAGATTTCTTGAAGTCGAACTTGTGGTACGTAATTTTGGTAATATGTGGGAGGTGGAGTATAACCATGGGAATTTGAGGATTCTTGGTGGATACATTAGGTCCCATGACAGTTCGTTAGGGGAAGGTAGGAAGATGAAACAGAGGTGTATAGGTGATCAGCTTTATCCGCTAGTTTGCGGAGTTTAGGATAATCTAGTTCAGCGAGTTGATCATTTATAGTGAAGCAAGTGTTATTGATAGAGTTTTCGGTTTCTGATGTAGGTGGAAGCTCCGGTGCTGGTGCTGGTTTAGGTTCTGGTTTGGGATAGGGAAGAGTATCCCCACCACCTTCCGGGGAAGCTGGTAGAGCTTCATGTAAACAGTTATTGAGGTAAAGGAAGAGGAGAAATCATCATCTTCTTCCTCATCGATGGATCCCAAATTGGTTCATCGAAGGCCATTAGAAATTGGTCATCTTGAGTGGTAGTAATAGTCGAGGGTATGAGGGGTGTAGGAAGAAAGACAAGCGGATTGATCCGTCGATCGTTGGTAGTGAGTAGGGATTGAGAAGGAAGCGTGCCTCGATGGTCTTAAATTCCAAGAACTCCCTTGTAGTTACATATTGTGGCGTTGGCAGTAAGGAGATGTGTGGCGCCAGTAGTTATAAGAGATATTATACGAAACCGGTGGTGTGTTGTTAATCTAGAGCTCACGGTGATAAGGAGGTTGGACTCGCCTCCTTGCCATCCTCATAGGTGTGTTAAGATGACAAGCTTCGATATGGTTCATAAAATCATGTATGGATAGCATGAGATGCAGTGCGATATATAGTTGAGTCCGGATAAATCGATTTCCATAGTTCCAATAATGAGCGTCACGAGCCATGCGGTATCACGAGGACAATTAATGCAGTGGTTCCTGCATCTCTTCGGTGTAAAGTGTGTATGCGTACCATTATGAGGCCAAGGTGGATGTGTTGCATCCCTTCTTGGATTAACCGTTGATAAGATTGCTGTCTGATAAATGGCAGGTTTATTTGATTATTTCCGACAGCTAGTATTCTCTCCTCTGAGTAGTGTTGGTAGACGCGATGTCGATGGCCCGTCCATCATCTTCATCAATGTTTGGGAGGGACTAAATTAGCTCATTTCTTTGAGAGATTTGAAGTTGACATCGGTTGGAGTTGACTCTCCAACGTTGGTTGATATCTGCGGCGATTGGGTAATCGTCTGGTTCATGGGCAATTCTCGGCGCGATAACCTCCAGTTGATCTTCTGAAGTGGTAGGTGGATCGAGTTTCTAAGGATGCGGATGATAGGCAGTGCAGGAAGTAGATGGTGCGAGCATTTTAGCGGATTTTGTTTTTCTATTTGGAATATTTCTTTAGGATTTTGAAAAACGAAGAATTTCTTAGTGGAAGCTTTTGGTGGGGGTGAAGGTTTTCCAAGTGAAAGATTTTGGAGTTGGTTTTGCAGGGCTGAGATTGAAGATTCGACACTTTCAAGCTTGAGTGCGAGGCGAAGGAGTGGTCGTTCTTCACGCGACTTTTCTAAGGTAACAAGGAGAAGTTGAATAATAGTATTGTTTTGTGACAATGGTGTTGAACGGACGACTAGTGGTGCGAGGTTTCAACAAGGTTTATAAATCGAGAGGAGGATCTAGAATCGATTGGATTTAAGAGCGGTTATAGTCGAACTTATGGAAGATAGTTTCCGGTCACTCATGAAAGTAACGAGATATCTTGGGATAAAGGAGAGTATGCTGAGTTCAATTAACCAAGTATTAAAATAATTCAAGATACAAACTTTGATATAAGCAGATAAGTTCTCTATCTTGCCCGGTGATCCTTTTCACTGCTTGCGCTATTCTCGGCGATCTCAGTCCCAGGGTTCTTGGTGAAAGATCGGGCGGTGTCTTCTGGTGCAAATAACAAAGAAAGTATAAGAAGATAAATTAATACAAGGAAAATATCCCTCAGAACATACAAAGAGATTTAGCCCAACATAGCTCTGATACCAAAGAGAAAACGAAGAATTTCTTTAGCAATTTCATTAAGAATTCGGACTTCTGTGTATTCCTCATCCTCTTCTTCTTCTATGATGGGTCTTTTTCCTTTGTCCATAGGTAGCAGTTCTTGCGTTGTTTCTTCTAGTTGCTCCTTTAAGACTTCTTGTATGTGTTGCTTTAGCCGCTTGTTTTCTTCAGCAAGATGTTCTGAGTATTTTACTAATTCATGTATCAGCTCATCTTTCGACTGGTAGGTCTGCAGGGTTAGATCCTTTCGGATTTCAATTTCCAAATAAAATTTTGTGCACATTGGGCATGCTGAAATTTTGCATTTTGCGCAATGAATCCTCATGGCAATGTTGGTGGTTATTGAACAGTAGGTGCATTTTGTATGCGGGCCTTTAATGGGTTTGTTGTGTTCCCAGTCATGAACACAATTTTCTTGTAATTCAGAAAGTTGTATAACATACCTCCATCCGAAGTCTTTGTCTTTGATCATGAATCCATATTCATCAGGTGGGAGGTCCTCAAGTGCCTGCCTTAAGTGGCTGATGGTATTGGCGCCTTCTCCTTCCGATATGCTACAGATTGCGTCGGATGGATCCTCGTTTAGGTCTACTGAGAGGACATCGTATTCTTCTGGTAGATCTAAATCTTTGAGTATGGCTGCCCTGGCCATGTTTCCTCTTTTGTTTTTACACTCCCGAGCGAAGTGTCCTTCCTCTCCACAAATGTAACATCGCATTTTGTGGAGCAGTTTGTTTTTTGTTTTTAATTACCGTATGTGTGAGTGTCATGGGGCTTACCCTTATAATTTTCGATTTTGAACCCATACTTTCGGTGTTATTATAGTACCACAGGATGGGTATTTTTAGACATATAGAGGTCTTTAATACCTCTTTGAATTTGCGACTTTCTTACATAAGTCCGGATTGGTGCGTAAATCGTATTACGGGTAGTACCAATCGAGCATCGAGTATTTGACTTTAAAGATTTCTGATTTAGAGATTATCAGCGTTGATATACATTCTTGGGATCAGGCAGTGTCTTATAATCATTCATATAATTGAACATGTCTTTTATTTGAGTCTGACAAGATCTTGATATGCGGCGGTTACATTCTTAGTAGAGCCTTGGTAAGGATCTTCTAGAAGAATGCGACGGCGTATTTGTGATAATACGTTTTGTGGATCGTCGACAATATTTACAATCTTTCATATTCTTCTTCACGCATCCTCCATTGGATCCACATTTTCTTTTCATCTTATTGATTTTCAATGAGCGATCCTTGGATTTATTATCTCAAACTGGCTGTCATTTAATAAGTTTAGTGTTATGGATTCCCATCTTGAAATTACGTCCTCGTATAGTGAGAAGTCTTCGGGTAGGACAAGTAGAACTCCTTGGTTAGAGAAGGCTGACGGCAGGTTCCACATGTTACGGCCATAAGATTTCTTGAAGTCTTCCGTAAGTAATTTTATGTGGGAGGTGGGGGTATAACCATGGGAGGTTGAGGAGGTTCTTGGGTGGATACAGGTCCATGGCCAGTTCGTTAGGGGAAGGTAGGAAGATAGCAGAGGTATATAGGTGATGACTTTATCGCTAGTTTTGGAGTTTTGGATAATCTAGTTCGGCGAGTTGATTATTTATAGTGAAGCAAGTGTTATTGGTAGTGGTAGAGTTTTCGGTTTCTGATGTAGGTGGAAGCTCAGGCTCTGGTTTAGGTTCTGGTTTGGGATAGGGAAGAGTATCCCCACCACCTTGGTGAAAGGGTAGAACTCATGTAAGCATTATTTAGGTAAAGAAGAGGAGAATCGAATCATCTTCTTCTCATCATCGATGGATCCCAAATGGTTCATCGAGAGAAGGCCATTAGCAAATTGGTCATCTTATGGTAGTAATATTCGAGGGGTATGAGGGGTGTAGGAAGAGAAAGACAAGCGGATTGATCCCGTCGTTGGAGTGAGTGAGTAGGGATTGAGGTACCTGGAGAACTGATGCCTCTGATGGTCTTAAATTCCAAGAACTCCCTTGTAGTTACATGGTAATTGTGTGGTGGCGGTAGCGAGATCATGTGACGCCGGTAGTTCGCAACTCAGGAGATATTATAAGAAACCCGTGTGGCGGTGTTGTTAATCTTGCAAGAGCTCACGGTGATAAGGAGGTTGGACTCGCCTCCTTGCCAATCCTCATAGCCGTGTGTTAAGATGACAAGCTTCGATATGGTTCATAAAATCATGTATGGATAGCATGAGATGCAGTGCGATATATACCGGTTGAGTCCCGGAAGGATAAATCGATTTCCATAGTTCCAATAATGGAGGCGTCGAGCCATCAGTATCACGAGGACAATTAATGCGATTGTTCACGCATCTCTCGGTGTAAAGTGTGTATATTAGAGAGGTGGATGTGTTGCATCCCTTCTTGGATTAACGTTGATAAGATTCTTTGTCGATAAATGGCGAGGTTTATTTGATTATTCCGACGGTAGTATTCTCTCCTCAGTAGTGTTGGTGAGCGATGTCGATGGCGTCCATCCGTCTTCATACAATGTTTCGGCGAGGACTAAATTAGCGTTTTCTTTGAGAGATTTGTAGTTCATCGGTTGGAGTTGACTCTCCAACGTTGGTTGATATCTGGGTAATCGTCATGGTTCATGGGCAATTCTCGGCGCGTTCGATAACCTCGGATTTGATCTTCTCGTGGTAGGTGGATCGAGTTTCTAAGGATGCGGATGATAAGCAGTGCAGGAAGTAGATGGTGCAGGCATTTTAGCTAGACGATTTTTGTTTTTCCTGCTGGAATATTTCTTTAGGATTTTGAAAAACGAAGAATTTCTTAGTGGAAGCTTTTGGTGGGGGTGAAGGTTTTCCAAGTGAAAGATTTTGGAGTTGGTTTTGTGAGATTGAAGATTCGACACTTTCTCTTGGCGAAGGAGTCTAGTCGTTCTTCGAGTGACTTTTCTAAGGTAGGAGAAGTTGAATAATAGTATTGTTCTGTTTGACAATGGTGTTGAACCCGGACGAACTAGTGGTGCAGGTTTCAACAGGGTTTATAAATCCGCAAGAGGGAGGATCTATAGAATCAGTGGATTTAAGAGCGTTTATAATCGAACTTATGGAAGATAGTTTCATCACTCATGAAAGTAACGAGTTATCTAGGATAAAGGAGAGTATGCTGAGTTCAATTAACCAAGTATTAAAATAATTCAAGATACAAACTTTGATATAAGCGGATAAGTTCTATGCTACCCGATCGGTCCTTTTCACTGCGATTGGCTACTATTCTCGGCGATCTCAAAGTCCCAGTTCTTGGTGAAAGATCGGGACACGTTTCTGCAAATAACAAAGAAAGTATAAGAAGATAAATTAATACAAGGAAAATATCCTCGAACATACAAAGAGATTTAGCCAACATAGCTCGATACAAAGAGAAAGCGGATATGGATCGTTGGCTTGGGGTCCTGAAGAACTTTTAAATATAACACAAAACAAGATATATTTAAGAACAGGAAAACTTACAAGACTTACAAGATAAACTCGAAAACTCTTAGAAACTAGAAGAAAACTTCAACTTGAGGGTTGTGTTTTCAACTCTTACAAACACTTCTATATATAAGACCCCTGGTTTCTAAAACCATTGGCAGTGGTTTTAATACGGTATTAAAAGCGGAAAACATGTGCCGGTACTGCATAAAGAAAAATAAAAGCTTGCGAGTATGTAAGTCTGATAATCATAAAGAAAATATTCGATAGCAATGTGCTAATGGAAATGTAGAAAGGTAAGGGGCCCTATGCTCCACATTTACACGTGATTCTTTAGTCGTTAATTTGTAAGTGGCAAGTTGTTGATTAAATGATTCGACTGATCGTCGTCATGACCTTTGGGTAGATGTCTTTGTAGGCGTTATCTTTTCCTCGACTTGACTTTAGTATAGGCTGTCTTGTTTCGTAGATGCGTAGGAGGACTTGTATTTCCTGGAGTATTTTTGTAGTTTGCTCTTGTTCCACCTGGAATGCTGCTCTTCTGAGTTGGTCTTCTGCGTCCATGTTGATTGGAAAATTAAGGGTCTCAAATAATAAATCTTCATGTACTTCATTCTTTTCGTAAGGTAGAACCCTAGGTGGTGCTTTATCGGTCATTCTGATTCGACGTCTTGTTCATGAATTTTATCTTTGTTGATCGCGTTTTCAATGAATATTCTTGAATTCTTTGTCAGTGTTTTTCCATCCACACTTGCTTCTTGGGTTAGAGTGGTGTTATCCATAAGTCCTTTTCCATTTCTTGTTGACTTCCTGTGCTCCGTCCATTTTGGTAGAATGGGGTTGAGTTCTTCTTTGTTAGCTAAACGCACACAAGTGAGCGTTAGAAAAGGTTGTCTGCAAGCGTTATTTCTTTAGTCGATGTGCTCAAGTTAACGTGATCCCAAGTCCGATATAATGTCGGTGAAGTTAAGCCATCGCACTGGAGGGTTTACATGTTTTGTTATAGAAAGAGATTATAGCTTGTTCCGTTCTTAGGGTAATTTCCGTTTGTCAGATAATGAATTTTAGTGCATTTAGGGTTTCCATGCATGCATGTATTTACATCAATGGTGGATTTCTTTAGCGAATTTCTGCGTGCGTATCGCACACTTTTTCTGTATTTTTGGGATCTTCCTTTTTGATTTTCCATTTGCAAATACGCCCTATCCTTATCCTCGGTTCTAGACAATGTAGGCCTTTTAGGGTCGGCGACTTTCTTATTGATTTAATTTTTTAGTGTGAGCTCCCAATCGTGGCTTTTAATCCTTTTCGTGTGGCGATGTCTTTTCGTGAGTGGTCCTAACAGTGGGTTAGGTATGTAAGATCTTGCGATCTTGCGTAATTTAAAATACCTAGCCAGGATCTCATTCCTTGCTTTTCTTTCAATTTTTCTTCCGGGAAATCAGCAATTCTCTTAATGATATGTGCTTGTAGCTTTATCTTTTTGCCAATTCTTCAGAAAATCAATTTGTACTTTGCGATCTTCATTTTGTAGGTGAGAGGACCCCTTCTTTTCCACGATTTGCGAGGGCTTCTAGGTGCCCTCGGTGTTGTCTTGATCGAAAATTAGAATGTCATCAATATAAACAATTAAAATTTGGAGCGATGAAACAATTATCCATTTTTTCGTTGAAAAGTGGTGGCGCATTCTTCAATCGAATGGCATTCATATAGTCTAGGGCTTATAAATAGTCCATTCAATAGACTCGGGATGCATTGCGACTTGATGAAAGCCACTTTTAAGTCAATTTTGAATATATTGCCAATTTTCTTTAGTAGTGTATTAATACCGGTGAGAGTCGGTCTTTATATGTGTTGTCGTTGAGAGACACGTAGTTGAACACCATTGCTCTTTACCTTTGGTCTCTTTTAGGTGACTTCATATTGTGGTCCGAATTGACTATCATGGCCATCGTTACTTGCCGACTTTTCTTTGGGTGAATTACCTTTAGTGCGAGGAGACCTTATGTCTTGCGTTTGAATTGTTCTTGCATTGCGGCGTTACATGTTTTAGCGGTTTATCACGGATGGTAAGATCAGGGTTAATTATCTCGATTTTGCATAATACCTGATTTTTGCTCCAGTGCTTCAGAGGATCTTCTCCGATGTAGCCATTTGCTTTTGACTTTTGTAAGATTCCTCGAATTTTCTCATGAGCGGATTTTGGTCTAGCGAATGATATATCCATTCTGGTTGTAGTGAGACATAGATATCATAGTCTATGTCAAGTTCGGCTATCTGCTTATTTGCAACTTCAAGTTCTGGGGAGGTTATGATAGGCATAACATCTTTATAAAAAGTAACAATATTACCTTCGATTCTTATTCCTCCCGGCCATGCTCCCAGAAATCAGACCCTACAAAGATTTGAATTCCGCCCTTCGCCTTCATGTCCATACAAGAGATTAATGGTATTTTAAACTTGTGGTCACTAATAGTCATTATTCCCGCTTCTTTATTCTCGCTTTCGCTTTAGTGATCGAATTTACTCCATGAAATAGTATTTCATAGTTTAACTTTTCTCGCTTTTTCTCGGTACATCCTTGTGTTTACGCAAAGACGTTGTGATTCTATGATTGCCCTGATGTGAAATTCGAACATCCGGAACATGAAAATAGATTAGTTATGAGAGGCATTTACCATTTTTTTCTGCCTTTCCCGTGATGTTCTTAATTTTCATTAAGAATTCTGACTGTATTCCTCTTCTCTTCTTCTATGATGGGTCTTTTTTCCTTTGTCCATAGTAGGCTTCTATTCTTTCTTCCTTTAAGACTCTTGTATGTGTTGTTTTAGCCATTGTTTTTCTCAGAGATGTTCGGTATTTTACTAATTCATGTATCAGCTCATCTTTCGACTGGTAGGTCTAGGGTTAGATCCTTTCGGATTTCAATTTCCAAATAAAATTTTGCGCACATTGGGCATGCTGAAATTTTGCATTTTGCGCAATGAATCCTCATGGCAATGTTGGTGGTTATCAACGAGGTGCATTTTGAGGGCCTTTAATGGGTTTGTTGTGTTCCCATATGAACACAATTTTCTTGTAATCGTAAAGTTGTATAGCATACCTCCATCCCAAAAGTCTTTGATCATGAATCCATATTCATCGTGGAGGTCCTCAAGTGCTCCGCCTATGTGGTCGATGGTATTACGCCTTCTCCTTCCGATATGTCAGATGCTCGGATGGATCCTCGTCACTGAGAGGACATCAGATTCTTCCTAGATCTAAATCTTTGAGTATGGCTGCCCTGGCCATGTTTCCTCTTTTGTTTTTACACTCCCGAGCGAAGTGTCCTTCCTCTCCACAAATGTAACATCTGCATTTTGTGGAACGGGTTTTGTTTTTGTTTTTAATTACCCGTATGTGAGTGTCATGGGGCTTACCCTTATAATTTTTCGATTTTCGAGCCCATACTTTCTGTTATTATAAGACTCTGGATGGGTATTTTTACATATAGAGAGGTCTTTAATACCTCTTTGAATTGCGCCTTTCTTACATAAGTCCGTGTATTGGTAATCGTGAATCAGATTCGGTAGTACGCCAATCGAACATCCTGAGTATTTAACTTTGAAGGCTGCTTCAATTTCGTCCCCAAGTATGTCCGGCATTTTTCTGAAAAATTTATCAGAAAGTTCTGCGCTGATGTACATTCTTCCGGATCTGGCTGCAAGCGTCTTGTAATCATTCATATAATTGAACATATCTTTGATTTGAGTGCAGCTTAATCTTTCAAGATCTTGATATGCGACGCTCGTTTCTTCCGTAGAGCCTTGGTAAGGATCTTCTAAGAATAATGCGAATGATTTGTGATAATACGCTTTGTGGATCGCCGCAATATTTACCAATCTTTCATATTCTTCTTCATGTGCCATCCTCCATCGGATCCACATTTTCTTTTCATCTTCGCCACAGATTTTCAATGAACAAGCACTTGGATTTATTATCTCAATTGTCTCATTTAATAAGTTCAATGTTATGGATTCCCATCTTAAAATTACGCCCCTCAGATAAATGAGAAGTCTTCTGCAGACAAGTAGAACTCCTTTGGAGAAGGTCGACGTGTTCCACATGTTACGGCCATAAGATTTCTTGAAGTCTCAACTTCGTGGTCTGTAATTTTGGTAATATGTGGAGGTTATAACCATGAGGTCGAGGAGGTCGTGGATACATTACCGTCCCATGACCTGTTCGGGAAGAGAAGATGAAACAGGTATAGGATCGCCTTTATCCGCTAGTTATGGAGTTTTGGATAATCTAGTTCGAAGTGATTATTTATAGAAGCAAGTGTTGAAGTGGTAGAGTTTTCGCTTCATGTGTGGAAGCTCGTGCTCGGTTTAGTTCCAGTTTGGGATAGGGAAGAGTATCCCCACCACCTTCCGGTGAAGCTGGTAGAGCTTCATGTAAACAGTTATTTAGGTAGAGAAAGAGGGAGAAGTCAGAATCATCTTCTTCCTCATCATCAGATGTATCCCAAATTGGTTCATCAGAGAAGGCCATGAGGGCAAATTGGTCATCTTCAGGTAATACCGAGGGTATGAGGGTGTAGGAAGAGAAAGATAAACGGATTGATCGCCGGCGCAGGAGAGTGATTGGTACTGAGAACCGGTGCCAGCCGATGGTCTTAGATTCCAAGAACTCCCTCAGTAGCTCAGAATTGTGGCGCTAGAAAGCCGAGATGCCAGGTGACGCCGTGTAGTAACTCAGAGATATTATAACGAAACCGGTGTTGTTGTTAATCGTGCAACTAGAGCTGGTGATAAGGAGGTTGGACTCGCCTCTGCCAATCCTCATACCGTGTTAAGATGACAAGCTCGATGTGGTTCATAAAATCATGTATGGATAGATAAGATCCGCGATATATACCCGGAGTCCCGTGAGGATAAATCGATTTCCATAGTCCAATAATGGAGACGCTCAACGCCATCCGTATCCTCGAGACAATGCGGTTCCCCGTGATCTCTTGTAAAGTGCGCACATTTATTAAAGGCGCGTGGATGTGTTGCATCCCTTCGATTAACCGCTGATAAGATCGTCATTCGATAAATGGCGTTTATTTGATTATTTCCGGTCAGCCAGTATTCTCTCCTCGAAAGTAGACGCCCGATGTGGGTGGCCCGGCCCATCCGCCTTCGCATAACGCTTCAACAGGGACTAAATTAGCCCGCTTGCTTGAGAGATTTGTAGTCAAAGATCCGGTTGGAGTTGACTTTCCAACGCGGTCGATATCGCGACGCATCGGGTAATCGCTCTAGTTCATGGGCAATTCGAGCGATTCGATAACTCCTGATTTGATCTTTACGTATGGCAGTGGATCCGAAGTTTCTAAAGGATGCTGGATGATAAACGAAGTCCGGGATGGTGCAGCCATTTTAGCTGGGACGCATTTTGTTTTTCCCGCCGAATATTTCTTTAGGATTTTGAAAAACGAAGAATTTCTTGGTGGACTTATGTAAGAAAGCTGCAATTCAAACGATCCATATCTCTTTGGTATCAGAGCTATGTTGGGCTAAATCTCTTTGTATGTTCTGAGGGATATTTTCCTTGTATTAATTTATCTTCTTATACTTT
Source organism: Cymbidium sinense (assembly GCA_021442155.1). Taxonomy (NCBI): domain Eukaryota; kingdom Viridiplantae; phylum Streptophyta; class Magnoliopsida; order Asparagales; family Orchidaceae; genus Cymbidium; species Cymbidium sinense. Next base: position 36,031,406 of record CM038215.1, read on the forward strand.
CTTTGTTATTTGCACTGCAGAGAATGATCCTCGATCTTTCACCAAGAACCCTGGACTTTGAGATCGCCGAATAGTAAAGCACCGCAGTGAAAAGACCGATGGTAAAGATAGAACTTATTTGTTTATATCAAAGTTTGTATCTTGAATTATTTTAATACTTGGTTAATTGAACTCCGAGCATACTCTCCTTTATCCTAGCATAACTCGTTACTTTCATGAGTGACTGGAAACTATCTTCCATAAGTTCTGATTATAAAACTGCTCTTAAATCCACTGATTCTATAGATCCTCCCTCTTGCGGATTTATAAACCCTGTTGAAACCTGCACCACTAGTTCGTCCGGGTTCAACACCATTGTCAAACAGAACAATACTATTATTCAACTTCTCCTTGTTACCTTAGAAAAAGTCAGGCGACTGGAAGAACGACTAGACTCCTTCGCCGCACTCCAAGCTCAAAGTGTCAATCTTCAATCTCAGGCCTGCAAAACCAACTCCAAAATCTTTCACTTGGAAAACCTTCACCCCCACCAAAAGCTTCCACTAAGAAATTCTTCGTTTTTCAAAATCCTAAAGAAATATTCCAGAGAAAACAAAAAATCGCTCATTAAAATGCTCGCACCATCTACTTCCTGCACTGCCTATCATCCGCATCCTTAGAAACTGGATCCACCTACCACTTCAGAAGATCAACTGAGGTTATCGCGCGCCGAGAATTGCCCATGAACTACGAGACGACACCCAATCGTCCGCAGATATCAACCAACGTTGGAGAGTCAACTCCAACCCGATGTCAACTTCAAATCTCAAAGAAAACGAAGCTAATTTAGTCCTCACAAACATTAGATGAAGACGATGGACGCCATCGACATCGCTGGCTACCAACACTACTCGAGGAGAGAATACTCGGAAATAATCAAATAAACTCGCCATTTATCGACAAAGAATCTTATCAATCTGCTAATCCAAGAAGGATGCAACACATCCACCTTGGCCTCATAATGGTACGATACACACTTTACATCAAGAGATGCTGAACCAATCGCATTAATTGTCCTCGTGGATACCGACATGCTCGGACGCTCCATTATTGGAACTATGGAAATCGATTTATCCTTCCGGGACTCAACTCATATATCGCACTCTCATGCTATCCATACATGATTTTATGAACCATATCGAAGCTTGTCATCTTAACACACCTACCATGAGGATCGGCGCGAGGCTAGTCCAACCTCCTTATCACCAGAGCTCTAGTTGCAAGATTAACGAACACCAGTCACACGGGGTTCCGATATAATATCTCTGGAGTTGCGAACTACTCGCCACACTGATCTCAAATTTTACCAGCTAACGCCACACAATTACGTAACTACAAGGGAGTTCTTGAATTTAAGACCATCGAGGTATCGCCTTCCGTACCTCAATCCCTACTCACTCACTAACGATCGACGGATCAACTGCTTGTCTTTCTCTTCCTACACCCTCATACCCCTCGACTATTACTACCACAAGATGACCAATTCTAATGGCCTTCGATGAACCAATTTGGGATCCATCCGATGATGAGGAAGAAGATGACTTCGATTTCTCCCTCTACCTAAATAATCCGCTTACATCAAGCCAACGATCCATATCCGCCGTCGGGCGATGTCGGGAAGGGACTGCTCGCTGGTCACGGAGCGCCTTCGACCCGGGCCGGTGGAAGGAAAGGAGGAGGAACTGGCCGACGCCGGGCGGAAGGGGAGCGTCTCGATCTCGCAATGCGGAAGGAAATGAGGTCACGGAGGGAAGGAAGTGAAATAGAGGAGAGATCTAACCGTCTACGAAAAATGCCATGGCATGCTAAGCACCCAGATTGTAATATCCCATTTAATTAATTCCTAATTAAGTTTTGTTTAAGCTAATTAACTATTTATCAGAGATGCATCAGAAGAATCCACTTTACTGATGCAACGGATTAAGCTCGACGCTGTTCGCCGGATCGATCAAGGTAATTGCTTTTTCCTTAAGCCGCCTATTTCATTTCCTTTTTTTCAACACGCGAGATCGAGACCGCTTCCGTTTCTCGACGATCGATTTTCCTTTCCTCTCGCTTCCTCGGCTGAATCGACGGCCGCTTCCTCGCCGGAATCGACGACCGCTTCCTTCGCTTCGAAGCCCCTGCAGACAGAAACCGCCGATCCCGAAGTCTTAGATAGAAGTGCGCTTCCCGGCGCTGACGCGGTTGCCGAGCCGTAACGACTTCCCTCTTCGCCGACTGGAAGCCCGATTTCTTTCAGTGCTTGGAAACGCGACCGCGACATGTAAGTCCCAGAACGCCGGCCGGAAAGTCCAGAACTGCCGGGTTGAAAGTCCCAGAACCGCCGCTGAAATTCAGAACCGATCGCCCTGAATCGCTCGGCCGACGGGGAAACTTAAAGTTTGTAGCCAATTTCTTTCCTATCCTTTTCTTTCACAGCCTTCCGCTGAAATGCGCGATCGAGGAGTTCTAAACCGCTTGCCGCAGTGAGCGGAATTATCGAGGGATTTCGACAATGCTAATTTTAGATTAATCAGCAGTAATAAAATGACGCTGAGATTTCTTTGAGATTACTGAGTCATCTGTTTCCAAAGCTTACGAGAGACATCGCCGCGTAAGATCGCAAGATTTCGTGTTGCTTATGAATTTTCAATGACAAGTTTAAGAGTTATTTTATTATGCGTACAGACTGGCGAGTGATCGGTGCACATCACGCACATCGACGCATTAATCGAGGTGACATTATCAGAAATTCAGCTTCTACCATGACGCCAATCGCTTTACTACCGCTTCAGATAAATCATATGAACGATTCCATATGAATGCATCGTTATATCGAATGAAATACAAACGCTAGATTCGACCTCGTGATCAGATGATTAACGATTACAACATAGACGCACATAGATGATTTCGAAAGATATAAATGTTTTACATGTTAAATGCAGAATGTGATAAACAAAAAACGTGAAAATCATGATGTGAAGCTATATACGCGATCCGCGCAGATAAAGAAAAAGCTCGACGAGATGAGCTCGATGACAGGATCTTAAGATCCCCGACTCGCATTTCAGGTTGGGGTCGTAGTCGTCTAACCTGTCGTCAGCAGTCAGGTATGAGACGAGCCCCGCCTTTACCTACAAATTGTCCGACCGCCGACGACCCTTATGAATGAAAGTCAAAACCTAAGAATTATAAACGACATTTCTAAAACGAAATTCTGACATAATCAACCAAACGAAAATCAACTCCTCGACATCGATTGATACAAGATGAACTTACAAAGATAACTTCTGACATATTGTTCGATTCTGATACATTCTTGATTATATAGTTCTCTGAGTTTTCTGACCAAATTTACACACATACACGTACATTTGTCTTGTCTTTGTCTTGAGCTTGTTTTAGCTTGTCACCTTAAGCTTTTAGCTTATGATCTTCTGGTTGAAAATTCGAGGAAAAGGCAATTTTGGGTAGAAGTCTGTTTTGTTGAATTATAGTTTTGGGAAGCTTAAAGGCTTTTTAGTGCGTCTGAAATTAAATGTCTTTAAATTTTCTGTATTTATTTAAAGATTTCATGCTTAGGTATTTGTGATATGAATTAAGTTAAGTAGTATATGAATTGTAAATAGTTTTGTGATGATTTGATTAGATACACCTTTACTTGCTGGTTCAGCTGGTTGGAGCGTGTTGGTGAATCTGTGTCAATCGAGTCATCACTATTCTATTGAGTGACCGCATAAGGGGTCATCAGGGGTGTAATGAAGAGTATCGAGCAATAAGGTTGATACGAGCAAAAGATTGATAGTAATGGAAGCATGATTTGGATTTAGGGATAAGTGTTAAATTGATCATCTAGAGCTAGGGCGATTAATGTTGGGTTAGGAATTTATATGTTCTTAATTTCATGCATGTATGATATTGAATAAATGTATCATATAAATACTTTTGTTAATTTGAATTAATTTTTGAAGAAATGCGAGAAAGGTTAGAGAATTGATCCAAATGCATCTGAGACTGCAGGCTTGAAGATAATTGAGCAGTGAAATCTGACAAGCAGTGGTGAAGGTAGATCGATGAATTCGAGGGTAGTTCAGTTGATTTCCAGGTTGTTGATAAGGCAGCCTCATGGAAAAATCTGCGGTAGCAGTCTAAGTATGGTTGAAGTGGACAACATTTGAGGATCTTTCAGCGTTTAAGCATTGAGGGAGCGGTGATCACATAGTGGCGGAGATTGGTTGCTTAAGATTGGAAAAATTTTGGATGGGAATGATTTGCGAAAATAGAAGAGTAGTATTATTTACTTTTTTGTATTAGAAGGGAAGGCGAAAGGTGGTGGCGAGGCTCATAGGAAAGATTTGACGATACCCATTCTCGGAATCAAATGGGATGAATTTGTCAAGTATTCAAAGATTGGTTCATTCTCCATCAGGGCCCGGCTTTACAAGATAAATTTTTCAATTTAACTCAAGGCTCAATAATCATATGAAGCGAATTCACTTCTCTTTCTAGATATCTCGCTTATATGTATCCGGGAAGAAATGTCATGGATTCTACGGCTCGAGATCAATTAAGATTAGCCTTAGCCGCTTTGATATCGATGAGTTCGGTCTTAGTTGAAAGGCTAGAAAATTGAGAATGAGTTGAATTTTTCAACAGATGGGATTCTGAGAGCAAAGCAAAGCTTTGAAAAGGCAATTCTCTAACAGAGATTTGCTATGAAATTTAAGTTTGATGATAGACAAAACAAATTGATTGGATAAACTATTTGTGATAAGTGTGGGAAAAGACATTTTGGTCAATGTATGGTGGATCGAGGAGATCATCTTGAGATGTGGTCGAGTGGACATGTCACTGCTGATGGAGAAGAAGAAGGATGTAAAACCATACAATTATCGGAGACGGGGCAGTCAAAGAAAATTTTGGAAGCCGAAGCCAGGTAACACACAATTTTGGGAAGACCTTCAATTGAAAAAAGGAAAGCAGCAAAACCAACCCTCTAAAAGCGAGTTTTTTGCTATCCTCCGAAAGCGAAGGAATCAAATGAAGTGGTGTCGGTATGCTTAAAATTTGAGATCATTTGGGTTGATTACATTTGATTCGGCCGCATTCGTTCATTTCGATTCCTTTACGGTTGATCTTTATTTATTTCATATATGAAATGTAATGCCTTGGCGATAGTTTGAATCTGAAATAGGAAATGTGTTGTTGGCATTAACATTCAAGATAAACACTTTCAAGCTAATTATCTTACCCAGACATTTTGGCGTTATCTTAGGTATGGATTGGTTGATCAAATATTTTGCAACAATTGAATGTTGGAAGAGGAGAGTGGCATGCACGGTGAAAAATCATTTTATTTTCTTGTGATAAGAATGCGTTTCTTCTTTGATTAGTGCGGTGAAGTTGAGTAAATATTTAAGAAGCGGTGAAATGGTATTTAGCCAAATTAGATGTGTTAAATAAGGAGGTGTTTGGCGAAAAAATTCCGTTGTTTGAATTTCGATGTGTTTCACGAGGAATTACAGGTTGCCACCAACTTCGAGTAGAGTTTGGGATTGATGTCTGTGCAGTACAACTTATACATAAATCTCCTTACGGATGGCTCACAAAATTGCGGGAATTGAAAGTGTCATTTCTGAAAAGGAGAAATTATTGACGGCAACTGTAAGTGCCGTATTATTTGTTAAGAAAAGGATGGGTCTATGCGATTATGTGTTGATTCTGAGGAGTTAAATAAAGTGTGTCGAAACAAGTATATCAGAGATTGATGATTTATTTGTTGATCGGTTGGAGGAAGCGTATTTTAGTGATTTGAGATCGGATATCATCGTTAGAGTTAAAGATCTTTGATATTTTTAAAACTTTTGGAACGGTATGGACATTGAATTTCTTGTTATGCCATTTGGTTTACTAATACTCCGGTCTTTATGGATAATGATCGTGTTTTTGCTTGGGCCAGGTTTGTTATCATCTTTATTGATGATATTGATTTATTAAAGCGATGAAAGCGTCTGTCATTTGAGGATTGTTTTAGAATTGTTAAGACAAAATCGATTATATGCAATTTTAAAATGTGAATTTTGGATGCATAAGTGTCGCATTTATTACATTATCGATGGCGAAGGAGTTTGTTGATCGAAAAGTAAAAGCAATTTTAGAATGGTGCACAAAGATATTCTGAAGTTCAGGTTTTTCTTGCGGGTTATTCAGGAAGTTTGTCGAGATTTTTCTCATTGCAATCTCAATTTATTGAGAAAGGATGTCAAATTCGATGGTGAATGTGGCGAGTTTTGAGAATTGAATTTGCTTGCAGTTTTAGCTATTCCATAAGGGGGAGGATTCAAATATTTAGTGATCATCTTTAAAGGTTTGGGTGTGTGTGTAATCTTATGAGAGCAATTGCTTGGTCATTTAGAATTAGCGGTGGTTTTCTCTTAAAATTTGGAGCATTATGGGTGAAATCGAAATTTTTGATGAGTCTTAAGTATATCTTTTCTTTAAAGAGCAAAGAAGGTGGCTTGAGTTTATTAAAGATTATGATTTAGATATTATTGTAAAGGTAATGTGGTGCGATGCATTAAGTCATGAGTCGTAGGAAATGCAGGTTATTATTACTCGAAAGTCGAGTTAATCGAGAATTTAGAGCTCTATTTGGAAGTTAGAAATTGATGGGCATTTATCTCATTGGCGGTCTGTCATTTTATTTATTGAGAATCAAGCTAGCTGGATCGTGGATATCGAAATTCATTGAACAAATCAGATTGGTGAAGCGAATTTTATTGTAAGATGAGAGGGTGAAGAATTGATTATGGATCTGCAGTGATGCGTTGAGACATGAAATTTCTGAGGAAGCTTGAGGCGGGATATCTTTCATCAAGTAGTTCAAAATGTATAAAGATTTAAAAGCGGCATTTTGGTGGTCGGGTATGAAGAAAGACATTTGAATATATGCAAGTGTCGAGTTGTTAAAGGCGAGCATCAGGCCGGTGGATTATTCTGACATTATCTGAGTGGAAGTGGGAAAAATTGCAATGGATTTTGTTATGGGATTTCTAGATCTAAGCGAGGTTGATAGTATCAGGTTGTTGTGGATAGATTGACCAAGTCGACTCATTTCTTACCCATAAAAGCGATTGATTGATAAATTGTCAGATTATATGTTAAGGAAATTGTAAAGGTGTAGTGATCGTCTGCAGATGGTAGATTTACTTCAGATTATGGCAAGGAATTGAGGAGAGCTTGATTAGCAAAATACGACTTTTCATCCTGTGATGGACAATCGAGAAAGAAACAATTCAAGTCAGAAGATTTGTTGAGGTTATGTGTTTTAGATTTTGGAGGTAGGCGGAAGATCATATTCACATGATCGAGTTTCTGATAATAATTCTACGTCTAGTATTCAAATGGCTCAGTATGAAGCATTATATGGTGAAAGTGTAGAACTCCATTAAGTTGGGTGAAGTGGGAGAAAGACTCTTAGGTCGAGTTGGTTGATCAATCTGAGAAAATCGGATGTCGAGATAGATTGAAAACTTTCGGGGCCAGAGCGAGAAATATTACGATTTTTGTAGAATTTCAAGTTGGAGAATTTGTATTTTTGAAAGTCAAACTATGAAAGGAATTAGTAGATTTGGTCAGGAGGTAAATTGAGCCTAGATACATGGGGCCTTTTGAAATCATTGAAAGGATGCAATATAACTGCTTCACTTGTGACATTCTGATGTCTTTCACATTTCAATGTTGAGAAAATGGATCAGTCTGAGCGAGAAGATTCCATATACAAGTTTGAAATCTGACAGTTGACTTATGTATTGGAGCAGGAAAAGATTTTAGAATTTGATGTCGAGATTCTGAAATAGACAAATTTCCATGTTAAAATTAAATGGAAGAGATCAAAGAAAATACTTGGGAGGTTGAGAACGAAGATGAGCAGTTTCCCTTCTGTTTGAATGATTGAAGAAATTTGAGGGCGAAATTTTTGTTAAGAGGAAATTGTAATATCCATTTAATTAATTCTAAGTTTTGTTTAAGCTAATTAACTATTCTTGTAGCATTTGTAGCATCCACTTTCGCATCGGCGGGATTAAAGCCTCGGCGTGTTATCGATCGAAGGTAATTCTTTTCCCTTCGCTATTTCATTTCTTTCAACTGCGAGATCGGCGCTCAGTTCGCTTCGGCATCGGCAGTTCCTTTCCTTCCCCCGGTTGACCGCTCCTTCCCTCGGCCGGGTCGGCGGCTCCTTCTTCGACCGGTCGACGGCCGCTCTTTCCCTTCCTTTAGCGACGCTCGCGTGACCGCATCCGCGCGCATCCGTCGGCAGGCGAAGTCCGGCGTCGGCGTTCGAGCTTCGGCCCGTCGTTCCCCGGTCTCGCGCACTCGGTGGAAGCCGATTCTCTTGCTTGGAAGCCCACCATAATAAGTCGCTGTCGGGTTGAAAGTTCAAAGCTTCGCGGGTTGGAAAGTCCAGTAAACTTCGGTTTGAAATTGAACCGATCGGCAGAAATTCTGCGGCCGTCGGAAACTTAGGGAAGTTTGTAGTTCTTAATTCTTTCCTATCCTTTTCTTTTTCTTGACCTTCCTTGGCGTTGAAATCGTGATTGAGGAGTTAAACCGTTTTGGCTGTAGGTGAGTGGTAGAATTATTGAGGGGATTTGGATTGGATGTTTTTAATTTTAGTTTATTGAAGCGAGGTAATTAATAGTGGCGTTAGGAGATTTCTTTGGAGATTACTTTGGAGTAAATGTTCGGTGTTTAAAACTTATGAGGAGATCATTGAGGTAAGATTAAAGATTTGGGTTAAGTTATGAGTTTTCATTAGAAGTCTTTAGAAGAGTTATTTTATTATAGGTTGTGTACTTCGAGGAGGATCGAGGTGACATCCGACAAACGTACGAGGTGAGACATAATTCTTAAGTAAATTCGGTTTATCTTTATGTATGCATTTGTTTATATCTTCTTTGTATAAATCATATGAATGACATGGATTTATCGTATTGAATGTCTTGTTATATTGAATATAAATACAAATGTTTAGTATTTGGCCATTGTATAGATTAATGATTACAGATGATTAAAGCGGTTAGTTTGTAGCATATGATTTCATTGGCGTATAGAAATGTTTTACATGTGTTAAATGCGATAATGTGATAAAAATGTCGGAAAATTGTGATAGGAAGAGGATATCTGACGGATCTGCCTTGAATGGCAAAGTTACGAGATGAGCGTGATTAGGGGATCTTAGTATCCCACGACTAGCATTGAGGTTGGTGTCGTTAAGTCATTGGTGTCGAGATTATAGTAAAGTATGGGCCTGCGCTACCTACTGTTGTTTTAGTAGTGAGTAGGTGGCGGCACTTATGAATGAAAGTCAAAACAGATTATGAATGACATTTACAGAAAATGAAAATGATTTGATATAAGCTGGCGAAATGAAAATCCTTGTTAATGACATTAATTGATCTGATGATTCTGACGTGCATATTATTACATTTCTGGCGCTTACGGCGTATTGTTGATTCTGATATGCATTCTTGCGGTATAGTTCACACCTGATTTTACCGCGCAAATTTACATATACATACACACGTTTCTCTCTTGTCTTGTCTTGAGCTTGTTTTAGCACTCTTGTCTCACTAAACTTTTAGCTTATGATCTTCTGGTTGAAATTTTGGAAAAGGCAATTTGGGTAGAAATTTGTTTTGTTAGATTGTATAGTTTGGGAAGCCTTAAAGGATTTTTAGTGCGTACAAATTAAATGTCTTTATTTGCTTTCTGTATTTATTTAAAGATTTCGCTTAGGTATTTGTGTTATGAATTAAGTTAAGTAGTATATGAATTGTATATAGTTTTGTGATGATTTGATTAGATCTCTTTCACTTTTCGTATATATATGCTTGAGTATGGTGAAATCACGTGTCCAATCAGTCATCCTATATTCCACTTTGGTGACCTAGCATAAAGGGGTCATCGGGGTGTGACGACATAGATACTGATGGCGGGTTAATTAGCTAAAATAAAAATTAATTAGGAATAATTAAATGGGATATTACACTCCAGATGCGTCAACATGATCCATATTGAAAAAAGAGCGAAAACTAATCTGTTTTCATTGTGTCTGAGATGTCTTGAAGTTATCTTGTGTGACATGATGTTCAATGTCTACTATCAACATTGATTTCGATAGGGTAGGATTTATATTGCTTTCTGGCACATATATGTAGGTAAACCGTAGGTTATAAATAGGATTAATTTTAGGTATTGATTAGATTTGTAATGTAAAAATACTATTAATATAATCTAATGCTATGTTACCTACCCTCAAAATATAATGTTATGAGATATCATTTAACAAACTTAATCAAAGATAAAAATGTAGAAAAGGCATATCTAGTGCATGGAGCTCCCTTCTATATATGCAGATCTGTCATGCAATTGCAGAGAATATTTTGATGACTCTAATCAAGGTAAAACTTAGCCACTGCCTTAGGCTTGTCGTCATGCATAAAATGCAAAAGGAATGCACGCTAAATGAACTCTTAGAGAGAGAAAGGATGGGGGAGGGAGATAGAGAGAGATGGTTTGGATTTTGTGTGCATTGCTCATCTTTATTTATACTTCAACATGCTATGTTATATTATGAATTTTTCCTTTAAAAACAATTACACAATGTTTACTTGGCAATTTAACGTGAACAAATATATGAATAATAAACAAGATTTCTATGAAATAGAATTTGAAGGGACTACGACAATGGTGTTTGATCACACAGGATCCATCAATCAACAAATACATAGTTCAAGATTGCAAATGATTTCTAGCCTGATCATGCCAACTAGCCCAGTGACACCCTTAATAGAGGACAATAACTTCACTATTAATGAACCAAAAGTCTAAACTTTATGACTGAAAACCCATTATATCATGCATAACGATTAAAATGCATAGCCCTTTCTTCTAGGCAAACATCTTCTTTACTAGTAGTTTTGTAAATTGCTTAGGATTCCAGAATTCAACCAATTAAAAATATTACAATAAAACCGCCAGCTTAATTTTTAAAGAGCAGTAAAAAATAACAGTATTATACCACATTATGAACCTTTTAAAGTTTGTATACAATGCTGCAGGATGCTCCTGTTCCTCCTTGCATCTCACAGTTGGAAGGTGGTCTCGTCAAGTTGCAATTGAAGTAGAAGATCGTGCACAACGTTCTGCCATTACAAGTAAGCTTCATGTTGTTATTTTAGATGATACATCTGTACAGAAAGAATTTTTTTTTTTAATATTTGTTGCTGTTGTAAAAAGTGTATAAAAGAAATGCTTTACTCAGTTGAATTCTTGTGTTATGGATGTATCTAAACGTTTTAGATGTGCTTTCTTTAATGTTATTTGGCTTATGCTTGAGCGTCATATGATGCTTTAAATATTTTAATAATGAAACTGTTTTTTATGTAATGATTTGCGTATAAATGACTCAGCCAATCGTACCTTATTTATAGACATCCGTATTGAATTTGCTAGAAAGACAATAATCTCTTCTCAAGGTCATTTGTTACATGGGAAGCCTGGAGAAGATGCAAGAAAGAATCTCTGTCTAGTCTAACCTAAAAAGGTTCCCAATACTGAACTTTTATTTTATTTTATAATACTTTAATATATATCCATTTTTGGCACCATGGAATGTAGGGTGATATGGTTAGCCAAATCAGAAGTTGTTTTAATTTTTATTTTTCATCATATGCTTCATAATAATAATAAATCTATGATATACTAATATGAATATATGGATATGAACACGATACATTATAGATATATATTAAAACATGTCATTATAATATTATATCTTAAAAAAATTTATAATAATTATACAAATTAAATAAATACAAAATGACCATCTTAAAAAATTTATATTTAAAGTGGAAAGATTGGTGTATATTTTCTAATTCATTTTTTGAGGTAAATTTTATTAAAAATTATATCATTCTAGATTGTGTGTTCCCTTCTATTTGGGCATCCTTAAAATCTCATCTGGGGACAGTTAGCTAGTGGATTACCATAGAGTTTGAATAAGATAAATGACATTTCTCATTTTTCATTAGGAGTGAATGCAGATGATGTTCGAGTGGCTGTTGCTGCACCTGCTGCTCATGGTGAAGCTAATAATGAGTTGTTGGAATTCATGGGCAAGGTATTGAAGGCATCCACATGCTATTCGTATTGATTCTTTGTTGCACCTTGCTCATTATTTTGTTGATTGAGTTTCTTGTTTGCTTATTCTGTGTTAGTTATGCTATTTTTGAAACAGGTTTTAGGGTTGCGATTAAGCCAAATGACTCTTCAAAGAGGATGGAACAATAAATCAAAGTTACTTGTGGTGAGTTTGATGGAACTATTTGGTAGATACACACTGCGTTACAAGTTAGATTCCATGTTATTCCCACAGTCATGCATTTTTTACCTTTTCTTTGATAAGAAGGAAAAAAACATAAACACCCACGCACACACTGTGCCGCACGAATGCACACATATTTGTCTTAGGAGTATAAAAAATGACAAAAAAAATATTTTCCCTTGGTTTAGATGTTGGAATTGGAAATATGGAAATTTAGTAATTGTTTAAGATTTGTTGTTTATCACTAGGGGAGGGAAATTAAAATTTTTAGTTGAAACAAACTTAATATGTGGTAATATAGTTAGCTCCATTAAGAAGTTTTTTATGTCTATAAGGATACTTGGTGGGAGTCAGCATAAAAGTTGTGGAGGAAAAAATGCTTTTAAGTGAGTCAACATATAAAATCTATTATTATTTATAATGTAAGAAAATTAAAAGATTTTAAGAGAGGGTAGAGCAAAGCTAAAGTTATAATTTTGATGATTTATATAATGACTTTATCTTTGAAGGAGAACAGGGACATGTAAAATTACTAAGATAAAAGAAAAAATTGTGATCCAAGTTGGATCCATTAGAAGTGTAAATAATAAGATCTTTAGGTCTCGGTGAATACCTATAGTAAAAATGAAATTGCTACTTGAAGAATCTATTAAATGTTATTTTAAAGGAAAAAAGTACTTTAGAAGAGGATGATGAATAAAATAATAAGAGACATTACATATTGATGAAAAAAGTAAAGTGGAGATGGCTTTGAAGAAAACACTTAAAGCTAATACTTAAAAGTGTGCATGAGATGCCTAGTTAGATTTGAAGAGTCATAAAGTCACTATAGTCATCTTGATTAACAAATATTCCTGAAGGAATTTTGAGGGTTTAAAGGACTATTTGGTTGCATGTATTATAAGGGTTTTGATTTTTAAGGTGTTTTGCTTAAAGTAAAATGAATACAAGGTAAAATTAAAATGTCTCAAAACCATCATTTTTTCTTGTGCTATCATACAAATTTATCTCATGTGCTAACTATTTATAATAGAAAACTACACTATTCATTATTATTATATTTCATCATCATTAAAGATATTTTTCTTTATTGTATTTTTTATTACTTCTTCTCTTATTATATCTAGTTACGTATGTGCCTATTATTATAATAACCAGTGAGTAAATATGTGGTCATTTTCAGTTCTTTCCTTTTAACATGATATGAGATATGGCTTATAAATATAATCCTTTGTATCTTCTCTAAACATCCTGTCAATGCCGCATTCTATGAACTTCCGGTATCTATTGGCCTGCTCACACACTTCTCTCTGATTTCAACGCATTCACACTCTACCACAGCTTCTCTCCCTTGTTTTCATCTTGAACAGGATGATCTTTCATTATTTCGCCATTTGTTTGCATGAAGCTATTATGGCCAAATCTTCTTTGATCATCATCAATGGAAACCAACACCTATCTTGTCAATGCTTTCCATCAATACTCTTTATTGACACTATCCTTTAATACCTCCATTGAAGCAAGTTCTACATTGATTCCTATGTTAAACACATTTTATCCATGCTTTCTTTGACATGAATCTCGTTGTTGTCTCTTTATGTATGATTCAAACAATTCTGTATTTTTGAAGTAGTCATGCTCTTATTGCAACGCTAGTAACCTTTGAGTAGGGGTGTCAATATTAAGCCTAAGTTGAACCGGGCATAAAATTTTAAGTTTGTGTCAACAAAAAAAAAAGTTCCGTTTGTTCCATACTAGGTCTTATTTGGGTCAAAATGAAAATAATGACATAACTAATACTTGATTTTTTTTTGCAATTTAATCTTTCATTAAAAAATCATTTAATTAGAATATTATTTTGATTTTTGTCTAAATCGGAATAATTGTGTTTGTTGAGGTCAGATTGATGCTAAATCGATGTGAATTAACTGTACATTGTGTCATGTCAGGTAGAGTCAAGTCAATTTTTGGTTGAGATTTTAACATATGTTTAATAAACGGGTAGATTGTTTGAGTTGATTTTATTTGGGTCATGTTAGTAACCTAAATTAGCACCCATAGCTCTTGCAAACAAAATTTTCAACTGTTTCATCTCTAGTCACTAATATTTCCTATCTCAAGCTAACATCTTATACACCACCTTAAGTTTGCAAAGGAGGGTTTCGTATCTAAATTTTCATGTGTGCTAACTATTTATAAGAAAAATCTACATTATTTATTATTATTGCATTTTTTTATTATTGAGGATGTTTTTCCAGTGAATTTTCTTCAGTGTTCTTTTCTTTTGCTTATGTATAAGCACTTATATATATTATATTAGGAAGACATTTCAGGAAAGAAATGATCATTTCAAATCTCTCTTCTAAGACCTTGCATTTGAAAAATAGTTAAATTGGCCAAATTATGTTTTTCAAATAAATGACTTCAAACCCTGCGCTTGAGCTCTGCTTTCATGTTTCTTTTGCTTGAGCTTTGCCTCCAATTGTCTCTTGCTTTGGTCCCACATCCAACATGAGGATCCTCCCCATTGAGTCTTGATGAGTCACAATTCCTCCTATGATCATATCATTGACCTTGGTAGATCCTTGCTTCTGGCGATGATATCATCCTCGAGTGTGATAACATTCTCTTTGTATCTTGCACTCATCGCACCTAGCTTCAAGATTTATGTTCTTTGGTGGTGGTGTGCTTGTCAAGGATCTTACTAGTTTGCCAAGTACTATCTTAAAGGGACATCATCGTTTTCATGCTTACAATGCCTCAGACGCTTACTTTCTCTATTTCTTCCATGCTACTTTCTCTAGAGCGGTAATTTGATTTTATCCATTAAAACGTTAAATAATTATGCTATTTATGATTGTTTTTGGTAGAAATGGGGATTGGTAGCTCTTTTTCTCATTTAGAGTAGATTTATTTATTTATTTATTTATTTTCAACAGGATTTAGACTTTAAATTTTACATCCAAAGATATGTTGAAGCTACTAAAATGTGTATGAGGAGTCATTGATTAGTATTACAAATATGTGTAGAGTGATCAAAGAGTTTTCAAGGATAGTGGATTACGTTAAGGATAAACATTAATTCAATATCATTAGAAAGTTTATAAAGGACTATTCAAATTGAAGTAGCATATGTTTTTCACATAGTACATTTATTTTTAAAAAAGTGGAAAGTTTGAAAAATAAACAAATATTTAGGGTCTATTTGGTTGCTTATTTAGATAAATTAAGAGACAATAAGCTAAATTAAGCCAAAATTTTGTTTGGAGTATGTGTAAAGCTAAAGTTTGTAAATGAATCTACTAGAGTCAAGTGCTACTCTTTTTAAGTTGGTTATTTATTTTCATATTGAGTTTGAGCATAGTTGCAATAAATCTTGAGTTTTATGTAAAGCTTGGAATACATGAGAATGATACGGATAAAAGAAGAAAAACTTACATGCTCAATCTTAAATAAAATCTCCGTCATCTAGACTGATCCACAAAATGATTTAACAATTTGTTCACTATATATCTTAACAAAGTTATATGACATACAATTTAAACATAATTTAACATGGCATATTACATATGAAGTCTACTACATGATAACATAATATCGGTAATTTAATTGGGTTGATTACAAAAAAAATTAACAACTAATTGAATAAAATTGATTAATTGATTATCTTTATTCATAGAACAGAAGGTAGAACAGTATGTGATTTTGTTATCACATGTACATAAAGAAATTTTCAACAATCAAACATATAGGTATGCAAATAAACATTTCATATAAACTTTACATTTATCATATTTTAGAATTGTCGTCTTTACCAAGAAAATATTTACCAAATCATAAAGGAAGGAATATATTCTCATTTATTTCATTGGTCTTTTTTTAGACATATACGTCCCTAAATTATAAGGGTGAACTTTTTTATCTGGCGTTAAGATACAATTATACATTTATCGTATTAATTCATAATAATAAATCGCTTAACTTTATAAAATGGATGGCGATATGATCTAGCGTTCAAAGTTATTATAACGTGAAAACGATATCACAATTTATAAAGAAACGAAAATAATCACAACTTTCTGAAAAAAAAATAATCATATAAACATTTATTTCATCAGAAATTAAAGGCATTTTCTTATGTAAGAATATAATTAATTTAATTTGCTTTATTTGAATCTTCTTCCTTTGCTTCTTAACTTGATCAATACTAATTATCTAAGTGTTATATTGACATAATTACCCATAATTCTAGTTCATTGTTAGATTAAGTTATTACATAATTTCTCATTCTTATTTAATCGATTTATCTAAACTACTTTAATTTATTAAATTCTTTATCAATTTCACTTTATTCATTAAATTTAGATTATAATCCTCTTGCATATAATAATTTTCATTTCTATAAATATATTTAAATTATTAAGTTTGGTTTGTATAAGAATTATTCCATATTTATCATTAATCATATTTTTGAAATCTAAATTATAAAGCATTTCATTTAGGTTTAATTTAATAATTTAATTATTCTCACAAATCTTTTAACATATTTATTAACATATCATGATTTTTCATTAATATAATTTAAATATATTATATATTGAAATACTTATGTATTTGTATAGTAAAAATGGACATTTGGATTTTACTTCTTTTTAAATTGGATATATAAAACAAATACATTTCCTTTTATAATATAAGATGCATTTCCTTTATTATAAAAAAAAACCCAAAAGAAAATAACTTATCTCCTTTTTTCCTTTTGGCTTAGATATACCCTTTGGCTTTTCTAATGTCCCGCCGCATGCATAAGCTTCTCCTTCTGAAGTTCAGCACTGAGACGCCTTCATAGGGCTTTCCTCGTCCTTTCTACGACACGGACATTCCTCCTCCTTTCTCGATCGTGTTTGCTCGGTTAAGACGCATCATAAGTCGTCTCCCCTTTTCTCCCTCTCTCATTTCCTCCTTGTTGATTTTTGGGTTGGTTTTAAAAATCGAATTTCCCTTTGATTTTCCAATCAGTCAACCGTCATGGGTTGATTTTCATTTTATTATTATTTTCTCTTTTTTTTCGACTTTTTATTACATTTTAAAATCTTGTTTATGCTTTATTATTTCTTGACCAATTTAAGCTATTGGGTATAACTAATTGTGTGATATCTAATAATTTAAACAAACAGTTTATTAGTGATCATAAAAGAAATTATAATTTTTATGAACAGTAAAGACATTCATCATTATTTTTTTATTTAATGATTAATAAAATAAAAATAATTAATATATATATTTATCACTACTTACCATCATATTTATACTTCTAGCAATATAAATAACTTAAATGCATGGGATATGGGATATTTGATACAATAATATAGAATATGTAATTCAATAAGAAATTTATCTTTAAATAAAATTTTATTAAATTTAAGCAATTTGCTAGGCAACCAAAAAATATATTCACAAACATAAATTAATGAGTGAGTCAATACTCATATCTTTTCATTTATAGGTTGAACATAAAAAATCTGGGGGATTTACATATATACAACAACAACAACAATGCCTTAATCCCTAGGTGGGGTAAATTTTATGAATCATAAATTCCATTTGTAATCTATATGTGTCAAATTCTCATTTAATTCAGTATCTTAAGATCATTTTTTATACATCTTAACCAAGTCTTTTAGTCACTCACCTTTCTTAACATGGAAAATCTAATGCATCTACTCTCTAAGTCACCATACGAATGTGGCCAAACCATCAAGGGCTCTCCCCAATCTTATCTACCAATTCTCAACTTTTCCCACATACTCATTTTGCATTCTCTCTGGTAAAACTCATCCACCAGCATCCTCATCTCTCACTTAGCTTATGTTTCTCTTTTTTGGCCAACATTCGCACCATAAGTCATTGCGGTCTTACCACCATACAACAACAACAACAACAAGCCTTAATTTGGGTATTAAATTTTCATCATATTTTGTCTATTATGTGTATCTTCAATTTTACTTGATCATTATTTATACATCTTAACGTCTTAGGTCTCCTCTGTCTTTTTAAAAGAATCTAATGCATCTACTCTAATATTAAATACTTTATGTCCAAATAAGCGACTCTCCTAATCTTATCTACCACTTATTTACAACTTTTCCCTCATACTCATTTTGCATTCTACTAAAGGTAAAACTCATCCACAAGCATCCTCATCTTTAACATACTTGTCTTATGCTTCTCTTTTATTAATTACCATAAGTCATAGTCTTACCACCATCTTATAAAATTTTCCTGCTTTAAGTGGAACTTTTTTCACATAACATAATAGCGGCATTCCTCCACTTCAACCATCCAACTTGAATTCTACTAATAACATCTCCATCTATTTCACCATCATTTTGGACAATAGAGTAAATATCACGATATCACTCTTATTAAATCCTAAAGTCCTAACCTAAAACTACAACTAAAATTACACTCCATATATTGTTTTAGATCTACGAAAACCTTTCTAAAGTTGACCTCCATCATTTTCATGGACTCCCTAGTCTTATCAACAAGAAGAATGTCATCGAAGCATACAGGTACATCTTCTTGTAAATGCCAGCATCCATAACTAAGTAAAAGATAAGGGCTTAATGTTGATCCTTGATGTAATCCAAATAAATAGGAAAATATTTTGTCAATCCTCCTTGTGTTTGGACACAGTACTTCTAGTATACATATCCTTAATAACTTGAATATAATCAATATTAACTCTTTTCGTTCTAGAACTCTCCAAAGAACATCTCTTGAGACTTTATCATAAGCTTTCTAAATCAATAGATATCATATGTAGATCCTTCTTACTTTCTCTATGCTTCTCTGTCAACCTCTTAACAAATGTATAGATCCATGATCTACATGAAACCAAAATTGGCTTGTATCATCGTAACTTGCTCATTACTCTCTCCTAATTTTAATGTATGGCACATTAACTTAATTCCTATAATTTGCACACTCTTGTGCATCACCTTCTTAAATATATAACATAGACTCTTTCTCCACTCATCTGTCTTTAGTGTTTAAAATAACATTAAAAGATTTGTAAGAAATTCCTTGATCTCCTAAACATTTCCACACTATTGGAATATTATCCAGGTCCTACGCTTTTCCACATTTCATTTTCTTTAAAACTTCCTTCAGTTTTATCTCGATAGAAATGAAATTATATTGTTTATATTAAGGTTCTAAAATCAATCGTCTTTCGGATCATTGAAAAGTTTATCAAAATATCTCATCCTATTTTCAATATCTTTTCTAAAAGCACTTTTTTTTCATCCTTATCTCCCTTTGGTGTCTTTACTTCTCTATCTCTTTTTGGCTAACTTATACATACATCTTTCACCTTCTTATCTAATCTATTGTATAAATCATAAAAGCTAAATTTTGCAAAATATATACTTTCTTAGAATCTCTAGCCACTTTATATCTTTCCCATTCTCATTTTTACATCTAAACCAAGTTTTATCAATGTTTTATTTTTTTATCTTTTCTTACACTCACACCAATTCTTATTAAAGAACTTCCTTTGATTCTCCCACATCTTTAGACTTTCTTAATTTCATGATATTTTTCCCATAACGTTGATCTTTATGAACCCCAAATTCTAATATCTTGTAGCTTGCTCTTAAAATATTTTTATTTGTGTTCTTTAAGTGTCCATCTAATCTAGACAATAATTTAGTTTATTTTTTTCTCTTACAACCTTTCATCTTAAAATCTAAAAAAATATCGATGTTGGTACTTAAAATTTCACTTGGATATGCTTACAATCTTTTCTGATTTAAGCGATCTATTTTTCTTTATCAAAATAATCAATCTGTGTTTTTCTTAGATCCATTTTATAAGTAATAATATGTTCATCTCTTTTCTTAAAAAGTATTATACTAAAATCATAAAATAAAGAAAATCTAATATAGTCCTCTCCCTTAGTACTCCAAATCATAATGAATCTTTAAAATCTTACTACTCTACCAAATAATATTTAAATCTCCATAAATACTTTTCTTTGAGGTGTCATTTGTATTAATCCTCTAATTCATTCCAAAATTTTTTTAGCTTACCTCCAACTACTTGAGGAGCGTAGACACTTATAACATTGATAATCTTAGTATCTAATTTAAAATAATTCATCTCCATCTATTAATACTTATAACATTATCCTTCAAACTTTTATCTATAATCCTTTTCTAGTTTAACTTTTTTACCAATACAGTTTAAAACCTAAACTATCAATCTCATGCCTTCTACATTTAGTTTCTTGAACACATAAAATATTTATCTTTCATGAATATAATATATTAATTCCATTAATTTTTTTAAAAATATATTCCAAGATCCCAACCTAATTCTAGTTTCATGGACTAACTTCTTTTGCGCATCGTCCAAAATGTGGAACCCCTATTTAACACTATATCGCTGACTAGCACATTTTCCTTGTATTCAAACCATCTCGCTTCGCCTTCAAGATCATGATTTAAAGATTAAATGTCATGATTATTTACATATTTTATTTTTTTACTACCTAGCAACCCTCCACTTTTTGCATGGGACTTGGGGTAATGGTAGTGTTGCAGTCTTACCACCATCTTATAAAATTTTCCCTTAAGTTTAAGTGGAACTTTTCTATCACATAATAGGCCGGATGCATTCCTCCACTTCAACCATCCAACTTGAATTCTACTAATAATATCTCCATCTATTTCACCATCATTTTGAACAATAGAGCCTAAATATATTCTTATAAGAATTTTTTCCACTTAAGTTTAAGTGGAACTTTTACATCATAATAGGCCGGATGCATTCCTCCACTTCAACCATCAACTTGAATTCTTAATAATATCTCCATCTGTTTACCATCATTTTGAATGATAGAATTTCAAATATCAGATAAAACTCTTATTAATGACTTGATCACTAAGTCACAACATTCTAAAATTTCTATGACTAAAATTACACTCCATATATTGATTTTAGATGCTTAGCGAAAACCTTTAGACTCAGTTGACCTCCATAATTCAAGTTTTGTTGGACTCCTCTCTAGTCTTATCAACGAAGAATGTCATCGACAAAGCATACACCGGTACATCTTCTTGTAAATGCCTGTAAGAACATCCATAACTAAAGTAAAAGATAAGGGCTTAATGTTGATCCTTGATGTAATCCAAGCTGAAATAGGAAAATAGTTTGTCAATCCTCCTTGTGTTTGGACACAAGTGGCGACTCTATATACATATCCTTAATGACTTGAATATAACCAATATTAACTTCTTTTTGTTCTAGAACTCTCCAAGAACATCTCTTGAGACTTTATCATAAGCTTTCTCTAAATCAATAAATATCATATGTAGATCCTTTTATTTTCTCTGCTTCTCCATCAACCTCTTAACAAATGTATAGCATCCATAGTAGATCTACGGCATGAAACCAAAGCGATTGTGAGAAACTTACGTATCGTCGTAATCATGCTCGATTACTCTCTCCCATAATTTTAATAATGTACATTAACTTAATTCCTCTATAATTTGCACAATCTTGTGCATCACCTTTATTCTTAAATATAGGAACCAACAAACTCTTTCTCCACTCATCGGCATCTTTTTAGTCTTTAAAATAACATTAAAAGATTTGTAAGCCAAGAAATTCCTTGATCTCTAAACATTTCCACATCTATTGGAATATTATCGGTCTCTTGCTTTTCCACATTTCATTCTTTCTTTCAAACTTGATTCTACTAATCTGACGATAAAATGAAATTCTCTATTTTTTGTTTAGGGTATTAAGGTTCTTAAAATCAATCGTACTTCGGATCCTTCATTGAAAAGTTTATTAAAATACCTCATCCTATTTTCAATATCTTTTCTAAGAAAAGCACTTTATTATTTTCATCCTTAATACTCCTCACTTGAACTAGATTTTTACTTCTCCTATCTCTTTGGTTGGCTAACTTATACATACATCTTTCACCTTTTTTGGTTCTAATATATTATATAAATCACAAAAAATTTAAATTTTTTGCATCATATATTGCTTTCTTAGAATCTCTACATTTTATATCTTTCCCAATTCTCAGTTTTACATCTAAACCAAGTTTATAATAACTTTATTTCTTATCTTTTCTTGCGACTCCACCACCAACTATTCTTATTAAAAAAAAGCTTTTCCTTTTGATTCTCAAGCACATCTTTAGCAACTTGTTTAATAGCACTTGATACTTTTTCATAAGCGTTAGCTTCCTTATGAACATCCCAAACTTTAATTTCTTGTAGCTTGCTCTTAAAAATATTTTTATTTGTGTTCTTTAAGTGTCCCCATCTAATCCTAGGACAATAATTAAGTTTATTTTTCTCTTACAACCTTTCATCTTAAAATCTAAAACTAATAGTCGATGTTGGGTACTTAAAATTTCACTTGGAATGACCTTACAATCTTTACAATCTAAGCGATCTCTATTTTCTTATCAAAAAATAATCAATCGTGTTTTACTAGATCCATTTTATAAGTAATAATATGTTCATCTCTTTTCTTAAATAAAGTATTAGCAACTATCATAAAAAGCTAAGGCAAAATCTAATATAGTCCTACCATTTCTTCATTAGTCCCTCCATAACCACCATGAATACTTTTAAAATCTTACCACTCTACCAACATTTAAATCTCCCCGATAAATACTTTTTTCTTGAGGTATCTTTTGTATTAATCTCTAATTCATTCCAAAATTTTTCTTTTGAGAACTCCAAACCTACTTGAGGCATAGACACTTATAACATTGATAATCTTAGTATCAACAATAATCTTTAAAGCTATAATTTATCTCCTATTAATACTTATAACATTATCCTTCAAACTTTTATCTATAATCACACCTACCATTTCTAGTTCGACTTTTACACGAATACCAAAGTTTAAAACCTAAACTATCAATCTCCTTAGCCTTCTCCCCAACCCATTTAGTTTCTTGAACACATAAAATATTTATCTTTCTATGAACCATAATATCTATTAATTCCATTAATTTACGTAGAGTACTATATTCCAAGATCTAACCTAATTCTAGTTTCATGGACTAACTTCTTTGCATCAGTCCATAATGTGGGAACCCTTGCTTATTTAACACGCACCCGGCACGTCGTGACTCTAGCACATTTTTCAACATTCAAGTCATCTGGCATTAAACTTCGGGGGCCTAACGTCTTTCTGATGATTTAAAGGATTCATGTCATGATTATTTCGAATAAATTTATTTGTCATTCTAGCTAACCTCCACTTTTTTTACATACATAGCATTTTAAAATTTAGATTTTACATATTTCACAGCTAAACTTTAAATTTTACACCTATAGCACTTTCTTATTGGTGTTAACATGGGACGCTTGCACAAGAGAGGAGGAGAGTGTGTCGGCGAGTAGAATCAAAATTAATAAAAACGTCTATACGATCTTTGATGCAAGGAATGAGAAACACAAGAACATTAAGAAAGTTATGCCTCTTGGAAGTTCTTAGGTTAATATCCACACCAAATTCAAGCAACAGGGACACAATCTACACATGCAGGGTACAAGAATTAATGAAATCACTAATTAATTTAACTTCGTAACTGGAATGAGGAACGCAAGAACATTAAGAAAATTATCTCTTGGTGGCCCTGAGCAGCAGAGTGATGTAGGGAGAATTCCGTATTCCAAAGGTAGAGTACCTAGCAAGAATTTATTCCAGTAAAGCTTTGCTTCCAGAAAATCTCTATCGCTTGCAACAGAAACCAATCTCACTCCAAATGCTTACAAAATGAATTTCTCATGATGCTTGATCGAAGTAACTTAGCAAGAGATCAACATTCTTCTTTCAGCAAAGAAGTGATCACTTTTACTGGTTTTCGAGCACTCCAGCCATAACTACAGGCATGATCGACTTCACAAGCTCACGCTGCATTACCATCAATGCCACGCTGACCTCACTCTTCACCGTTCCATAAGCCGCCTCGATGGCTGTTGGGAAGCATCGTCAGTGGTAGCAATAAAGAGGTGAGGTGAACTTGGATGGAGAGTGGACATTGACGAGTGTAAAGCTGTATGGCGCTGACAGTGAGTGGGATAACAGGGTTGGGGATTTTAATGGGAGGTGCTATTTTATTTTGGGATTTTTACCAATCAGCCACTCGATACATACGTATTTACAATTTAATTACCTCTATTTTCTTGAACTATCAGATCCATATATTTGCATGTGCCACAATCAAATCATTGAGAATTTTACCAAAATGAAAATTATGGATTGGACACTTGGACTTTTGTTATGAATTTCAATATTTGATTTGTCAATTTGAAAAATTAAAATTGAAGGTGGTTGATATGTAAATATTAAAGAATAGGGTGACTCTATATGTAAAAGTCACTTTTATTTTTACTAAGGTATTTTGGGTGCTATATGCATAAAATTTAAAGTTTAAGTGTGAATTGTGTAAAATCTAAAGTTTTAAGTGCTATGTATGTAAATTTCCCTAAAATTTTATTCAATTTTGTTCAATTATCTAAACAAATGGGCATAAACAACCTTATATGAATAAGCATTAAGTTATTCATTTAGAGTACTAGTTCAATTATAACCTTAAGTTGAATTATTAATTATGTTCATTATTCATAAATTAATTAATTATAAGATTTTGAGGTTTGTTAGATTAATTAGTGATTATTTATCAAATAATCTAATTAATTTACCTTAATTAAAAAATATTTATTCATTAGGTTAGATAATTACATAAGATAATGATGGAATAATTTAAAATTAAGGATTTATTATTAAAAATAATATTAGATATTTAATGAGCATATAAATTAGAAATTAATTTTGCTAATGATTAATGAAAGAATGGTCAAGGAATAAATTAATGTGTATTAATATATTAATTTAAGTAATTAACAACATAGTATTTATTAAATAAGACATTTAATTATGTTGATTAGTTAGGCTTATTAATTAAACTAGATAGGTCTTAATTATAG
The DNA here is from genome assembly GCA_021442155.1 of Cymbidium sinense. Lineage (NCBI taxonomy): Eukaryota > Viridiplantae > Streptophyta > Magnoliopsida > Asparagales > Orchidaceae > Cymbidium > Cymbidium sinense. The sequence goes on from CM038215.1 coordinate 36,056,849, forward strand.
TGTCAGTAGTAATTAAGTTAATTAATGTTTAGTACTGATTTTTAACAAGTAGTTAAAAAAATAAAGTTTGATTACTTAATTATTCTGATATTAAATAAGTACTAATAAACTAACTAGATTCATTTATAATACCATGATTACTAATTATGGCACTTAATCTTATTAATTACACTTATTATTTTAGAAGGTTATTTATTAATATAGGTAATATTAATTAAAAAAATTTTATGCTAAGGATAAGCTAATGTACCTTCAAGGTGCTTAGCTTCACTAAGCCTAAACCTGAGTTTGAGAAAACTAGATTCAGGTCTTCTGAGCTTATAAAAACAATCAAAGCATTGTTAGTAAGCTCAAGAAGCTTGATTTGGAATCTAAACCATAACCAATTACCTTTTTTAGAAGATAGGGGACTTATAATTAGTAGCTTAAGAATTGAATATATAGTATGTAATTTTAGTGGATGTGATGTTAGCATATTTTAAAAAAAAAATTAGAAGATAAAGTATTGCCTAGATGTGATAGGGGAATAAATATGTTATAGATGGTTAAATGGAAAAATACTTTGAGTATTATATGATAAGAAGATATAATGGAGTTCTTATGGTTATCATCATCATTGTTAGTCTTATCCTAACTATTAAAGATAAGTTTTATGAGTTGTCATTTTTTTTTTTTTGTTTGAGATGCTAAACCTTTTCTCCCAAATTATGAAGATTTAAAGATGAATTTTATAAAACTATTTAACAAAACTATAATTGATCAGATATATTATATGAATTGTAGTGTTGGACATTAAAAGAGTCAAAAGTGAGAATGTGAAATGATATAGTTAGGAAAGATTAATTAAGGAAAATTATATTAAATGAATGGTTGGAATGGCATTTGATGATGAGGTTGTTGAAAATAGATTTTTTTTTTCCAAAGTCAAGTCCGTAAGATAGAGCTTTATTATGGTATAGGCGAGATTCGGTCCAATACCTTGGCAACTACGCCCATGACTCTTATCAATTTGACTAATTGGCACCTATAAGTAAAAGAATGGAGAATGAGAATTGATAAAGTTAAAAATAGTTGGGGTAAAGCTAACAATTATTATAATGGTGATCTTAGGAACATAAAAATAATGAACCAAATAAATAATTACCTTAAGAAAAAAATGACATGTGCATCACAGCACAGTAAACCACAAATGCATGTTTATGCTCCACCAAACATATTTAGCCACCCATGATATGTGCATCATTTCTTATCATTGCAATTCATGTCAGCTTTCATATCATTATATTAACATTCATATAGCATATTTAGGGAGATACTAAAAATAAAACATTAACTCATCGTAACTCATAGATTTCATCACATTCATCATAAAAATTAGGCATAAATTATTATTTATTTAACCTAATTTTATTGCATGCATTTTACCCTAATTAACCGATAACCTTAATTAACCTACTGATGATACCTAATTAAATTAATGAGTTATGAGAATGACACAGGTTGAAGATTTAACAGCAAGACAAGTATATGAGAAGCTTCTGGAAGCAACTGTTACAGTGTGTCTTCACCGGCAGAAATGGTAACTGATCTGATCCCATGTTTGGAACATTGTTTCTGTTTCAGTTTGTGTAAAATATTTCTGATCAGATCTCTAAGGGACTTATTGATATTGCCTATATTCTGGTAGGAGGTTTAATTATATATATATATATATATATATATATATATATATATATATATATATATATGTTAATTTTCATTGATACAAATTAAAATAAGATATATACTTGTATATATATGATTTATAATATAGAAGCATAAGATATATATATTTACGACGCTATATTTTACCTGAGATAGAAAAAATAAGGATGTTCGATGAGATTAATTTTGTGTCATAAAATAAGAAAGATCTGTATGAGATGATGATTATAGTATTTAATTGTGGTGATGATAATTCATTTAGAATTTAATTTTGGCCTATTTGTTTTCGTTGTTAATTTGTGCTAGCCTGTTTTGTTCAAATTTGTATTCATTTGCTGATACAGATCTTGCCCATTTCTCTCTCTCTCTCTCCAATCTGTAGAGGTGATAATAACTTGTCATTTCTTTTTTATAATTAAAAGTCTATTTAGGATAGCTACAATATGAAAAAGATAGTAATAGAATTGTTGTGGTCAGAATTATAATTTTTTTTAGTTAAAAAAAAAAATCAGATCTTAAGTTTCTGATAATCAATATATTTTATCAAATCAGATTGAAATATATAATTCTTTTGTCGTAATTTTTTCAAAATATAATTAAAAAGCAGTTTGTCAAATATTTTTTGCTGTGTGATTCGAACTGTATCATACTGCTATCATCATCCTAAATATCACTTAAAAGATGTTGCTATTAACTTTATTATGAAAATAGGAGACAATCTATTTAAAAAGAATAAGCCTTTATTAGAAGGGGCCAACAACATTAAGATATTTCATATTTATATAGTTTTTATTTTGATATGGAAGATGCTCAAAATATTAAAATAACCTCCCTTAATAAAAGTCAGAAGCTACTTGCCTAGTGTCACACCTCGTCTACTTCTATGCGAGCAGTGTCGTATGCAATCTCACCACTATTTCTTTTCCTCTATAATTTACGGTACTATGAGACACATATGTATAATAATATATATAAATTAAATAAATAAATAAAAATATTAAAATAATAAAATTAAGTTATTTAATTAAAAATTTTAAATTTAAGTTATTTATTTTATTATATTTTATTAATATTAATGAATAAATTTATTATTAATTTTAAATTTATAAATTTAAATATAATTTTAATTATTTCTAATAAATATATCTTACTATTATTATTTTTAATTTAAATTTTATTTTTAAAATTTTTTATAATAATTTAAAATATTTTTTATATAATGGATAATTTTTTAAATTTTTTAATATTATTTTAATTAGATATTTTTTAACGTATTTGAGTCATATTCATGTTCAATATATATATATATATATTTTAAAGTCAAAAATTGAAAATTTAATTTTCAATCAGTAGTATCTTCATGCCTGCATAATTGTAAATCTTTTGATTTAAAATTTAAGTTCTCAAATATTAAATTAAAATTACTTATATATTTATGTAAATATAGATCAAATAAATACAAATATTTAGATACTTATTTATATAATATTAAGTTATATTCATTTATTTAAATAAATAAATTTGAAGAAAATTTATAAAGTTATCATGCGAATGAGTGATTTTAAACATTTACACGCTCATTTATTATTTAATAAATAATTAGATAAAAATATAATAAAATATTTATTTAATGATAACGTCTTTCTTTTATATATAACTTTTACATATTAAAATTTTGCATATTATTAGAAGCATATATATGATGAACACGTCAAAAATTAAAATTAATTAGACAAGTTAATTTAAGCATTTTCATATTTAAATTTAAATTTCACCGAGTAAATTAAATAAAATTTAATTAATTATATTAATTTTTTAGAAAGCTCTATAAATTCAATTATCTAATAATATATTTAAAATTTTAACATCAAAAATATAATTAATTATGCTTCATTAAATTAAAAAATTAGCTCAAAGTGAAGGTTAGAAAATTAATAACTAAACTAGGATAAAATTATAAAACTTATATCATGCTCAAACTCCGCTAAGATCATAAAATAAACAAATAAACTTAAAAAACAATGCAATACTTGCATCGACTCATAGATGGTCTCAACTACAAGCTCTAATAAGTGTTCAGCAACTTCATTAACAGAGTACTTTGTTACATAAATAATAAAATTTAAATGTGAAATATATAATTAAAGAAATTTGAACCATAAATCTCTAACAAAATTGTCAACTCATAAAACAAAACAAGAACTTAAATAAATCATAGGATAAATCCCAAATAAACAGTAAAAAAACAATGATTGAAACGATGCTTTGCAATTTGAAAGCTTTTTTTTCTTCCTCACTCACAAGGTTCACAAAAAATAAAATAAAATAAAATTCTCAGCTAATCAGATAGCATCATATTCAGTGTACTTAAATATCAAAGTGCAAACTTGAGCACAGCTTAAAAAATTCAAACATTTGTCAAATTAAAGTAACAAAACTGCATAGTTCAATACATAACCCTCAATTTAAATTACTTAGATACTGCTGCTAGCAGCTTAAGAAGAAGCACCACTGCGCAGGGCCTGAGTCTTCTTGGCTTCCTAGTTGCAATCTGGGTCTCTGCCGCATCCACAAACCAGTGTCAGAAAAATATTGAAAGAAATAAACAAAAAAGCCTTTGAATTAGTTAACTATCTCACATAATTTCAAATTTCAACGGTAACTAAGAATGAGAGGAGGAAACTAACCTCTTTCTTAACTGGTTCTTCTTTCTCAGACAAGATCAGTTCAATATGGCAGGGAGATGACATATAAGCTGTCAAATTAACATGGTTATTAATCTGTCTAAGCTGTCAGATTAACAGAAATTTGCTAAATCTATTATTTGGTTTGTTGGATGTAATTAAAAACCAAAATTAGTTCAAACAAAAATAATGAGTTAAAAGTCATCATTTTGTTAAATGTCTTTGACATCTATAAAGCAAAAAAAATGAGCCACATGAAAGCATTGAAATAAAATAACCAAAGGTAACAAAATGGCATACGGTTGATTCGGCCGTGAGCACGGTATGTCCTGCGCCTCTGCTTCTGAGCTTGGTTCACCTGAATGTGAGAGATATAGAGAGCATCCACATCCAAGCCTTTAACCTTTATAAAAAAAAAATTACACAAAATACATATTATTCTGGCTGTGAAGGTAAATCTCAAACAAAAAAAAATCAAATATCTTACATCAGCATTGCTTTCAGCATTTTTTAGCAGATCCAATATGAATCTTGCAGATTTAACAGGCCACGACCCATTTGAATGGCGAGCCTTGGCTTGGGCGGTTCACACCTCCTCACAATACCTCCTGAAGGGGATGGCTTGTTTGTGAGCAATGACATCCTCTAGGTACCGTTTTGCTTTAGGCAAAGGTAACTTTCTGAGAGCATGTGCAGTTTCTCTGGTATTCTGAAGGGAGATGAACATTTCTCAACTACAATCATTATTGCAAGACTCGGGACAATAACAAAAGTAGCGAAAAACTTACATATAATTGAATAACATTAAAAGGCTTAATCTATTTTGATATTAGTTTACCAACAAATATCATCATCATTAGCATTATCTCAGTTATTTTGGGCTGGTATTATGAATTCTCATTTTTCATTTATTCATTTCAGGTGTTTTGAACCTATTCTTCACAAAACCATTTTGAAGAACTTGAATTTTAAGTCTACCCCTTACCACCTATGGTTCTAACATACGACAGAAAAATAATTAGTAAAAAGCTATGCAACACAAATTTGTAACATGTCATAACAATCAACAACAACTGAGAATAAATTATCAAAAGACAATCTAAAATGAATTAGGTGCGCTGATACATAGAATAAAAGTTAAGGAATGGAATGGGAAAAACAACGAAAAAAAATACCATGATCAAGAAGGAAAACAATACAACAACAACAAGCCTTAATCCCACTAGGTCGGCTACATGAATCCTTCTGTCCATTGTCCTATTATTGTCAAATTCTCATTTAAATCGAGTATACTAAGATCATTTTTTATACATCTTAACCAAGTCTTTTAGGTCTACATCTACCTTTCTTAACATTAGCAATTTAATGATCTACCCTCCTGGTCATCGACGGCCTTTATGTGGCCAAACCATCTAATCTTATCTCTCACCACCGAGCTACTCCAACTTTTTCCCGAATATACTCATTTTGCATTCTATCTCTAAGAGGAAAGCCATCCACCTAAGCATCCTCATCTCTGTAACACTTAACTAGTCTTATGCTTCTCTTTTATTGGCCAACATTCGCATAAGTCATTGCGTGTCTACCACCATCTTATAAAATTTTTCCTTAAGTTTAAGTGAAACTTTTCTATCACACATAATAGATGCATTCCTCCACTTCAACCATCCAACTTGAATTCTACTAATAACATCTCCATCTATTTCACCATCATTTTGAACAATAGAGCCTAAATATAAACTCACTCTTATTAATGACTTATTCACCTAATGTCACAACACTACCACACTACAACTAAAATTACACTCCATATATTCAATTTTAGATCTACTTAAACGAAAACCTTTAGACTCCAGAGTTGACTCCATAATACAAGTTTTTGTTAAACTCCCTCTCTAGTCTTATCAACAAGAAGAATGTCATAAGCAAAAAGCATACACCAAGGTACATCTTCTTGTAAATGCCTAGTAAGAACATCCATAACTAAAGTAAAAGATAAGGGCTTAAAGCTGATGTAATCCAAGCTAGGAAAATATTTTTCAATCCTCCTTGTATTTGGACACAAGTAATGACTCTAGTATACATATCCTTAATGACTTGAATATAACCAATATTAACTCCTTTCGTTTCTAAAACTCTCCAAAACATCTCTTGAAACTTTATCATAAGCTTTCTCTAAATCAATAAATATCATATGTAGATCCTCCTTACTTTCTCTTCCATCAAACCCCTTAACAAATGTATAGCATCCATAGTAGATCTACCCGGCATGAAACCAAACCGACAGAGAAACTATCACATGTAACCTATGCTCAATTACTCTCTCCCATAATTTTAATGTATGGCACATTAACATAATTCCTCTATAATTTGCACACTCTTGTCATCATTCTCTTAAATAAACCAACTCTTTCTCCACTCATCGACATCTTTTAGTCTTTAAAATGACATTAAAAAAGATTTGTACGCCAAGAAATTCCTTGATCTCCTAAACATTTCCACACTTCTATTGGAATATTATTGGTCCCTTTTTCAACATTTCATTTTCTTTAAAGCTTCACTAACTTCGATTTACTAATACAACGATAAAATGAAATTCTATTTTTATTTAGGGTATTAAGGTTGCTAAAATCAATCGTGATCCTTTCATTGAAAAGTTTATCAAAATACCTCATCCACCTATTGCGGAAAAACAATCATGTAAAATAATATTTTCACCTAAATTAATACTTGATAGGAAAAAATTGAGAAGTATTCACTTTAAATAATAAAGATGATGCTACCGATAGCGAGGTAGATAATAATGATGTCTCATCCCCATCAATATTCACTTAATCAACACCATAAAATAGCTTCACTAAGCATCATGATGGTGAGTGTCTGATAGTGTTCATAGTTCATAGAACTTTTAATATCATTATAATAAATTTTCATCTTAATGCAATTTACGTAGTCATTTCATGATGTAGCACAAGATGATAATGCAAAAAAAAAAAGACCAACCACACCAAGGATGAAGCAAAATGCTTTGATTTATCATTTTGTGTCAATTATATGTCGACATTTATTTGTAAGATTGCTTAAATTTGAGTCCATATTGATATGTAAAACTTAAAAATTTTAATTTTCATATTTTTGAATTTTGAATTTAATATTCAAGATTTTGAAATTTTGAACTTTGAATCTTCAAACAATGAGAATAATATTAACTAAATTATGTGAAAATATTTATTTGCACTAATCAAAAGTAATCATTCATTTTTTCCATCTTGCTTGCTTGGCTTACCATGGAGAGACAGTGGTTACTAGCTAGTTTTCCTATTAAAATTTGGTGCATGAACTGACCTCTCTTCCTCTCCCTCTTTTGTATGTGTAGTAAATTGGTGTAACTATAAAATGTTTATTTTTGCTGAAATGAAAGGTCGTTGACATTTTGCACTTAAATTTGAACGTTTAAGTCAGGCACGATGGCCGGCCAAACAAAGGAGGGGATTTGGTAATCTCTCTTGCCTAGTTACTTTGGTTAGTGGTTAGTTTATCTTTTTTATGTAAACCCTATTGTCTCTTATTGTACTCTTCTTCTACACTCTTTAATCAACCCAATCAATATTTTTTATATATTTTTGCCCACTAAAATGCAATCAAAACCATGGAGGGAGAGTTAGGTTTCTCACAGTAAGACCTAATCTTATTGTAGTACTCAATACGTCCTTGGAATTTGGTGAGCAACTCCAAATTCCTACTAGAAACTCTAGTCTTTCAATCCCTAGAGTTTTAGCCCTATTCTCTAAGCCTAAACTTATTTCCCAAAATCAAATTCCTCCAAGTTGTGTTGTAGACCGAAAAGAAATTTTCCTGACCAAGTTTTATAAAAAACTACAAAAAAATAAAAAAAAATTTCAAAAGTCAAGAAGCTCTCTGAAATGCTTCTAGACAATTTGAATTAACATCCTCTAGAGTTTCAAGCCCAAAGAATAAGTTTTATTACACTAAAATCATAAAACCAAATTAGGATTTTCAGGTTTTAGTTGTCTTATATTGGCTGATCCTATCATTGCTCTAACCTTACTCTCACAAACTAATTCACTCCACCAAGGCCTCGGTCCTATTCTTAGCCCTGTTAAGATCTCCAAACCCTAATTGGCCCACATTAAGAGAGTTAAACATAGGCCACACCAAATTTTGGGTCAGAGCAAATCTCAGATAGTGAGAAGTTTTCAACTTGATAACTCAATATTGCAAGAGATGGGGAGAAAATTATTTGCTAAATTATGTTATTAAATTTTTATATTTTCAATTGACCATTAGTATTTTTTTGTAACCTAAACTATAACGTGTGTGAATAAAAATACTTTCATTTGATGATATTACCTTTTCATGGCATGATATTATGGTTCAATTGCTTAATATAAAATAAGTCTTTGCTAAAGTAAGAGAAAAGAATTCACAAATTCTTGAGGAAACTAGAAATTATAGAAATATTATAAAGAAACAAAGAGAGTTATAATTCTTGTGAATCACTTGAAAATAACACTAATTCTAAGCCACAAAAAACTAACCCTAAAACAACTATTAAAGTAGACATAGTTTCCAACATTATCCATGTAACTCTTCAACTTTTACAAATGGTATTCAAACTAACTTTTATAATTTTATAAAAATATCAAATGGTCAAAATGCTACTATGAAAATTCTAATAATAATAAATGTTAGCAAAGACGTTCAAACCAAACCATTTGTAGGTAGTAGATGGTTTTTCTTAGAGATAGCATTGCATAATCTTCTTACACCGACAAACACCCCACCATCTATTGCACACAAGGAAATTGATGTGGCACAATATAACAATGCAAGAAAAAATGGACCAACCAACCACGTGGAGTAAAAGTAAGATGAAAACTACTTAAGATTTATAATTCTGTGTCATTTACGTATCTAAAATTTATTTTGTAAGATTTTGTATGCTTAAATTTGAGTTTGTCATGATATGTAAAACTTTGAAGGATTTAGATTTCATATTTCAGCATTTTGAATTTAAGATTCAAATTTTTGAAATTTTGAAGTTCGAATTTTCAAACAATGAGAAGAATATTAACTGAACTATGTGGAAATTAGTTATTTGCATTAATTAAAAGTAAAAAATTCATTTTACCCTTCTTGCTTGGTCAGCCAAACCATAGGGAGGTAGTGGTTACTGGTTAGTTACAACTTCCCCATTAAAATTCAAAAGCATGGACCGACCATTCTTCCCTTTCCTTCTCTGTATGTGAAATAAATTTCTATAAAAAATATACAATGTTTATTTTTTCTGAATTAAAGGGTGTTGACATTCTCCATTGAAATTTAAGTGTTCAAGTAGAGAGTGCTTGGTGGCTAAAAGGAAAAAGATTTCATGAACTAATAACTATGGTAAGTGATTAGCTCATTTTTTATGTAAAATTCAAGGGTTTCTTAATGTACTCTTCTTCTACACTCTTTAATCTACCTAATAGTTTTAGCCCACTAAAACTCACTCAAAAACTAAGATGGAGTAGGGTCGGCCTAGGGTTTTCTACAACAAAATCTATTCTTATTGTAGCACTCAATTAATGAACTTAATCTCCTTGAAATTTGGTAAGCAACTTCAGATTCTTGCTAGAAACCCTAATATTTCAATCCCTAGAATTTTAGCCCCATTTCACAAGCCTAAGCTTATTTCTCAAAGCCAAATTCATCCAAATTGTGCAATTGGCCAAAGAAGAATTTTCATGAAGTAGTATTATAAAAATTCCCAAAAAATAATAAAATTCTTTCAAAAATCACAAAACTCTCTATAATGTTTCTAGACACTTTGCATCAATATCCTCTAGAGTTTCAAGTCCAACGGATTAGTAGCTTTGTCACACTAAAATCTAAAATTCGAACAAGGGTTTTTTAGGTTTTGGGTTGTCTCATATTGGCCAACTCTATTGTTGCTTCTTACCCTGCTCTTGCTAATTCATTCCACCAAAACCTAAGTCCTCTTCCAAGCCCCTTTAGGAAGATCTCCAAAACCTAATTGGCAGTTTAGCACTCATCAAGAGGGACAATCACAAGCCACACCATTTATCTTTATTTTAATCATCAAAGATAAAATTGTCATGTATCATTTTGGATATGCTTCAATTATTTATTTGTAACTTAAAGTATCATCCTTTAAAAATAAAAGCCCAACAGTCATGTGATAAGTCATGTGATAAATTGGAATGGGAAAATATGATGATTTGAATGGCCTCTCTCTCTCTCTCTTAGGTAATAGATTCATCTTCTTCCCCTTCTATATTTTACTTGTAGTTCAAAGTTTCTTCAACTTTTGCAAGACTTAAACAAGTCTTCCACGACAACCACACTCATGCAGATGGCATCAAAGCAAAAGATTTTTGCACCCAAAAAATTAATGTCATAATGACATGCAACAACAACAACAACAACGCCTTTATCCCACTATGTGGGGTTGTCTATGAATCCTTCTTCCCCATAGTGTCCTATTATGTGTCAAATTCTCACTTAATTCTAATAAACTAAGATCATTTTTTATACATCTTGACCAAATCTTTTTAGGTTTACCACTACCTTTCTTAACATAACGCAAATTTAATACATCTACTTTACTAACCGTCATCGAATCTTTGACACTTTATTAAACCATCTAAGGCGACTCTCTCTAATCTTATCTGCCACTAGAGCTACACTAACCTTTTCATGTGTATACACGTTTCACACAGTCTCTAAGTGTAAAGCCATACATCCATCTGAGCATCCTCATCACTGCAACACTTAATTTTATGCTTGTCTTTCATTGGCCAACATTTTGCTCCATAAATCATTGCAAGTTTTACCACCATCTTATAAAATTTTCCCTTAAGTCAAAGGTACTTTTCTATCACACACAGGGCTAGATGCATTCAACCACTTCAATCATCCAACTTGAATTCAACTAATAACATCCCCATCTATTTCACCATCATTTTGAACAATCAACCCGAGATATATAAAACGTTTACACTTTTTAATAACTTGATCACCCAAACTCACAACCCCACCACTATATCTTTTACAACTAAAATTACACTCCATATATTCAATTTTAGAATTACTTAAATAATAGACTTTAGATTCTAAGGTTAACCTCCATAACGCGAGTCTCTCTTGGACTCCCTCTCTAGTCTTACCAACATGAAGAATGTCATCAGCAAAAAACATACATCAAGGTACATCCTCCTGTAAATGCTTAGTAAGAACATCCATAACTAAAGCAAAAAGATATGAGCTTAAAGCAGAACCTTGATGTAATCCGACTGAAATAGGAAAATATTTTGTCAAATCATCTTGTGTTTGGATACAAGTAATAGTATGCATATCATTAATGACTTAAATATAACTAATATTAACTCCTTTCTTTTCTAGAACTCTCCAAAGGACTTTTATTGAAACTTTATCACATGTTTTTCTAAATCAACAAATATCATATCATAATGACATGCACCATAAATAAATTTTAGTCAAGAGTGTTAATAGAGTTTACAATAGTACAAGCATCTAGGTTTATTGGCACGATCCAAAATATCCCTCTTAGGTTGTGTAAGATTCCTCTTCCTACTTTTCCCTCGACTATCAATTAATGATTTATTCAGCTTCTTGCTTCTGCAAGCATCCTAGCAATCCTGCACTATCAATTGTCATTAAAGCAAAAAGAAAACACCCATTTTCAACCAAGGATTAATGTGATGATGACCGACACCACGATCAAAATCTATGTTGAAGTATCAAAGGAGTTTAAAATGTTATGTGCTTCCAGTTTTTCATAAAACAAGTCTCAAAATAAAAAAAACAAAAAAAAACAAGACATGAGTGGATTAAAAGTTCTTGCATTTACTTTAATTTTCCATTCTATTGTTTTAGAAACTCTTCTCTATAGTAATTTAGGGTTCTCTTTTGATAAGCATACATATTATGACTCAGTTAAATAAGTTGTTTCTCGCTGGTTCAATCTTTAATGTCCTAGTTATTTTACAAGTGTTGATGGCGCTCTGCTTCATCCCAGAATGCTTTTACTGGCCCAGAATTTTTGATTAGCCACTTGGTTTTCTATGTGAGGGTTTTGTTGTTGTTGGCTCTTTGCAAAGCTAGAAGTCTTTTCATGGGCTATTGATTTCATAAACCAGATTTTTCTTTGTAGAAACCACAACCTGTATTCCTTCCTGGTTATACAATTCCCGGACATTGAATTAATTCCTGCAGACCGTGATTTGTGATCATTTAGCAATGGGGTAGTTATACTTCCTTGAGTGACTCGAATACCTGTGCCCTTCTATAACAGGTTTTTTTCCTTTGATTCCTGCAGCCTAAAACTTTTGCAAGGGAAACTAACTGATCCCATATGTGATTATAAATAGATGACTCTTAGGCATGAAAAGAGTCAACAATTACTTTGAATTATTTTGTTTCCACTTAGTGCTTAGCTACAGGTTGGATACAATTCTTTCTAGCTTTGTGCAATTGGTGCAACAAAGTTCTAGGGAAACTATCTTCTTGTTCCCACAAGAGGTCTAGATTGTTATTTTGGTGATTTCTTTCTTTATTTTCATCTAATCTATATTTTTTAGTTATTGATCTACATGAGTGGATTTGATCAAACTTCATACAATTTGGATTTTTATAATTGTGGTGCAATTTTTTATTGAAATGTAGTTTTATGGTCTTAAATTTTTATGTGACTTCTAAAAAGAATATTAGGTTGTGAGGTTTACATTTATTTGGTTTTCATCTAAGTTAACGAATAATTACCCAACATAGAAGTTTATGATGCAAATTTGTTGAACTTGTGTGTGTAAATTGTGCACGCCATCTTAGAATTGCATGTGGATACCCTAAACCACAATATAATCTACATCATTCAATTCCATAGTCATCAACCACCATGATCACTGCATTTGTTTCTCAAAACAATCATGGCTTACTAATCATGTATCATGTCCAATCAAAACTCATCCCCATGACTGAAAAATATGCTATCTTGTATGCACCCAAAAAAGGTCCCTCATCATACCATGATCCTCCTAAAATTCCTCTCTAATCCAATTCAGTGCATCCCTAAAGTCTCTCCAACCTTCATCTTAAAATCAAGGGATATGTTTAACAACTATAATTTAAATTCAAGAGGCTTTAAAAACAGTTTTTCAACTCCAAAAAAATAAGAAATCCTTACTGCCTAAATTTACAATATACCTAGCCTAATCTTATCTCCTCCCTTTCTATCCCATTCCAAATTCAGCTACCCCTTCATTATTCTCTCAAACAAAGGAAAAACATTTCATCTCAACAAAACTCAGAAACATAAACCCCTACTTACCCAACCATCCCCCTCCCAACTCTTTATTCTCTGCCTAATCAATTAAAGTCAACCCGAACGACCTAATCCAAGCCATGGGAAGCAAAGCACAAAAAAATGTAAAGTTGTGTGGATCTTCTCCATTTTCCCAGCTGATCTACTTCTACTTCAAGAAAAAGACTGCTCACAACAACATGATCCTTGTCTAGAATTGCTTGATTGTTTCAAGAGGTCTTATAAAGAAATTTGTTATTGCTGTGCTACAATTAGTGTTATTTTTTCCCATCTATTTTCCCTCCAAAATATTGTACCCCATTTGTATCTTCTACCTCAAAATGAATTTCACCGTCACTTCTTCTCTTTCATGATGAATTTCCTCACACGATTGATTTCATTGCCTTGACACTACAGAAGAAGACCATCCATTGCTTCCCCCAAGAGCATTTAAACACTCATGAATAGAGTTTGTTGCATCCAAAGGGAATGGATGTCAAAACATCATAGATTAAATCGTAATCATATCACAACACTTTTAGTATCATTATCATTGCCTTTTTGGAGTCATAATTTATGTTCAGTCCTTCATTTTATTTATTCCAAATTTTCAGGGAAATATTGTCATGTACTACTTCAGAATACATGATTATGTCCATCTTTAAAAGCTATCTAATAATAAATTAAGTCCAATGACCTTGTAATGGTTATGATATATTAGAATAAAAAAATATGACGTTTTGCATTGTTTCTCATTCCTCTCAGGCTAAGCACCAAATTCCTTGTCTTCCCCTTTCTCCCTTCTATTCTCATTTCAAGGCCTCTTCCAATGTCATCAATTTCTTCAAGGCTTCCACTGATCCACCACATCTTCACTAAGTCACATCATCATTACAAACACAATCCAACTAGCTCAACTAGCTCCAATTCCAGAAATTACTTCTTTGATCATAAACATCACCCCCACATATTTAATGCAAAGTAAGCAACCGAGGCAAAAAATTTATAAAAAAAATTCCTTTAAATCCGTCTTACTGTTAGAAACCATAATGATAGCAAAAAAATGTACAAGCACAGATAAAAAACGCACAATTTGTTCGACATACCAAGCAGACAAATAGGTAGGGAATACAACAAATGTTGAATAAGGCACAAAAATTGGAACATCACAGGGAAAAAATGCTAGACTACAGGAAAATGCAGATGGTGAATATATTAGATCATGGTTGCATGACTTTATTAAAGATTTTACTCTAAATAAAAAAATATATATATCCTACCATCTTGGTGTAATGAACCACATTATACTCCAATTACATAATCAGATGCATCACGTTGAACCGACAACTAAGAATCACCACAAAAGTTTTCACGTAACAATGTTAACTGAACCATTTTCCATTGATTATTCAAATGGTTCACCCAATAACAATGGCTTTAGTTTCCCTAAAGTTTATGAGAGGCCAATTCAGAATGATAGCAGGCCCTGCTTTTCTTTAGGTGATGAAAGAAATAGATAATGTTTATTCCAAAGACAAAATAAAATAATCCTTCTCAAGTAAAATGCAACTTGCTTATCCATATAACCTCTTGTTCATAGAAGTAGGATCAAAAGAATAAAAAAATCAATCAGTTTGTTAGATAAATGATGCTCAGTAGCCGCAGGTCTGAGGAAAATTGCACGTTCAAAAGTTTTATAGCTGAGGAAAATAGCTTCTTACCCTAAATTGCAGGTCTGAGGAAAATTGCACAGTAAAAGGAATGTTATAAGATTTTTCCATCCTGATTTCCATTATTTCACTTTTAATAAATTTTCAAGAACCTTGAAGGATAAATGTTACAGGATTTTCATTCTGATTTCCATCCTTTCAATTCTAATAAATTTTCAGGTCACTTGTAGGGTAAATGTTAAGAATCCAAATTTAGCTTAAGAGCACAAACGTAGCATAAACAAATTCTCACAATGAAAGAATCAGGTAGAGAAAGAAAGCAGGACATTCTGATGAAAACCATTATTTCTCTTAATCAAACAAAATGCATGGGAAAGTACATATGCATTACTATTCTAAAAAAGGTCCCCTCCCCACTAAAGGCTCCAACTATGGGTTATGGGAGGCATTGAGGCACACAACCTTAAAGAATGCGTCAAACTTTGATCTCATGACCCATGGTTATCAAGGTGCTAATGTCTCCAATGCTCAAACAGGACATCATAAGAACACCAAACACCTTCTAGGTTTCATTGTTGTAAAAAGGAGATTACATTGCAGCACCATAGCAGCTCATTTTCTGAAGTGTCAATTACCTTACCTAGAACCTAAAAATCATACACAACCTGCTAAGAAATTTCACCTATCTTTTAGTTGGTTTAGTTTTGGTTTCAACATTTGCTGAAAAATTTATGTTAAATGCTATTAGGCCGTCATTAGTTTGCTTAATTATTTTAACCGGATTTAACATTATTTGATTTATTCAATTGTTGCGAGTAATCTTCATGTCCTTAATCTAACATTGGAGAGGAAAACAAGTCATGCTTATCCTCATGCTTCATCTTTTTTTAGATTTTTCATCCTCATTCACCTGCATTGCTTTAGTTGATCTACAAGGCGTGTATGGCAACAAATTAACTTTAACATACTATATAATTAGTCTTATGACGACTAATTAATATTATGTTATTTATCAAATTGTTCAATTCCATATGTATTGTTTGGCATTATTCACATTGTTAAGTTTTGTATTTCAGCTTTAATTATTAATATACAGCCTTGCTATCCAAAGTATTTTTTGTGAATGTCATGCATTTTTTTATATATTATACCACTTAAAAAAGTGTCATAAAAAATTATAAGATATAAACATTGCATTCCATTTGGAATATGTTGTAGATATCAAAATTTTAAATGGTTAAAACAATTGACGACAATTTTTGTTTGTATTTTTTTTATGAATTGGCACTTTAATTCAAACAGGTGAGTGTTTCGCCTTTATCACTAAAAATGTCAAAATATTAATGCTTAAATGTTGTTGCCTTCTACCTTAAGTGTATTCCATGAACTTCTGCACAGCAATGGCAATTTAACTAGTGAGCCCAACCAGATTCTATCTATAATACTGCATCAATAGTCTTCCAAAAGGAACACCAATAAGCAATGCATACAGACACTTCTGCAATCTACATCTATTCATTGGCATTGTCTTCTTTTAAATTTCTAATATTAAGCTCCATATTTATGAAGGCATATTTTTTACAACGAGAATGACATCCAAGGGAACACATGTCAATTAAAATTGTTCATGTTTAATCGTCAATTATTTAGTAGAAAAAAGTATGTTCTTATAAATAAATGAACCGTATGAACAAATAAATGCATCAGAATCCACTGTTAGTTAGCATAGCTCTTTTTAAAACAATAATGCCAAAAGTTATGCATCTTACGACGACTAAGGCTCGTACACGACGGCACAAATTTATCAATTCAAACTGGAAGATCTATCCTATCCAGGACAAGAAACTAATGAAACGAACCTTGAAATGAACCCTGAGGTCCCTGCCCATAGCCTTCGCGGCTGCATAAGAAAGCCATAATTAGATGCATCACCCAAAAGCAACGACAACAAAAAAAAACAAAAAACAAAAAAATCATGGAACTTGAAGAAGAAAGCTTACACTTGGTGGGGTTGGAGGGTTCCCTCGAGTACTTAACCTGTTCAGGAGCGAGATCAGCACAGTTATCGATAAACAAGAAATACCAAGTTCAAAAGAGGAGGTTGCGGGAAGTCTTACCATGATGGCTGGCTGGAGAGGTCTCCGATGAGGGGGATGACTCGACGACGCTGCTCCTGCACCACTGCCGCAAAAAGAATGAAAGCCAGAGAAGGTAGACCTTAATATATGGCTTTGAAAACCCTAGCTCTTAAGGTTTTGATATTTGTATAAATGGATTCCTACATCATACCCATTGGCAATTTCCAATGTAGGTCTACAAAATTCATACGTTATTTATTTATTAATTTATTTATTTGAATTAAATTTAAATATAATTTAAATTTTAAAATCATATTCAAATTTATTTATTTATTTTATGGAGTTTTAAATTTTAATTGAGATTTAATCAATCATAACTAATTATTATTTGATGCTAATGAAGGGAATATAGCATTAATATTAGGCATAATTAGATTTATAAAAATCAATCAATTTGACATAATTTATTTAGAGTAATTTAAGTTATTTGTTGTAGTTTAAATATTAATAAAGGTATTTTATTTATATTTATCTAATTGTTAATTTAATAATTTTATTTTACTTAAATTCCTAATAATATACATATATTTAAAAATGCATAAAATATAAAAAAACTATGTGATAACATAAAATAAGTCATAAAATAATTAGTTATAAAATCATTAAATGACAATTCTATTGAGTTATTAGGGAACTACTTATTAAATAATAAACGATTATATTCACAAATATAAATGAATAAGTTTGTTCATTTATATAAAAAAATTTAATATCTTATTCAAATTTATTCAAATTTGTTTAATTTTATAAATAAAATATTAAAAATAAAACTTCTGCAAATGAGCATTATGTTATTCATCAAGTGCATTAATGCATTTATAATGTTAATTTTATGGCAAGTTTATGAATTAGATTGTCCATTGAACTTAATTTTATAATCATGATGACATAACAAACATTGAATTAATATAATGTTTTCATAAAATATCAATGAATAATTATGAGTTTCTATTATTAAATCCAACTAACCAAAGAGCTAATTAACTGTCCAATTAGCTCATTCAAACCTACTATTGGAACATTAATTTCTTATTGAATAAAATTTTAAAGGGGAAAATTTTAAATATTCCAACAACAATAAATAATATTATATAGTAAAACATAATAGAATATGAGCAAAATATATGTGATTGTATGATTTCACATAATTTATAAGTTTGAATATTAAAGTGATCTATTCCCATAATTTAAGTAAAGAAATAGTTTATGAACTAACATTATAAATATATATATTTTTGAGTGATGGATTTTCTATTTTATGTGAGTTTAGGTTTTCTCTTTCTTCTCTCTCTTTAATTTATTGTTTTTTTATGAATGTTAAGCAAAAAATTCACAATTGTGTGGCTTTAACATTGTGCCCACTCAAACAAGAGCAATAATTTATTCTTAATCACTTATCTTCCTTTTCTTCGCCATCTAATCATGTAGTTTAATTTAAAATAATACAAAAATGATCTTTCTCAAGGTTTAATATATATAAAGAAATCAAAGATAATAAAATGATTTTTGTTGCATAATATTATAATATATATTTTAGATTGTTATTAAATTTAAATAATTTATTTTACCATTTTCATGTATTCTTGATATTAAGATGATTGTTTGACAACATTCATAGATAGATAATAAAAATGCATTATTGTGTGTCAAAATATTTGTGATGATAAAAAGTGAATTTATATCTTTATCCTTTAACCAAAAATCTCATATACAAAAATAAAATAGATCAACTCCTAAATAGATATTAGATTTTTTTTATGTAAAAATTCCATGAAAGGGAAGGATGATAATGCTTGACCTATTTAAAATAATCTTAGGAATATGAGTTTTAGAATTCCCAAAGGCACTTGCCTATGTATTTTGGAATCATTTTGAAATGCTTTAAGTTATCATTTGGTGATGGTGGCAATTATCTTTGTTATTTTGTTGATTTTAGTAAGCATTGGGCTACCAAAATATAAGAGTCAAATATCCATCAAAATTGATATGCCCATATTCTCAATCTTCCCTCTTATAAGAAAAATGATTGAGTCAAATCACTAAGCATTGTGTCACCTCCAATATTTCTTATTGATTGTCATATAATGTATACAAAATAGCAACACTTAATGTCTATCATTTACCAATGTTCAATGCAAGCTCTCTCAATTAACTAGTCCTCCTTTTTTATAAGAAGAATGATTATGTCTAGTTGACTAACATTCAACTTTCCTAATCAATTATTAGCAGATGTTTGTCAAAGAGCAATACATGACATCCATCAACATTCAATACAAGTTTCCCACCTTACAATGTTCATCATATTCATCACTTAAAGCATGACAATGAATAATGTTCAATACCCAACAATATTAGATGTGTATATGTCTCATCACTTAATCTCCATTCTTATATGAATAATAATTAAAATGGACATATAATTTAGCTCAATTTCTATATATATATACTTGTTGTCAATCATCACTTAATGCATATCAAAAAGCAACTTTTGATATCTATATCTTCCCTCTTATAAGGAGAGTAACCAAGCTAAACACTCATTTGGCATCACTAGTCTATAATATCTCTTATTAATTATCACTTACTAATGACCAATGTTTACCAACTACAATGATCAAACTCATCCTTTTGGTTGCTTAATCTCTCCTCATATAATAAGAGTGACAAGCTAACTTTGATGTTCCTAATCAATCATTGCTTGATGCCTACCAGCAAACTATGTTCTACATCCATTAGCAATTAGCATCTAAAAGCCCATATTTTTGATTCCCCGATCACTCTTAATGTCCCAAGCAAATCATTAAAAAAATATTTTATATAATTTATGTTTATTATATTTTATTAATGACTTCTTCACAATTAAGAAAGGGAATCCTTTGTAATTGTTGGCTCACATTAGTAAACTTATTTCAATTAAGTTAGGCCTCATGAATTTTTTATTATCAGTTTTTTTTCTATATAGATACCATGACTTTTAGAAGTTTATCCCAATTTATCTATGGTTGTATAAGATGTTCTTTCAATACTAAGCTAATAAAATTATCCCTTAATTGTCACAAAAATTTCATTATGAAACAAGCATCTTAAAGAATGCCCATATATGCTTGACTTATATGGTTGACATCAACATAATGCAACTTATACATTCATGAGTAAAATTATATTATGTATTAAAATTTGTATCAAATAAAAAAAAATTAGATTCTCATTCTTCTTTTCAAGCTTTTTTGTTAGAAGAACTATGACATAAAGTCCTCTTTGAACCCCATTAGAAGTGGAGATCTCTTTGAGCATCATCTCTATATTAGCTTACATGCATTTTTCCTCCCACATTTATATGATAACACCTTTTACAATCTTTATAACCCATCTTTTAGAAGGACTTTATACTTATCTCCTCCCTTGACTTTCCTTAACCACAATTTCCTTTCCCTTCTCCACTCTTTGGTGATACCAATATGTTGCATGAAGTATCAATTCCTCTTTGAGTTCCATGTTATTAAAGTTTAGATCTTGAAATCCATTTCACCTTAGCTCAAGCAAATGTTTTTAAGAGCATCATCCAATTGTTCTATCCCATCTAAATCTCCTAGTAAATTTTATGTTATACTTTGACTTACTTTTTAGATCTATATTGAAGCCAAATAATTTCTTAAAGCTTTTGACTTCAATTTTCCCTATATAATTTTTATGTTAATATTTTTATTATTAAACTCTCATCAAGATTAGACTTTATATTTTTCATTGATAACAGTCCCTCTACCAACATTAACATCATTTCTATTGTCACTAGTCTCTCATTTGTCAACAATGCTTTATATCTATTTACATATATGAATCACTTGATTGAGTCCATGGATAACTCTAGTTGAGAAATCATTATTATATATCTTTGCATTCATAGAGACAATAAGAAATAGTGATGAATCTCTTAATAATAATGTAAAACTTATAGAACTCAGCATATAGAGTAGACACAAAAATTGAAAGCTAATTAAGATTATGCAAACAATCATGATGATCTCAGTCACACTAACAAAATAAGTTATTTTTATTTAAATTATCTTATAGTTTCTTTATTTTTCCTATTAGTATAAGAACATTATGTATTGCAATATATAGTGTATAATATATTATCTCTCTTTTCTTTATAATTCTACTATATATATATATATATATATATATATATATGTATATCAAATGTTAAACATTGTTATAATTAATATGATATCAATAAATGATTAATGGTGTCGAGATGATTGCTTAATAGCAAGTATATATATTTTTCTCTTTACTCCATACTCTCTTAAAATTTGTAACAATTGCTGTAGAATAATTGGCTTCCTCCTCTTTTCAAGTTGGGTGAGATTCATTCCCAATTTTAGTATTTATGCTTTCACATATTTTCTAACAATTTTTGAGAGATCATCTACACTATATTAAAATATTTAATCATGTAGAAAAATGGCATGTTTTAATGCATGATATTTTTTTTACAAGGATTTCTTAGATTTTATGAATGCAAGGAGCAAAGTCAAACTCCTTGAGCAATATTTGAAGCATGCTATAACAATAGTGCCAATGAGATAGAATTGGTGCTAGAGCATCCCAATCCATAAATTTTTGATACAAAACTTGGTGCTATGACACAAACTTATAGTGCCAACATGTTGCTACGTAGCATTAAGGCACGACTATAGTGCTACCCACCTAGAAGAAAACATTAATGTATCAAATTTGGTGCCACAATTGCATAATTTGTAATAAGATCTTTTAAAATAGCCTTTAAGAGTATTTTTGGAGAATTTATTTTATATCAAATTTTAAAAAACTTTAGCATTAATTTCTAGGAATTTTAGGCTATCTTTTAGAGGGAGAACAATGTTAAGGCAATAATCATGGCAAGAGTTCTAGAATGTGAGTTCTTCTTCTTCTCTTCAATTCTTAATTTTAATTCCTATAATATTTTCTTTCAAATATTCTATCTTTAGCATATAATATATCCCTTTTCTAGGGTTTGATGGATTCAAATTTTTAATATTTATTTCTTATTAAATCAATAACATTTATTCTTTTAAATTGTATTGAGTATTTTTACTTACTTTTTTTTTTATTTATGTATGTTTTGGCCATCAATTACTATATTTGCATACTCATTTAAAATTGTGGGGTGACAAATAAGTTTGTCATGGTTAAAATATCTTAACTAATCATAAGATAGAAATATCTATGTTAAGGTTTGTAATTATTTATATATATATTTTTTTAATTTATAATATTAAATTTATTTGAGAGATAAATATATATTATGTTTGATAAATTAGTCTCTCTAACATTTTGAGGGAGTGATAGATGGTATCTTTGTAATTAATCATATCAATTTCAATTAGGTTAACTAATTAAAATTACATATTAACTAATTAAAAATATCATGGTGAAATCCAACCTCTAGATTTTCATCTTTATCATAAATAATCATTTATTTTGAGCATTAATTCTTATGAATTTTAAACTCTAGTCATTTAATTTCTTTTTTTTTGTTCATTAATAAATCAAAATTTAAAATGCATAGATTAATTTTAGTAACTAAAACTTTATGGGATGATATTTAATTCTCATCACTTAATTACTTGTTCAAATATTTACTTTTATGTACATTTTCACCCAATGAGTCTTTGGAATTTTAAAGTATTGATTTATTACTAATATTGATACCAAATTATTTTTAGTTTTAATTTGAATTTTTGTTTACTTATTATATTTTTTATTTTTCAATATTTTTTAAAATGAATGTTCCTCCCTTTTAGTACTAAAATCTCTGATCATCTCTAAAGAAACTAAAAGAATAAAGGAGCAACACCTAGTCTACTTGGCATGCTATAGCTAATCTTGCAAAAGTTTCTACGAGCTTGGTTTTTCCATGGTGTTCCACTATGAGACTATGTGTTACTAGTCATTCTCTATATTCTTCATATTATTATCAAGCTTAAGATTCAAGCAAATAATTTTAAAATCTATACTATAATGTTATAAATGATTCAGAGCTTTTATTTTGGAAGTTTGGTGGATAAGGATTTGAATTATTGCATCATAAATTTATTTAAGATTTATGATAGTTTCAAATTCAGTGGAGTTTTTGATGATGCAATTTGTATTCACCTCTTTTTATCCTCAGTGCAAGATCAAGAAAATAGTTGGTTCAACTCTTTATATAGTGACTTCATTATAAGTTGAGATGATCTATTGCAAAAGTTTATCTTAAACAATCTCCCACCCACTAAAACCACATAATGTTCAGTGATATTTTAAATTTGGTCAATTGTAAGGTAAAATACTCTATGACACACATGCATGATATAAAGATTTGTTACAAAAGTTTTTGTACTACTAGCTATCAAAGTGGATGCAAATACAAATCTTTTATAATGATTTAGTTGGAGCTACAAGGATCATCATTATTTTTGAATTGAATGACACTTTTATAAGCAAAATGCAAGATGCTACATGTGACTTGTTAGAAGAAACAATAATGAACAACCACAAATAGTCAGATAATAAAATCTTTCTAAAACAAAGACTATTACTACTATGCAAGATGTAGATTTAATATTAGTAATCATTACTCAAGTAGCTTCTTTAGCTAAGTAATTGATCTTGTTTATTAATAATAATTCACTTTCCACTAATGAGTTATGAATTGATGGAGAAGCACATTCTTGCAACAAATTCCAATCTAATAATCCATTTTCTTGCTTATAGTTAGAACAAGCTTTTTTTTTGATAAACTAAAATTAGCCCAACAATCTTTTTTTAAACATATGTAATCTAGGCTAGTGAAATTACCCCATTTTCTTTTGAAACAACTCATTATTTTCAACAACAACTTGGCTTTCATCAACCTTTGAATTTCAATAACAAGAATGGTGATGTGTTATTCAGGGATTATGCTCTTGCTTAGGTCACCCTCTTTACTTTTGAATTCATCACCAAGACTAATTCCACACTTCAAAGCAAGAGATATTCATTCAAAGGTAAGAGACTTTACTATGGATTAGATTTGCAAAAGTGATGCTATTATTAATCTTATTGGTATTGATTTATAGATTGTAAATGTTTTTATAAAATCATTACATTTTACAAATAATTTTTTTTTTATTTTACTTTAAATTCCATTAAAGCTTTGTCAAATATGAAATGAACCTTCCTTCACTAAGCTAGTGATAAGAGGTTTCAAATTCTATTTGACTTATATTTTGTCATCTCCTTTCTTTAATTATATTATTACCTATTAGAGGACCCAATAGAGTCATATGACCTACGGTTAGGTCCTAAAACCTAAAGGATGTCACTACCTTTATTTAAGAATGAAATGAACATAGGTACGGAAAGAAAGATAGTCTCGCTTATACAAAAAATATAACTCCAGTCGATGCTTGGAGATGATAATTGTCTACTAGAGATGGAGTGAAACTATCCCAGTAAGTTGTCGAAAAAAATCGTAGTGTTTATTTTGGATGTGATTGGACACCACATAAATCATAGGGGGTACTTATTAAAGTGATCAGGTACAACATTGAGGTATGATGTACTATCTTGAAAGATAGAGACATCACCTTGCAATGGACCTAATCACCTAATAAGGACTCATAAGGCATGATGGGTCTTCAAATATACGAGAGATTTTTCTCCTACCTTACATGGAAAAATAAAACAGGATTTTATATTAAGCTGGGTTCGTAAGTTTCCTATGGAGGCAAGCCTCCATAGTTAATTAAATCCTAAGGAATAAGATTTTCTAAGAATATTCTCTATTAAAGTTGACAATTATTATCTCTAAATATTTTAAGGTTAGACTATCAAAGAATTGGTTATGTTTGAAAAATTAAGTGAAAAAGTTCAAGGAGAAGACTTATTTTTGGAATCCAAAGGGAAGAAGTAGGAAATGCTCATGATACTAGGAAGCTTGGTGAGCATTCCAATCTATCATATAATTGAGCTTTATATATTTAATAGTGAGGAGATTTTATTCATTTGAGTTAAAATTTTATTAGATTACTAGGGCTTATAATCCACCAACACAAGGTTGTGAAAATACTTAAGAGGTGAGGATTTATGCTTGTAGCACGAAGGAAAAATAATACCTGGATCCCAAATCTAGGGAGCTTTAGCAAGCTAAACATGACCTAAATCTAAGCGATAGGTGGACATAAGGGTTTACACACTTGAGAGGACAACCGTCGACTTACGGACTTATAACTTGGAGTGGTTGTACTCCTCCCATTTTAAAAAAAAATCATGTAGTAGTCTTATGAATTACAAGATGACTAGGGTAGTTATTTAATTTGAAAGAGACTAAAGTCTTAAACCCACTCCCTAAGAGACTAGAGCATGAGTGGTATAAACATATGACTTAATCTACAAATGCAAAATCTTTTCAAAATTTTATTTCATTTTTGACATGCCATTTAAACAAAGGCTTTGGGATTTTATATACCTAAATACATGATGAAATAGATTATTGGCTAAACCAAAAGAGAAAGAGTGAAACTCGGTCGTTAGGGGTTGCTCTCATAGTCAAATGGTCCCTATTGAGGATGGAGACCCTCATTTTGCAAGTGAGAGAAGATGCTGTATGTATGATGTGAAACATACAACACTCAGCTAAGGGGTTGCTAAATTTTTTAATTATATTATTTAAAGCCTAAACTTTATGATGAGGTTATGAGTTATTTAAAATTTAGTTATGAGTTATTAGGTGGACAGAAAATTTAATTTTTATCCTAAGATCCTATCGCATCAAGGCCACACATTAAATAATTAATCATGAAGAAACTATGTAAAGCTTGCCATCCTAATACGCAGTTTAAACATAACATCAAATAATTTTATAAACTAACACAAAAGAATAACAGGCCAGTACGATCGAGAACCACCGTAAAAGAAAAGATGGGTAGCTGAGCTCTACCCTTATATAACCTGAAATATAAAAGAATAATTACAATTTGAATAATGTTATGGGGGTCTCCATTCTTCATATCTCCATTTCTGATTTAGTTGTGCTTCAAGGACATCACGAGGCCTCCGAGGATAAAGCCTTCTAACCACTGCTCATCCTAATCCCTCATAGCACTAATCCTAATTCCTATTGCAAAATTACATTTATATAGGAAAAGGTAAATCTAATTACACCTGCAAAACATAGGTTAGCTAAACATACATATAATCTCAAATAGTTATATGTATAATTTGGACTTATTTACACATGGGTAACCAAGCCCACTTGTCTTAACTTAGATTATGCTTAGGGGTTTAAGCAACCAATAAAGAGAGCACTTATATTTATTTTTAAGCATTCCCTTAAGCACAATCCCCTATAAAAAATATAATTAGGCTAAGAGCAGCTTAATATCCAGTCTAAAATAATACATCACAAAATAAAATATACATCACATCATACACCATCCTAACATAGAGCTAGATGTAGTGACTTAATTCTAATGTATGTGTTAAGATCTTTTGTGGTATGTCTTAACTAAGCATTAGAGTTGTATTTTTCTATGTTTGGAAATTATTCAAGTTAACATGATGGTGGGTTTCATTTGAAGTTGTTTAATTGATTTATAAACTTTAATTTATATTTTATTTTGTTTCATGTGATTTATACTTATCAACTAAGTGTTATAAAGAAGAAAAGAGGGTTACCCTCTTTCATCCATACCTTAAGTTATTTTCTAAAGCATATTAATTTGATTTAATTCTCTTTAATGAATGGCTTGTTAAATGATTTTTAATTAATTCTAAGTTTATGTTAACTTTAAATGACTTTATCTAATATGAAAGGCTTCTTAAGATTAATCTAATTGAATTACTATCACATCAAGTATACTAAGTCATTCCTTTCCATCACATGTAACATGCATATGATTTAATACTTAGCATATCTATATATGCAATATATTTTAGCACACTTAAATGATGATGAATGTGTATGTTTGAAATATATATTTTTTGTTTTGGTTGAATTTTATGAACATATAAATTAAAGCTCTATCCAAATTCTAATACCAAAATACATAAGGATGGAATTAAATAAGTATGTGTCATTATTAACCAAGAAAGTACTCAAATGACCTCATTGGGGCTAACTAAAATCTCATTTTCCTGGGATGTCCAGACTATATACTTATTAGTATTCTAGACCTATGTAAATCTATACAAAATAAGGAAAAAAAGAGCACGATTTATATATTACATGTGTTAATGACTTAGGTGAATATGAATGCATGCATTCTTAGTAGAAAAGGAGAATCGATTCATTAACTAAATATACACATGTATGTATAAAAGATATAAGCAAATACATGCTATTGTTAACTAGAAAGTGAGGTAATCAAATGACCTCCTTTAGCTAGCTAAAGCCTCATATTCCTGGGATGTCCAGACTATATACTTGTTTTCTTAGATACATATAAATGTATGAATAACTAAAGGAAAGAGAATCATGCAAAGTTATATTTTTATTTGGTTGAATTATTTAGGCATATGAATTAAAGTTCAATCCAAATTTTAATACCAAAATACATAAGAATGAAACTAAATGAGTACATGCCATTATTAAAATAGGGAAGTGAGGTAATCAAATGACCTTATTGGGGCTACTTAAAGCCTTGTATTCTTGGTATGTCCAGACTATATACCCATTGTTGTTGTTCACACTTATGTAAATCTATATATGAATCATAAGAAAGAGAGCTTTATTTAATATGCTTAAGATTTAAACACATGAAAATCCTATATGTATTCATAACTACTATCGTTCCATATATTATTATCAATTTTAAACTTTGAAAAGTAGATTTGAATTTATTAGTGATAATAGCCAAGTATATATTAAGTTAAGCCAACACATGCAAGTTTACATAAAAAAATTCATTTGATTTATTTATATTTGAAAATATGAATGCATGAAATCAATTAACATACAACATCTAAAGTGATTGGAAAGGGATAACTAAGTACAAACACATGGTTCATTCAACTAAATTAATTCTTAAGGACAGTCACATCAAATAAAATCATTTAAAGAAAACCAAAGTTTCTTTATTAATTTATGATTTAAGATTTTGATCAAGTGTAAAGAGGAGAAGAATTATTTGATGTTTTAATCCCATTCCTATGTTGGTACAATTAATTTTTTTAAGAAAAAGTAATTAAGTAAATTTTATGAATTAATTAAGTGAATTTTATGAATTAATTAAGTTGGATCCTTAATTAAATCAAATAATTACCCTTACATATACTTCTTTAATTTGATTAACCACTTAATTTTGAGCCATAAATGACATGAACATGTGAGGAAATAAAATTGCAATGCTACAAGGACCTAATGCAAATGGCTCATAATTAAATGTTAATTAAATTAAAGAAGCTAATTAAGTACTTTTATATTTTTCCCACACTTATGGGCTAATCATAATTTCCTTAAGGGTCTTTATGTTATTAAACACATAAATAGGAACCCTTAATTCTATTGTTAATTGTATGATGTAATCATGCTTTCAATTTGATTACTTAAACCACTTAATTAATTAATCAACCCTTAATTAATTTTCATATTAATTAACTTTCTTTCAAAATGAAGTGGACTTAAAAAAGAAGCTAGAGAAGAGGTCCTAACCCCACTCTCTTGTCCATTCACTAGTAAACAATGATTAGTGAGCTTAATTAAATAATTTATTACTTATGGTGTTAATTAGTCATTAAGTGGATTAAGAGAGTAATTAGGGTTTAAATGATCAATTCTCTAATTAAGTAATAAATCCCAAGAAAATTATGGGAGGTAAAGGTCATCCCATTAGACTAACACATAAAGTTTAGGGTTAATTACTTAAGTAATTAGGGCTTAATTAAATTAATTTAGTTTTATTTAAATATTAATTAAGCCTTAATCACAATTCAAAATTAATTAGAATTAATTTTAATTAAATCTCTTCTATTTTACCTTTAAAATAAGTATTTATTTATATTGTTTGAATTTTTCTACAATTTTTTATGAATTTTTAAAGATTCAATGATTAAAATAAGTTAATTAAGCATAATTAAGCTAATCTCTCAGGCACCATTGGCGTGGCATGTTTTCACATGGATTGGCTACTTAAATATGTTAATCGCTTATGTGGTTGGCGATAGATGCTTCATCCCGTCGATCTAAGATAGGACAATGGATATTAAACTGCGGTTCTATAGGATAAAATGACATCATATCTAATGGATTACTCATGACCATCCATTCGATGTAGAGCGTGGTCATGATCTATCGTCCCCGGCGATAAGACGGATGTCATCCACCTTTTCTCACTTGATCTGAGCTCACCCAAGCTCGGATGACCACGAAAATGATCCCACACCTTAGAAGAAAGATCCGAAGGGATCCAATGGTCAAAATTGCATGGCATACAAATTTCTTTCAGAAAGGCCTAGAAAATTTTTTACCCAAGCTTCGGTTTAATG
Organism: Cymbidium sinense; assembly: GCA_021442155.1. Taxonomy (NCBI): domain Eukaryota; kingdom Viridiplantae; phylum Streptophyta; class Magnoliopsida; order Asparagales; family Orchidaceae; genus Cymbidium; species Cymbidium sinense. The sequence goes on from CM038215.1 coordinate 36,086,898, forward strand.
AAAATTATCTCAGCTCAAGGCCGTGCAATGCTTGAAGAAGCTTCTCTCAATGAGATAAGGCCACGTTAGCACTCATATGCTAAGTCCTCACTATTGGCTTTGTGGACCACAAACCATTGATTCTGATGGGCTAATTGAGTAGCACCTCAGTGGTCATGGAGCTCAAGAGAAGTTTTGTTCTTACTCGATGGAGGTAGGGGACGATGTTGGTGAAGTTAATTGGAGTTGAGGATTGAGGGAGTTGGATCGAATGATGCCTTGCCCTATTTTGATTTGAGGGAACTCAAAGTGGAGAGGTTTGGGAAGCTTGGAGAATGCTTTGGGATTTTGAAAATGCTCTAGAAGCTTTCTAAGGGCTCAAGTGTGTCAATTGAGTGAAATGAGGGAGGATATGCCTCCCCTTGGATCATGGCTATTCAAGCCTACCCCGAGATGCCCGGAAGGGTCAAGACAGTTATGGTATGATTTGGTTGTAAGAGGTTGAGTTGGTGGCTCAAGGTAGCTTTCTCCTTCTTTGGATCAAATGGATTCGTGGTGGGAGGTGAGTTAACTCACCTCCCTTTGTCCATGACCAGCCCACTGGTTTAGCATGTAGGTTAGGTCCCAATTTGGGTGGATGGCCTTGGTTTGATCCCATGTTTAGAGCTTAATCCATTGGTCAATGGCTTGGATTGGGTCCCAATGGGGTTGGGTTGGTTTTAGGCTGGCCCAAGGTGAGTCTAGGATGGGTTGGGTCAGGTTTTAATGGGTTTAGACTTGGTTTGAGTGGGTTTGGCTCAATTTGATGGTCAAATTGGACTAGGTTGGGTTAAGTTGACCAATTGATCAAATTGGGCCAAACCAAGAGTTGAGTCATGTTCAAATGAGTATTTGCAGTGTTTTGGTTCAATTAGTTTGGGTCAATTTGGCTTGAATTTTATTTTGGCTCATTTGAGTCATATGGGTCAAATGGGTCAAGGTGACTAATTTAGCAAATCGGTAAAATTGGCTTGGGTTATGGGTTGATTCATGTTCAATTGATTAATTGAAGATGATTGTAGGCTTTGGTTTGAATTAATTTGGATTTGAATTTGATTTAGGCTAATTTGATCCTTTAGGTCAATTTGGGCTAAATGGGTCAATTGGGTTCAATTATTGCTTTGGTCAAGTTCAACAATTAATTTGGAATGAACTTGAGCTATTTGTTGCAATCAATTTGAGTTAGATCTTGATTTGACTCAATTGAATCTTTTAGGTCAAATTAGATCAACTTGGGTCTAAGGGCTAATTGGGTTAGCTTTGGCTCAATTGATGGTCAAGTCATGTTCAATCATTGATCATAGGTTAATGTGGATAATTGGTTTCAATTGATTTGGCTTAGGTTGAGATTTAGCTAGTTTGATTTATGTAGGTTAAGTGGGTAGACTTGGTCAAATGACCAAGTTGACTTGGTTTGACCCAATTGATGACAATTGATAAATCAAGGATGATTGATGTCATCATAGGGGTTTTTTGTAGGTTTGACTCATCCAATTTAGGTAGGATTGAAATTTGATTCAAATAGGTCAAATTGGTCACTTTGGGTCAAGTGGACCAATTGGGTGAATCGATTTTGGGTTGAATTGAGTTTAGTTAAATTTATATATGGATTTATGATTGATTTATAGCTTTGGTTTGATTTGGGTTCAAATGAGTTTTGATTCATTTAGATATTTCAAGTCAAATGGGTTAGGTTAAGTTTGATTGAATTGATTTTGGATTTGGTTCAATTGATTATAGATTTGATTTATATTTGGGATGATTGGGGAAATAATTGATTCATGAGAAAATCAATTGAATTTGATTTGGATTGAAGGGAATTTTTGTTAAGTTCATGGGATTAAACCATATGGCTTAGGATAGATTTGAATTGGGTTTGGATTTTGGTTTAGGACATGTGAATGTAAGTTTCATTTATATTTGAGAAGATGGTTGAAGAAATAATTGATTCATGAGAAAATCAATTGAAATCGATTTGAATCGAAGGGGATTTTGGCTAAGTCCAAAGGATCAAATCATATGGCTTAGGAAAGGTTGATTTGATTTGATATTTGGTTTGGTTGATTTGATTGTATATTTGGTATGGGTTGATTGGAGAGTTGAATTGACTTTGAGAAAATCAATTGAGTTTGGTTTGGCTTGAATTTATCTTGGCTAAGTCCATAGGATTTAATTATGGGCTTAGGATAGGTTTGATTTGGATTTGATTTTGATTATAGGTTTTAATCATTTGGTTTGAAATTTGGATTTGGATTAGATATGTGAATTTGGATGAATTGAATTTGAGGTTTGGTTTAGACCAAAGAGGTATGCATGGATTGGGTTTCGGCTATAGGGTAGTTAAGTATCCCTAAGTCCTAAGGCATAGCCTAATCCTATGATTAACCCTTCTAAATCTCTAGGCTTAGGTTAAGTGTTTACCTAATTACTAGAAGTGTCTTATGACTGAGGAAGTCTTAGTGTCTAGAAGACTCCTAAATCTAAGAAAAGGAGATTAAATTCTCACTCCAAAAGTGAGGTCAATAATGTTGTTATTATACACTATGCATTTAGCGATCTAACAACTAGTCTTAATCAAAAGAACTTTCTCAACTTTCAAAGTGGTAATTAACTATAGGTGCTACGCCAATAGGAAACCTAGAATAAGATCTAAAGTCCTCAAAAAATGAGGGCGAAATCTCTAGGTCATGTCTTATCTACTATTTTATATGCCTTATGAAAGTTTGTCGACATTTAATTTAATATCTTAATTGAGAGGTTGGTGGAAAATTTTTGAAGCTCAGATTTCTGGCGACTCTGCTGGGGATAGGTTTCTCTTTTTATTTTTGTCTAGTCGAATAAGAGCTACAATAGCAGCAGAGTATAATGAAATTAAAATTTATAGTTATTTATAAAATAAAATTGGTTGAAATTTAAAATTATTTTTATAATGAACATAATTCTAAAATTTTTAAGATTTTATTTATACATAACTTATTTTAATATCATGTTTGTTCTGTTGTATCTTTGCATTTTGAAAGTGTGGGGTAATATATTAATTACTAATTTCTATCTTTTATTTGTGTAATGGATCTCGTGCATGTTCATCACGTACAGAGCCAACATCTAGCTGGCTAATGCTATCAGCAACACTGAAAATGCTGGAGTTACTATACAATTTGGTAGCATAGATTTCTCAGCGATCGATGCTTGAAATGTTGTTAGGCCTGTACAAGACAATCATGCATAATTTACACATCAACCCGTGCAGCATGCCAAGTTTACCAAATCTCTTGTCACTATTACTATTGAGGTTCCTCGAAAGAGAGCCTCTGTATTCAAAAAGTTGGGATATACTGAAGCTTCAGCCATGAAGATAACCATCATAGGACAAATAATTTCAGTAGTGCATGCGAACGCTACTTCTCTGACGACCTTGCCCTTTGCGTAAGGTTGGATGATGCTGAGGCTTCCTCATCTTGAGGAAAGCTAACTATAAGACCGAGGAGAAGAATGAATGCTAAGTTGCAAGCTCATCATCTCTCACCTGGCCCATCTATTCCACAGCCAGCCTTACAACTAGAAGCAAGTATTCCTATCCACAATAAATTTGAAATGGGTAAAAAGGAATAGCTCTACTGGTGATGTTAAGAAGTCTTTTGGGCTCAACAACATCAGCCCCAACCTCTCAGAAGAAACAACTAGAAACTCTATATGCTTGAGTACATAAGGTTTTAAAAGTTGTAAAAGAACAAGGATTTATGAAGAAGAGATGTCAAAGGATAATTATCAAGGGGCAAATAATGCTCTACCTCAAACGCTACCATCAGTGTTAGTAAGAACTCAAGAGCATTACAAACAAGCACTGCACAGTGAACATCGGGGTGTGACACCTTAATTGCACGTTCATGAATCCACAGAAGGTCCCGATAGAAGGGAAATAAGTATGGAGGCCGAAACCTCGAGAAGAAGCAACCACCGAAAGGTAGAAAGACGTAACATCCAACTTGAATATTCAGAGATCCATCAATGATAGGACCTAATAGGAATGGGTTCCAAAAAGGAATGCTATAATCAATGAGACTCATTATGGTCGACACCCTGGAGAATCCTTCAGGGAATCTCATCACCAACCTAAATGATCTTCTTTTGATTTTGATCGGAGCCTTCTGATTGAGGAGTGTTCATCCCACACACTGAGCCTGAAATCAGATGGAGATGTCGGTTAGAATAAGGATGCAAGAAGAAGATGAAGATGAAGAAGACACCATGGTGGTAGAAGTGGTGTATATGGTATAACACATTGGAGAACTATCTGGTGTATGATAGTACTAATCTAGGCATCATGGAGCTGCACCCCCTATCCATATTGAAGAACCAGAACAAGGTCATTGGAGAAGCAAAACCTTTTAATTCTTCAAGCTATGAGCAGGAAGAGGAACAAGAAGAAGAAGATAACATATTATTCGCTGACACTGCTACACTTGCTTAGGTGCAAAGGAAAATGCAAGATGAAAACTCTCAAAATTCAAATATGAATCAAATGATGATGCAGATGAATCTCATGATGCAAATGATGTAGAGGAATGCTGTCGTAGTGTTGACACCAGTTCTTCATGTTAATAATCAAACAACATGTGTTGTGCCCATCAATCCACCAATTGAGCAAGCACCACAAATCTCTAGAGCACAGAGTGCTCCTGAGGGTAGAAATTAAGTCAATCAATTGGCTGCTCAACCTTTCTCTCAGCATACATTGAGCACATCCGAGCTGCTAACAACTGTATAGCTCAAAACCATCATAAGTGAGAAAATCAAAGCTATCATAGCTGCAGAACAAATGGAGAAACTAGTGAATAGAGGTCACCCATACCCTATAGAATATGACCAAGTGTCATATCCTAAGGATTACTCTGTGCTGAAATTCCACTCATTTGATGGCAATGGTAACCACAGGCAATACTTGGCACAATTCAAGACGACTTGTGGGAACACTGAGGGTAATGACGTAATATTGTTTCCTTAGTTTGTTAGTAGTTTAACTTCAACTACTTTTGAATGATATGTAGAGTTGCCAAATGACTTGGTTAAGATATTTGCCGACTTGGAGGCAATGTTCATCAAAAAATTTGTTAGTGCAGTTAGAAAAACTACTATAGCTGACCTCATCTTGGAGAAGAGAGGGAAGAATGAGTTAGTTACTAAATAAATAACTCGCTAGTACAATATGAGTATGAACTGTGAGCAGTAGCTTGAAGAGGAACATGCGATTCAGCCGCTAATGGATAACATTGATGATAAAATGACACCTTATTTATGCATGGCTTCCATCACCACCTTCCAAGAACTACTTGATTGGGTGGTAAAATTTGAAAAGCAGAACCTTTCTAAGCCTAAAAGCCATTCCGACAGAACAAAGAAAGGGAAGCTCTTAGAATCAAAGAGAAGTGAATCTCACACTATTTCATATAATTCGAATAGAGGAAGGTGAGCAATGGATAATGTAGATAAGAGGAAACAACCTATCTATTTTGAAAAAAAAAGTCAAACAACCATTCAATTCTCAACCAAAATTATTTCTCGAGGGACAATGATAAACCTAGAACTTTATTGGGTAATGGTGAACGTCCAAGGTAATCATTAGGAGATGATGATTGAATGCATCTATCTCTTAAGGAGAAACTGAATGCTCTTTAAAAAGGGAAAGTGTAGCTAAACTATTCTGACAAGCGCTCAAGGTAGGGCTAGAGTTGTCATAATGTAAAAGACCTGAAGAGTCAAGATGAACTAACAACCCAAATTATTATTCGTATCATCAGGTAGTTAGCCACCCTATAGAATATTGATATGTATTCAAAGACTGGCTGGAAAGGAAGTATAGAAATGGTGAATTTATGTTATCTAATAGTGTTCTTGTATAGTCAAAAAGAGAATCTACAAAGGTGATTACATCTTCTTCCATGTCCAAGCAGAAAAATAAAGCAAAATAAAATATGGTTGAAGATGATAAATGAGAGACTGTGGTCTCAAAGAAAACTTTGAAAATGCTAAAATAATTGGAAAGTGTCCTTTGTGTCAAGTGAAAATCACCATTTGAGTCGGTACTAAAACTAAAGGTAGGGTCCACATCAAGGTTTTGCTCTTCAAAGGCTATCCAAGGTGATTAACACTCCCCGACCTGAGAAGCAACATATTCAGAATCTGCCAAAAACTTCTTGGACACCAGCCAAACAAAAGAAGACAGAGAAAAAATCCACTACCCAAAAGATTATTAATAATCTTGAAGAATATCAACAACCAACAAGACAACCAATTAAGCTTGTTGATTTCATGTCAGAACTCCAAATCATTGAAACAGATTTTAAGGGAGATGATGATGAAGAATCACTTTTTGGAGAAGTTTGTCGGGTTATCTCAGTGTCCTTAGATACTCCCCAACAAAGTTCACTTCTTCAAGATAATTCAAGAAGAGGAACCACCGATGATGTGGCACTTATGTCTTGCTTGATGGTAAAGCAAACATATGATAACTCAAAAGAAGACTTGTACTTTTTAGATGAAGATGAGTTAGAGCCTTCAATATCACCATCGATGAAGGGCATAAAATTGGGAAGTGATTCTGAAGTCTTCATCTAATCCTCTAACATAAATGGTGATTCTAAAGGGAGACTTCTTCAGAAGAATCCGAGCCAGTTAGAGCAGCTCTAGTTTAGCTAAGGAGTGATAAGATGTCGCCAGCATCATAAAAGGAAGGAACACCAAATAAAGGCAAGGGAAAAAAATATAGAAGTTAATGAAAATATCATTCTTAAGGATCCAAAGAAGAAGTCTAATATGGATAAAAGAATAAATTACAACATCCTATCATACTTGAGGAAGATCCCTACATAATTGAGTGTATATATGGCCCTCTTGATGTCGTAGGATCTCCGTGAAACTTTAATTTAGGATCTTAAGAATTCAGAGAAATATGAAGTGTACTTCGACGAACGGTGTATGAATGAAGTATTACAATCTCAATACCTTCCGATGATTACTTTCTACAAGGAAGACCTTATGCTCGGAACATCAGAACACAATCGCTCGTTATATGTCTCTTCAGAGAGCGATGATGTCCTAGTCAATCAAATTCTAATTGATTCATGTTCATCTGTCAATCTTATGAGTTTGTGAGCATTGAAAGGATTGTCTCTTGACATTCAACATCTATGACGAGATAAATTGATGATCAACAGCTTCAATGAAAAGGGCAAAAGACTCTTAGATCTTCTATGTTGCCACTAAGATTCAGAGAACTTTACACATAAGTCAAATTCCATGTCATTGATGTTGACACCTCATTTAGGGCCTTGTTGGGTCGTCCTTGGCTACATGAGCATGGAATGGTCCCGTCTACTTTGCACCAATGTATGAAATATATAAGAGATGAGAAAGAACATAGAATTTCTGATAATCTTCAACCATTCGCAGTCCATGAAGCTAAAATCTATAAAGATACAAAATACTATTTATTGAAAGAGCTTAGGCCTTAACAATCTAAAGCTTTCACTTCAAAGGCTATAAGACAATCCAAAGAAGTGAAAAAAGAAGGCAATGTTGACTCTTCTCAAAACAGTTAATGTATCACTTAAGTTGAAAAGACTAGTCCCTCATTTGGTCAGTGACACAGAAGAAGAAGAGGATGATCCTTCTATTAGACACATGAGAGTAAGTAAGTCTCTGGTAAAAGGAAAGAAAAATATTGAGTACTCAGACTCCGACTATGATATTGAACCTACTTACGAAAGTGAAGTTCAGCATGTATCTTCAAGAAGGACATCTAACCTATTGATATCAAAGGTTCATTTGTGGTCGTGCTAGTTCCTTTTCAAACTTCAAGGAAGTTACGCCACGTGAAGTCCACATTATTGATGAGTTAAAGACTTTCTATGTGTCTTATTTGCCCGAAAGTGATGAACGTGAAATTTCATTTTACAAGTCTGAGGAGTGTTATCACCAGGATTTTGATTGGCTCATGCAATTTGATGAATCTGATGATATGGTTCCCACAAGAATGCCAAAATATTATCCTCAAAGGATCCATAAAATGATGCACAAATTAGGGTTAATGTTGGAACTGATAAATGACGAGCTTACCTTTTCGACACCCTCTGGAATTTGAAAAGTCCACAGACCTTGTGAAAGTGTGATGGTCATACATCTAAAGGTTATAGATATGTCTAACATAGAAATCATCAAAGGGCTTGTTACACAATAACAAAAAATAAAACTAAAATTGAAATTGAAAGTGAAGATGACCTTTATGAGGTTTGTCTGATCAATGATGAAGAAGTAAAAGACAGGCCTGCACCCGAAGAGCTTGAAGATGGAGGACAAACAACTACCATAGATGAGTTGAAGGAAATTAACTTGGGAATAGACGATCCACAACTTTCATCGGTGACCTTCGAAAAAATGAAAATAATGAAAGCTCATAAGTGAATTCATGGATTGATTTGCATGGACATACTCTGAAAAGCCAAGCTTATCCCTTGAGGTGGCAATTCATAAACTCACAATTAAACCAGATACAATGCCTGTTAAATAAGCTCTTATGTGATTCAAGTTGGAGATTGAAAAATAATTAATTACAGAAACTAAGAAGCTGATTGAAGTAGGCTTCATCTGCGATGAGAAGTATGCAAATTGAATAGCCAACATCATCCCAGTTAGGAAGAAGTTTTTCCAAATTTGTATCTGTATTGACTTCCGAGATCTGAACAAAGCATGCCCAAAAGATGATTTTATGCTTCCAATATCAAAACTATTCAGGATGCCAATTGGTATATATTGCTATGCAGCCATGTCCTTTGGGTTGAAGAATGTTGAAGTTATATATTAGAGGGCCATGACACATATCTTCAATGAGTTGATTCATCAGAAAGTAGAATGTTATATGGGTGACCTCATCATTAAGAGCATAGATCGAGAAGATCATTTTGATGACTTAAGGATGGTCTTTGGAAGCATTAGGTAGTATGATCTCAAGATGAATCCTCCTAAATGTGCATTTGGGGTTTCATCTGGAAAATTCCTTGGCTATGTGGTGTGGCACAGAGGAATTGAGATTGACCCTAATAAAATAAAAGTGATAGTGGATATGCAACCATCGAAGAATCTTCCCCAGCTTCATTTGTGCAGGGACATCTAGCATTCATCTGACGTTTAATAACAAATCTATTGGGCATGTGTCAACCATTTGCTAAATTAATTAAGAAGAATGCACCATTTAAGTGGGATAATGAATGTCAAGAAGCATTCGATAGCATCAAAAAATAGTTGTAAAATCCCAAAATCTTTGCAACACCAATTCCAGGGAAGCCCTACATCTTATATACGACTCCATTAGAAGAATCTCTTGGAGCATTGCTTACACAACACAATGAAGAAGGCAAAGAAAATATGTTATATTATATCAGTCGAAGATTGATAGGAGCTGAAGAAAAGTACTCTACAATCAAGATAATCTTTGTTGTCTAGAAGGTTCAATATTATATGTTATCACATAAGATAACACTCATCTTAAAGATTGATCCGCTGAAGTTCTTGATGAAAAGACCAGTGTTGATAGGTTGTTTGGCATGATGGGCAGTGCTCCTGTTATAGTTCGATATTACATATGTACCTCAAAAAGCTGTAAATGAGAAAATACTAACATATTTTTTCGCTACACATTCTATCCCAGCAGATTCAACAATCAATGATGATTTACCTGATGAATAGATTATGCTTATCTATGAAAAAGAAAAGCTACAAATCTGGGAAATATATGTCGATGGTGCATCATCTATTAAGCTTGCTCAGCCCACAAATTTACCAAAAGAAAGAACTGACATTGGCCTCATCTTGATAACACCAGATGGTGGCATAATGAGACATTCATACAGGCTAACTAAACCAAGAACTAATAATGAAGCTGAATACGAGGTATTGGTGGCAGGCCTCGAAGAAGCTGTTCTTATCAGCATCCAAAATTTAAGTCTTTAGAGACTCTCAATTGTTGATCAACCAAGTATTGGGTGTCTGTAAAATTAATAAGGTCGAATTGGTATACTATCATAGGTGAGTGCTCGAGCTCATGAAGCAAATTTTGAATGTTAAGCTAGCTCGAGTTTCTCGATCAAAAAATAGTAAAGCAAATTTCTTAGCCAAACTAGCAAAGGAGATGGAATACATGGATGACGATGATGTCCACTCGTCGACTTCTGCAACCAATAAATCCGTACTCCCGGCAAGTAGAGGGAACATCAAACTCAAGATAGCAGGATGCAATTCAAATTGCTTCTCATACTCCCAAAGAATAACAAGTACAAGAGATAAAAAAATTCAAAAGTACTGCAAAGAAATAAAGTGAAGCTTTCATAGTGGAAGAGCCTGATGATTGGAGAAAATCCTTCATCGGTTATTTCAAAAAAAGCAAATTATCGAGCAATAAATCACTAGCCACACAGATTATTAAAAGAATTCTACAATATTCTTATGTTAATGACACATTATACCATAGATCCTTTGAACAAATGTGGCTGCGATGTTTAGGAACATATGAAGCCAATAAGGTAATGTTCAAAATTCATGAAGGACTTTGTGGAGTGCATCAGTCTGGTCCTAAATTGGTAACAAGAATCTAAAGGATGGGATACTAGCCATCAATGGTGAAAGACTACATAGATCATACCAAGAAATATCATGAATGCCAAGTCCACAGAGATATCATTCATCAACCTCTGAATCCTCTGCACTCAATAATAACACCCTGACCGTTCAAAAGTTGGGGCACATATATAGTTAGGTTGATTGATCCTCCATCATCAGCTGGACATCGATTCATTTTAGCAGTTGCTGACTACTTCTCCAAGTGGGCTGGAGCCACTTCGTTCAAGGAAGTCACTGTTGATCGAGTCATTAACTTCTTCACCAATAATGTTGTTTATAGGTTTGGGTTGTCACGGTGAATCATTTCAGACAACGGTCCTGCTTTCAAGAGTGCGAAGATGTACAGATTCACTAACCGACACAAAATCGATTGACGATACTCATCAATTTACAATCCAAGGGCCAATTGTCTAATAGAGGTCTTTGAAATATTGATAAAGCTGCTAAAAAAGATTCTCATGAAGGATAAAAGATAGTGGAACACTAAAATGATGAAAGTACTGTGGGCATATAAAACCACTTACAAGATGCCGACCAAGGCCATTCCTTATGCTCTAACATTTGGAGTTGAAGCTATGCTACCACTAGAAGTTTAGCTACCATCACTTTGAGTAGTTATCCAATTCAATCTTACTCAAGATGAGAATGCTCGCCTATGAATGGAAGAGTTATATGCGCTCGACAGAGTTATACTCCAAGCTCAACAAAGTTTAGAAGTCTATTGCGAGGATGTTCAAAGAATTCAACAGTTAATACATCCTCAGACTTTCCGGAAAGGTGAATTAGTTATAGTGCTGAGAAGGCCAATCATTTCTCATCGTAAAATCAATGGTAAATTTGAAGCTAACTGGAAGGTCCCTATGTCATAGAGAAGGTTTACAAAGGAGGAGCCTACCAACTTATTAACACGAATGACCTATGCCCTATGCCACCAATCAATGATAAATATATCAAGAAAAATCATAATTGATTGTGGATAAGTATATAAATACTTAAATGAATCTATTACTAATAAGACTTTCATACCGAATACACATATAATGTCACTTGAAAGTTCTCTCATAAAATGAGAATACATTTTCAACTTATTGTGAAAGCCCACTATTAGATATGAGGCATTTTTATATATTTATCTAAGTCGACATCATGCTTCAAACTGAGATCCTTGAATAAATATATATAATGATCATAATAAGATATGTTTATTTATATTAAAGAAGATTAAGCTTCATGATATATTCTTGAACTAGTCTGCAATCCCCCCATTAGACACGGGATATTTTTATATATTTATCTAAGTTCATATCATGCTTTAAGCTGAGATCCTTAGATAAATACATAATATGATTGAAAATATATTACATCTATTTTACGTTAAAGGAAATCAAACTTTGTAATATATTTTGAACTAGGCTGCAATCCCCCTATTATACATGGGATATTTTTTATGATCAAGGTTGTTCAATTTTCTCTTGTGAAACATGAGGTCTTCTTGCATATGTTCAGGTTGACATCGAGCTTTATCCCGAGATCCCTGAATATATTTATAACTATTATCGTTAAAATTGCAGGCTCTTGCAAGATAAAAAGAATCCACTTTCATGCACAAAAATGCAGCTATAAATCTCAAAAGTTTCTCTCTAAGATTCATCAAATTTTGAAGATCAAGTTAGAAGAACTCTCATTTTCGGAAGCTTCAATCAACTAAGCTGTAAAATCATCAACCTTTACATATTCAAGTCTAGGACTCAGATGGGGTCTAAAGGTCGAACTCAACAAGCCCATAAATGATTGAGTTGTTGATACTCTCCTCACTCAACAAGCCACAATAAAAGGTCGCTGTGAAATAGTCCCCGTTCGTTAGTCTGATGACCAAACCATCAACCCATCATAGCTTAAGTCGAAGACATGAGTATGTTCTAGAAGTCTATGGTGTTTATTTTTTGATATATGTGTGTGTGTGTGTGGGGGGAACCACGAGGTGTACTTAGTGAGGTGATGAGGCGACATTGAGAGCATTCTATCTGAAAGTTAGAAGTTACTACCCTACAATAGACCTAATCACTTAATAAGGACTTCTAAGGCATGATGAGTCTTTGAATATACCAAAGATTTTTCCCTTACTTTACATGGATGAATAAAGTAGGGTTTATTTAAATCGAGTTCTAAAGTTTCCTATGGGGGCAAGCCCCCATAGTTAATTACATCCTAAGGAAGATGAGTCCTTTAGGAATATTCTCGATTAAAGTAGATAATTATTGTCTCCAAATATTTTAAAGATAGGATTATCAATAAATTGGTTATATTTAAAAAATCAATCAGGATATATTAAAGGAGAGACTTATTATCAAAGGCAAAGGAAGATGAGTAGGGGATGCTCATGATACTAGAAAACTTAGCGAGCACTCCAACTTATTCTATGATTGGGCTTTATATTTTTGAAATTGAGGAGAATTATTTATTTGGGTTGATTTTTATTAGAAGGTTAGGACTTATAATCCAACAATGCAAGTTAGTGAAAATGCCTAAGAGGTGAGGATTTATGCTTGTAGCGGAAACATTTCTATCTATGAGGGCCAAAGCTCATCCTAAATCTAAAGCAAAAATGGGTATATGGTTTACCTCCATAAAAGAAAATAAACCACTGGACTTATAACTGCCTAGAGTGGTAGCCAGCTAACTCTTCCTATGCTTTAAAATCATGTTATATAATCATATGATTTTGCAAGATGGTTTAGGTTGTTATCATTTAGAAAGAAATTAAAGTCCTTAAACCACTCCCTAAGAGACTAGAGCATGAGTGGTATGAATAATGACTTAGTCTAATGCAAATCTTATCAATTTTTATTTGATTTTGACTTTTTATTTTGACACAGCCATGATTTTTATATGCCTAAATCAATGATGAAATAAGTTATGGGCCAAATCAAGAAAGAAGAGGGTGAAGCCCCGTCAATAGGAGTTGCTCTCATAGGTCAAGCGGTTCCCATGCGTGCAAGAACGAGGGCCTTTATTTTACATGAGTGATAGAAGATGCATGTATAATATTAGACATACAATATTTAGCTAAGAGGTTGCTAAATATTTTATTTATATTAAATTAATGCCTATGCTTTAAATATGATTATGAGTTGATTTAGAAAATTTAGTTATGAGTTGTGATTGGGGTAAAAAGTTTATTTTTTCTAAGAGCCTAATTGCATCCAGGCCACACATTAAATCATCACATATGAAGAAACTAGAAAAGACATGTCATTTCTATTACATAATTATAAATAAAGCATCAATCAATTTATAGACTCAACGTGAAAGAATAATAAATTGGTGCGGTTGGGTAACGCCTTACAACCTAAAAAGAGAAATGGATAGCTGAGCTCTACTTATATACAACCCGATATATGAAAAAATAATTATAATTTTTATAAATAATAAATGCTATGGGGGGTCTTCGTTCTTCATATCTTCATGTCTCCTCCATTTCTTCATTTTGATTTGTTTGCTTCAAAGACATCACGGGGCCTCCCAGGATAAAGCCTTCTAGCCTCTACTCATCCTAATCCCCCATAACACTAATCCTAATTCTTAATGCACAATTACATTAAAAATAGAAAAAGTAAATCTAACTACACCTGCAAGACAAGTGTTAGCTAAACACACCATGCAACCCAGGCAGTTATACGTAATTTGGACTTAGCAACTCGCATATGGGTAACTAAGTCCACCTGCCCTAATTTAGATTATGCTTAGGGTTAAGCAACCTGCAAAAGAGAGTATTTATATTTATTTTTAAGCATCTCTTAAGCACAATCTATTATATAAAATATGATTAGGCTAATAATAGCTTAACATCCAGTCTACAAGACATACACCCTAACATCTAGTCTACAACAATACATCATAAAATAAACATACATCAAACCATACATTGTCCTAACATAAAGCTAGAAATGGTGACTTAATCTAATATGTGTGTATTAAGGCTTGTGTGGTATGTTCTAACTAGGCTTTGTTGTAATTTCCTAAGTATGAAGATATTTAATTATGAAGGGTGATTTATCTTTAAGTGGCTTAATTGATTTGTGAGTTTTACTTAATGTTTTCTCTTATTTCATCTTGGCTTACACTTAACAACTAGGTATTATAAAGAGAAGAAAAGAGGGGATAACTCTCTTTTATCCCTACCTTAAGCAACACCCAAAGGAAATTAATTAATCAATTCTCTTTAGTGAATGGCTTACTACATATTTTAATTAATCCTAGGTTTAGATTCGCTTTAAATAATCTCATTCAATAAGAAAGGCATCTTAAGATTATTTGGAATTAATTACTATCACACAACACATGTTTGTTCATTTCTTTCCATCATATCTAGTATGCATATGATTAAGTCCTAAACATACATATACATGTAATTTGTATCTTAGCACACTTAAATAATGAATGTAAGCAAATGCACTTTGAATTGATGTTTCATTGGTCATATTAATTTAAAGCTCTATCTAAATTCTTATACAAAAGTATAAGAAAAGAACTCTAAATCATATGATTAATCGATCTAACCACTTGAACAAACTATGAATGCATGTCTTTTTAATAAAAAAATGGGGTTTTCATTCATTAGCTAAATACACATTCAAATGTATGAAAGTTTTAAGTAAGTACGTCGCCATTATTTTACACCAAGGGAGTGAGGTAAGAACCTCCTTGGGGCTACTTAAACTCGTGTATCCCCAGAATATCCAGACTAATATAACCGCTATTTTTAAATACATATGGATGTATAAACAACTATAAGAATAGAAAACCATGCAAAATTTGTATTTGATTTGTTTGATTTATTTATGTGAATGAGTTAAAGCTCTATCTAAATTCTAATGTCCAAATGCATAAGAATGAAATCAAGCGTACGTCATTATTGTTCTGCACTAGGGGAGTGAGGTAGGAACCTCCTTGGGGCTATTTAATGTCGTGCATCCCCGGAATGTCCAGACTAATATACCCATCAACATTCTTACTTATGCAAATCAACATACGAATGAGAGAAAGAAGCTTCATTTCCTACACTAAGCTTATATTCACATGCACCTCCTATATATGTAACTAAAGTCACAATATATATATATATATATATATATATATATATATATATATATATAATTCATTAATAAGCTTTTAAAATATATTTGATAATAATGATAATAGTATATATTTTTAATTAAATCAACACATAAATTGACATAAAGGAAATCATTTTCATTTAATTAATTTGAAAGAAGTACATGAATACAAGTGGCATACAATATTTTAACATGATTGGAAAGAAATAAAGAAACACATGCATATAATTTCATTCAATCCAACTAATTCTTAAGAACAATCACATTAAATAAGATTATTTAAAATAAACTAAAGTTTCTTAAAGTTATTTTTGCTCTTATGCTTGAATTGAATTGAGGAATGTGAAAGAGGTTTGCTAATCCTAATCTCATTCCCCATATGTGTGAGTTAATTTGATTTAATGAGAAGCAATTAGGTGATTTTTTATGGATTGGTTAAATATGGATTAAATAAATTAATTAACCTTTACCTACATCACCTTAAGTTAATTAACTAAATAATGATCACCAACATGAGATGCAACCATATGGAAAAGTAAATTAGCAATGCTCTTAAGAAATGAAAGGGGCCTAATACAATTGGCTCATAATTAATAGTTAATTAAGCTTAAGGAGCTTACTTAATTACTTTTATGGTTTTCTCACACATATGAGCTAACCATAATTTCATTAGCTCTCTCTTTAGTTTATTGAACACCCAAAGAGCTACCCAGAGTTAATAAGAGAAGGTAGGTGTAATCAAGTTAATTAAGTTCATTTATTATCTAATTGGATCCTAATTATCCTTAATCAACAAATGAAATGGACTTAGGGAAAGAGACAAAGAAGGAACCCTAAGTCTCAATTCCCTCCTTTCAATTAATTAGATATGATTTGGGTTTCAATTTAATTTAATTAATTAATTAATGAGTCTTAATTAATTAATTTTAGAGGGAATAGAGAAGACTTGGAAAAGATTGGAAGAGTCCCATTTCCAGTTTCTCCACTAATAGAGGCTAATGAACTTAATTAATAAGTCAATTCACTATTCATTTGCTTAATTATTATTAATTAGGGTAGGAGAGTAATTAAGGCTTAATCAATCAATTTTTCTAATTAACTATCCAATAAATTCCAAGAAAAATAGGGGATGTAGAGGTCATCCTCCTAAACATCTCTAGAAAATTTGAAATTAATTGGATAATTAATAGAGAGTAATTAGGCTAATTAAATTTTTAGTTAAAATTAATTAAGTAGAAATTACTATTTAAAATTAATTATTAATAATTTTTTTGAATTCTCCTCTGAAATACCTTTAAAATGAGCTCTTATTTATATATTTTTAGTTTTTTTAAGATTAATTATGAATTTTAGAATTTTCAGCCTTAAAATCAAATTAATTAAGCCTAATTAACTCCCTAATCCCGTCGATGCCACATGGCTGCTGATGCGACATGCTTTCTACGTAGCGCGACGGGATTGGTTGTTTAAGTTATCACATCCATCGGCTGATTCGGATTGTGGTGGATGGGGTTTCGTGTGGGCCATCCGATCTAAGATCGGGCAGTCACAATTAAATGTGCGGATTAATATGATTAAATTAGTGGATCTAATGATTAGATCTAGACCGTCCATTTCGGTCACATGAAATGGACGGCTCGTGATCTATCTCCTTTGTGAATGGCGAGATGGAATCGTCCATCTTTCCCATTGCTCACTAGAGCTCAGTTGGATCAAGAATTGATCCCACACCATCAGAGAGAAGGAAAACACATCCAATGGCCAGATGACCCACATGAAACTTTCTTCTCAAAAAAAAACCCATTTTCCTATAGGATTTTGAGAATTACCTCATAGAGCTAATGTCAGCGGTGGGATCGAGGTAGCTTCTTTTGATGAGAAGCCCTATTGAGAGGAGCCTTGCTTTGGGTGATCACTTGGTGGACCAACTCATGCATGTAGCTTGACTTTGATCAAACTTGGACCTCAGTGGCTTTGAAGCTTGGGAAATGATTGCTTGGCTTAGAGGTCCAAGGAAGGTGTGTGCAAGTTTTATTGAAGTTTGGTTGAGGGATAGATGAATTTGAATCAAGGGAGGCCTCCCCTATTTCAATTTCACACGTAGAGAGAAAATGCCGATCAAAAGAGGTTTGGGGTGCTATATGAAGCTCTTTGGGATTTCAAAAATACTTAGGGAACTCACCTAGTGTGAATGGTGTCATTTTTTGCTCGAATTGGGGGAGTATACCCCAAAATAAAATGTGATGGATGGAAGGGATCCATCCCTGAATTTCTGCCAGTTCGCCGCCATTAGGGCACTGGAAAGGTCGCTGTCAACTCCACGTGGCATACCAGGAGTAGAGGAAGCTATGGCAGGAAGCTCAAGGCAAGATATGGGGGGATTGAGTTTGTTTGATCCTTTGGGTGCTCGGGTATGAAGGGAAGTGACTTGGTTCACCTCCCTTTGGTCCATGGCCGATCCTAGTGAGCTTAGAGTGGGCTAGGGAGGCTAGGCATACCCCATTTGGCAATGGGATGATTGCCCATGAGAGGAGAAAGTGGACTTTGCTTCTTATGGAAAAAATTCTATGCAAAAGGGCTTGCCTAATGGTTAATCCCCTTGGATTGGGTTCCACTTGGCTTTGGGTTGGTTTGGGAGTGATCTAGGACTAGTTTGGGTCAGGTTTGGCCAGCTCTAAGGTCCCATGACTTGGTTTGGGATGGTTTGGCTTCATTTAGTCAAATAGGTTCATATGGGTTTAGGTTGGGTTGGGTTGACCAATTGGTCAAATTGGGTCAAACCAAGGCTTGGGTTAGGTTTAAATGATGATTTAAAGAGTTTTGGCTTTGAGTAGTTTTGATTAATTTGGCTTAGGTTTGATTTTGGCTCATTTGAAATTAAATGGATCAAATGGGTAAAGTTGATCAATTTGACCAATTTGACCAAATTAAGTTGGGTTAGGTGTTGGTTCATGCTCCATTGGTCAATTGGAAATGATTGTAGGCTTAGGTTTGATTTTGATTTGAGTTTAATTTGGATTTTGGCCAATTTTATCTTTTAGGTCAATCTGGATTAGGTTGGGTCAAGTTGACCAATTTGTCAAATTAATCATGACTTTGGTCAAGTTCAATGAATGATATAAAATGAACTTAAGCCATTAGTTGCAATCAATTTGGATCAAATCATGATTTGACATATTTTGACTTTTTAGGTCAATCTAGGTCAACTTGAGTCAAATGGTCAATTGGACTTGGTTTGGCTCAATTGAGGGTTTGATCATGTTCAATCATTGATTATGAATGAGTTTGAATCAATGGTTTCAATCAATTTAGTATATGATGGTTTTGGCTAGTTTAGGTTTCATTTAGGTTGAAGGTTGACTTGGTTTGACCCAATTCAAGGTGGTTGATCACCCTAGGATGATTGTTGATCATGATATGAGGTTTGGATGGGCTTAGTTCAATCCAATTTGAGTTGGATTAGAACTTGGCTCAAAAGGATATTTTTAGGTCACTTTGGGTCAATTGGTTTGGTTTTGGTTTAATTTAAGTTTAGTTGAACTCATATATAAGCCTAGGATTGAAATATAAATCTAACTATAATCAATTTGGAGTGTAATGGATTTTGGCTCATTTGAAGTTTTTAAGTAAAAAGGGCTAACTTGGGCTTGACTTGAGTTGATTTGATAATTATAGTTTATGTTTATATTTGGCTAAATGATTGAAGGCATGATTGATTCATGAAGAAATCCATGGGTTTTGGCTTGATTTGGACATGATTTGGCCAAGTTGAAGAAATTTGATAAAAAGGCTAAAATTAGAAATTTGATTTGATTTGGGTTTAGTTTTGGCCATTTGGATTTATATTTTATTTATATTTAAAAATATAAATGAAGACATAAATAATTCATGGGAAGATCACTTGAGTTTGGAGTGATTTAGAAGCAAACTTGACCAAGCTTAAGGATGTAGGTCAAAAGGGCTTAAGTAGGGAATTAATTTAGTTTGATTTATTTTTGGTCATTGGAGGGTGAGTTTCATTTATATTTGTGAATATAAATGAAGGAATAATTAATTTATAAAGAAATCAATTAAGTTTGGATTAATTTGGGTTGAGATTTGATTAAGCTTATGGAGGTAAGTCCATAAGGCTCAAGAGGGGATTTGGCTTTGGATTTGATTTAGTTTGGTTTGATTTGGCTCATTTAAATTTGGATTTCATTTATATTTATGAATATAAATGAAGGAATGATAGATTTATAAAGAAATCAATCAAGTTTGATTTAGTTTAAAGGGGGTTTTAGCTAAGCATATGAAGGTGGTTCAAATGGCTTGGGAAGGGATTTTGGATTTTGAATTTGATTTTGGTGTTCTAGTCATTTGATTTAGAATTTAGGTTGGAATTTGATCTAAGATTGAATCAGTATTTGAGAAAAATCAATTAAATTGGGGTTGATTTGAATTTGGTTAAGGCTAAGCCCATAAGATAAAATCAAAAGGCTTAGGAAGGGTTTTGGAATTTGAATTTGATCACGAGTTTCAATTATTTGATTTGGAATTAATTTATGATTTGGATTTGAATTTAAGGTTTGGTTTGAGGAAGAAAGTATGGATTGGGTTTGAGTCATAGGGTAGGCAAGTGTTCCTAAGTCCCTAAGGCATGACCTACTCCCATGGCTAATCCTTCTAAGTCTCTAGGCTTAGGTTAAGTGTTCACCTAATCACTAGAAGTGTCTTAAGACTAAGGAGTTCTTAGTGTATATAAGACTCATAGATCTATGATGAGGAAGTTGAGAGCTCACTCCAAAAGTGAGGTCAACAAGGTTGGACTCAACAAGCCCAAAAATGGTAGAGTTACCGACGCTCTCCTCACTTTTAAGAAAAGTTATAGTGAAAGAACCCCACCCTTAGTCCAATAACGATAGTTGTTCTCTGAACCAAATTGACAGTGATTAAGCATAAAATCCAAGAGATTTTTCTGCTTGATCGATGAACCAAGATGATATGAGGAAATAACTCTCAATTCAGAGTAGCCTTAAATCAATCTCCATATTGCTAGCAATGTGATATTTCAATCTCTATTCAAATGATCTGATCAAGCACAAAGCACAGATCAAAGACAATTTTCTCATCAAGTCCATCAAAGTAGAAAGCACATGAAAAGCAATTCCATAGTTCATACAAAGTCAAAGACAAAACTAAAGGGATTTCATAGTTATTCAGTTCATTAGAGCACTCATTACTGGATTGATAACTCAACATCATAGACCTAATATAAGTCGTAAGGCTAGGTCATCTGTATGCACCCTTCAATGATTCCATTAAAGTAGCAAGCACATGACTGAGGGTATACATATTTTTTGATTAGTCAATATGGATAAATCAGGTAGATCCTTCATCATGGTCGTCAGCTTAAAGTTAGGACAAAATGAATTTTAAATCCCAAAGAAAATGAATAAACACCTCCACCAAATCCGGTCAAGTATGAAACTAGGGTCGGAAGACATTCAAATCTACAACAACACAAAGAAAGAGATCTTTAGTAAAACCATTGAAGTAGAAAGTAGATGGTGGAAGAAGCTCTTATCCATCTGATAAAAAATATAAAGCGGTCAATCTCTTATGATTGACTAAATAAAATCATCTAATGATAAATTCATCAAAGCTCCATAAAATTTATTAAAATTGAAGTTGAAATTGATTCAAGATCTACTTTAAATCAACCAATTTTCAACAAATATGACTAACTCCATATGAATAACATTTTTTTTTTCAATATACATATCATGTATATCACCAAGAAGAAGATTGTTGATAAAGCTACTATATTAAAGTCAACTACAAAGCGATGCCCAAATGACTTTCGTTCAAATTGGATTAACTAAGCTCCAAGCCTCACATTGTGAGCAATCATCATAAGATGATCAATTACTCAAATTGGGTCAAGTCCTTTGACCAAGTCAACCAAATGAAATGAACTAGCCAAAATCCACCATAAGCCAAATTGGTGAAACCATTGATCTAAACCAATCCAAATCAATGATTGAACATGATCAAGTCATCATTTGAGCCAAACTAGCTAATTGGTCCTTGACCCAAGTTGACCTAAAAAGTCAAAATATGTCAAATATTGATCTAAGCCAAATTGATTGCAATATGGTCAAATTCATTCTAAATCACTTGTTAAACTTGACCAAAGCTTCAATTGGCCTAGACTCAACCTAGCCATGAAGAACACTTGACTTAAAGGTCAAATCAACTTGAAACTTCACAAAAAATTGATTGAAACCAAAGCTAGCAAAACATTTCAAATGGTCAAACAAGCCTAAACCAACCCATGACATAACCCAATTGGGTCAAATGGGTTAAATTGGTCAACTTGACCCATTTGATATAAGTGAACTCAAATGAACCAAAAGCAAATATAAATCAAATTGAATCAAATCAATGATACCAAAACACTTCAAATAATCATTTGAACTTGACCTAACTCATGGTTTGACCCAATTTGATCAATCGATCAACTTGACCCAAGTTGATTCATTTTGACCTAAATGGATCAACTTGAGCCAAATCATATTAAATTAACTCCAAATCCCTTGAAATTTGGCCCAACCTATTTTTGAAACATCTCAAGTCTGCTTAAATTAAAATCAAAGATAGATGACCATTTTACCCTTGGGTCAAAGGGTAACCTATGGCCAAATTCACTTGGAATTTGGTTAATTCCTTTTCATGGCCACTTGGCACCCTCCTAGTGGGCCACATGGACACTAAGAAGGGTGGTGAACATGACCCAATGGGTTTGGGTCAGCCATGACCCAACCCAAGGCCAAACCAACCTCTCTAATCAAAATTCTCCACTTGGATCACCTCCCACACTCATTTAACACATGTGCACCTCCACACTTCACTCTCCCAAAATCGAAGCACATGGAGCTCCTAATAACCTAATAAACCATTCAACCTCCTCAATTTGATCAAAATGATAAGGCAAGCCTCGGCCGTCCGATCCAAGTAGGGGGAGATATACTCCCCCTCATTTCCACTCAAACCATCTTCCTTGCATTCGATTGAGCTCAGAGGATCAAAGGCAAGCTTCTCCAAGTTTCCCAAGCATCCCTAAGCCCATTTGAACTTCTCCTTCTCAGTTTCCTTCATAGCCGAAATAGGGGAGGACTAAGGATTTTCCAAGTCACTCAATGCTCAACCAAACCTAAATTCCCTTTGCAAGCACCATCAAGGAGGCAAGTCGAGCTCACCCAAAGCATTTCCCAAGCATCCAAGCCACAAGAAGGGGGACCTAGAGCAAAGTTAAACCATTGGGAGAGTCAATTGAAAGATCACATCATCTCAAAGCTTGAAACCTTCAGAGCTTGTCTCCACTACAGCTACCTCCTCCATTGGAAGCTGATAGCCGGTGAGGTATGACTCAAAACCGAGCTTAAGTTGAAAATTGCTTGATCTTTTGTAAAGGGAATTGTAATCCCATTAAAATTCAACCATTGGATGTTCTTCCCTATGCTTCTAGATGGTGTGGGTTGAATCTGCTATCGAGCTCAAGTGAGCTCAATAAACCATGGAGGATGATGGTCTCCCTATCGTAGGCAGGTGAGGATGAATCATGGATCCATCCGCATATTTTGGATGGATGACTTTGATTAAAATGCACTAGATCCTTTGATTTAATCCTTCATAACCATGGGTTTAATCTTGACCGTCGATCCTTGATCGAACGGCCTAGGGGAAAGCGTAGCATTGTCGGCTGATGCGGCATGTGATTTTGTGATTTGATAACTTAAATAAATCCATCGCATCATGGAAAGTGCACATCGGCCGTCCATGTGCGTAGATTGTTAATTAATTAGGGTATTTAATTATTCTTTAATCATAGAAACTTCATAAAATCATAATTAAATGTAGAAAAATCCAACAAATGCAAGCTCAAGTTCATTTTAAAGATAATTCAGAACAGCATGCAACAAAATTATTTCTAATTGATTTTGAGTAGTGGATTTTCTTTAATTAAAGTTTAATTAAAAATATAAT
Source organism: Cymbidium sinense (assembly GCA_021442155.1). NCBI lineage: Eukaryota > Viridiplantae > Streptophyta > Magnoliopsida > Asparagales > Orchidaceae > Cymbidium > Cymbidium sinense. The sequence continues at coordinate 36,110,732 of CM038215.1, forward strand.
TACTTTAATTACTCCCTTCTTATTTCATTAATTAATTCAAATTTCTCAAACATATTTAGTGAGATGACTTCTACCTCACCTAATTTTCTTCAAATTTATTAATGAGTTAATTAAGAAAATTAATTAATGAATCCTTAATCACCCTCTTTATGTAATTAAGAGTAATTAAGTATGTGAACAATGGCTTAATCCCTTAATTGAGATAATTAAATATTATTTAAGTAAGTATGAGGTTTATGGAATGGGTTTGGGGTATTTTCCCTAAGTTATTCCCTAAACCCCTTTCTTCCTTAATCCAAATATAATTAAGGATTAATCCACTAATGATCTACTTAATTAGTTTAATCAAACTTTCAAATCAATCTGAAATTAATCAATCCTTTGCTGGGTAGATCCTTAGGTGTTCAAAAACCTAAGGTAAATTTGAGGAAATCATTTCCAACCCACATGTGTGAGAAGGTTATGAAAGTACTTAATGAAAATCCTTTAGCTTAATTAATCAATAATTATGAGTCAATTGCATTAGGCCCCTTTCTTTCTTAGGTGCATTACTGATTTAAATTTCATGTGGATGCATATCATATGTTGACTCATAATTGTTAGGTTAATTATGTTAAAGTGGTGTAGGAAAGGGGTAATTAATGGACTTAATTTACACCTTAACCTAAACAAAATATAAAATTAACTTAATGGTTCTAAAAATTAAATTAAATCAACTCACATATGGGGAAATGGGTTAGGACCAACAAACACTCTTTCTCACAAATCATTTCCTAAATCAAATCAAACTCAAGACAAAATAAAAATCTCTTTAAAGAATGCTGATTCACTTTAAATGATCTTATTTCATAGGATTGTCTTTAGGAATTAATCAGGGTGAATGAAGTTACATGCTTACATCACTTTATCTCTTTCCAAGCATGCTAAATATTATATACCATATGAAATCATGCATTCATATCTTTTCAAAAATCAACTAAAATAAAATATTTCCTTTATGTCAAATTGCATGTTTTGGCTAAAGTAAGAATATAAGTGACTATTATCACTATTAAATCAAAAAGTATTTTTAAAACTTATAAATCAAAGATTATAAATGAAGGTATGCTACTTATAAATACTTATAAGCTTGCATGTGATTATAACATAGAATGTGTTATGTGATTTTCTTCTCTTTTCTTAATATGGACTTGTATAGGATTTACAAAGTGTATAGTTTATTTGAAAAGAACATAACACTTGCTTAAATATATTCCTATGCACTTCTATGTTATGACTTAAGAAGGATCTTCATATTTACACATAAATTATACAACCAAATCAAACAAACAAACAAAATCTTTTGCATGATTCTTCATCAATTTGTTTTCTTTTTGTACATGCACATGTATTTAAGAAAAGTGGTATATTAGTCTCGACATCCCGGGGTTGCGAGGCTTTAAGTAGCCCTAAGAAGGTCTTGTACCTTATACCCCTGGTGTAGAAAATAATGGTGTCGTACTCACTTATGTCTTTTATACTTGTAAATGTGTATTTGATTAATGGATAAAAGAATCTTCCTCTTTTCTACTTAACAAAATCATGCATTATGAAATATCCAAATTTTCTTAAGCAATATCTCTTTACATTCATCATTAAGTTGTGCTAAGATTTGCATTGAATGTATAGATATGCTTAGGATTTATTCATATGCATGATATACATGTTGGAAAAAAATAAATAGTTGTGTGTTTTGTGATAGTAATTCACCTTAATTAATCTTAAAAGGCTTTTCTTATTGAATAGGTTTATTTAGAGCAAATCTAAACTTAGGATTAATTAAAACATATAATAAAATATTCACTAAAGAAAAATTATTAATGAATCTACCTTAGAAATTACTTAAGGTAGGGATGAAAGAAAAGTTCTATTTTCTTTTTCTCTCTTTATAACACTTAGTAATTAAGTATAGGTTCATTCAAACCAAATCAAATCATCAAATAAAATTAAAAAAAATCAACTAAATTGAAACCACCCTCTAAGTTGAATCCTTCACACTTAGAAAACTTCAACCTTAAAAGCTAAGACATGCCACACAAGCCTTAAATGACACACATTAGGTTAAGTCACCATTTCTACATGTTAGGGATTATGGTTTGATACTTGATTTTATTTTATGGTATAATATTTTTAGACTGGATGTTAGGGTGTATGTGCGTAGACTGGATGATAGGATGATCTTAGTCTAATCATTATCTTCTACAGGAGATTGTGCTTAAGGGGCATTATAATAAAAATATAAATATTTTTTGATGTGCATGTTGCTTATACCCTTAAGCATAATCCAAATTAGGACATGTGGACTTGGTTACCCATGTGTGGAGTGCTAAGTCTAATTCATTCATATAACTGCTTGGGTTGTGTGGTATGTTTAGCTAATCTCTATTTTGCAGGTTTAATTAGATTTTATATTTTTCATTTTAATGTATTTTTTACAATTAAGATTTGGAATGAGTGCTATGGGGGATTAGGATGAATATTGGTCATAAGACTTTGTCTTATGTACTATGTGAAGCCTTGGAGCAAACTGCATCCCAACCAACCAGAAAAAAGAAAGAAGAAAGAAAAAAAGAAGAAAGAAATGAAGAAATGAAGAATGAAGATCCCATAACATGAATTCCTTTTTTATTGTAATTAATTTATTTATAATCTGGGTTGTATAAGAGTAGCGCTCGGCTACTCATTTTCTTTTTAGGTTGTGTGGTGCTACCCGACCACATCGACTTTTTATTCTTTTGTGCTAGCTTTATAAAATTGTTTGATGTTTGTTTAGCATGTGCATTAAGATGCCATATTTTTTCTAGTTTCTTCATTGATTGATGAATGACCTGGATGCGATTAGGCACTTAGAAAAAATAAATTTTTTATCCAATTAATCAACTCAAAATAAAAAATTAACAACTCATAATCTCACATAAAGCCTAGGTTATAAATCAAGATAATAAAAGATTTAGCAACCCTTTAGCTGGATGTTGTATGTCTCACATCATGCATAAAATCATCTTACTTCACTCTTGCTAATGGAGAGCTTCCACCTTTTTCAGAGAACTTGGCTTGACCTTTGAGAGCCATGGTGGAAACACACCTCCTTCTTGCTGATTTTGTCCCATAACCAATTTCTCATGCAATAGGCATATGAATCCCATAGCTTGTGTCAAATAAATTTTCCAAAAATAAAAATAAAACTTAACAAAATTTTACATTAGATTTAAGTCATTATTCATGCCCTGCATGATCTAGTCTCTTAAGAAGTGTGTTTAAGGACTTTGTCTCTTTCTAAGTAAACAACAACCTAGCTATCTTACAAATGCATAAGACTTTCCTACATGTATTTAAAATCATAGGAGGAGTTAGTTGACAGCCACTCCTAGGTGGTTGTAAGTCCAACAGTTGGGTGATTTATTCTCTTTTGTGGAGATAAACCATATACTCATTTTTGCCTTAAATTTAAGTCATACCTTGGCCCTCGCCAAAGCTCCCTAGATTTAAGTTCAGAGGTTGTTGTTTTCCTTTGTGGGCTACAAGCATAAATCCTCACCTCTTAGGTATTTCCATGATCTTGAGTTATGGAATTGTAAGTCCTAGATTTATAATAAAAAATTAAACTCAAATAATTAACTCTCTTCAAAATTTAAAAATATAAAGCCCAACCATAGGATAGTTTGGGATGCTCGCTAAGTTTCCTAGCATCGTGAGCATCCCCTACTTATCTCCCTTTGGTTTTGATAATAACTCCCTCTTTTTAATCAATCTCACTTGATCTTTCAAAAATAAACCAATTTATTAATAATCCTATCTTTAAAATCTTAAGAGACAACGATCATTTATCTTAATCGAGAGTATTCCTAAGGGATCTCATTCCTTATGATGTAATTAACTATGAGGGATTGCCTCCATAGGGAACTTAACGAACCCGATTTAAAATAAACTCTGTTTTACTTTTTCATGTAAAGTAGGGGAAGAATCTCTGGTACATTCGAAGACCCATTGTCTTTATGAGTCCTCATTAGGTGATTAGGTCCATTGTAGAATGGTGACTTCTATCTCTCGAGATAGTACATCATTCCTCAATGTCGTACCCGATCACCCTAATGAGAACATATGCGAATATACGTGGCGTCCAACTAGCGTATTTTTGTTTTCATTTATACTCATAAATAAAAATTTAAAAAATCACCACAATCACCCATACATGCATTTCTTGGCATGATGGACATGCTCAGCATACTCGATATAGTCCCTTATACGAGGACCACGTAAGGGTGTTGCCGAAATACTGTCAAAATTTTATCTTAAAATTTATACTTGCAATGAAACTCAATCAAAATAAATAGTACTGTTCAAGTTTCTTAAACTTGAATTTATATTGAATTGAATATATACTATAGATAAAATATATTTGAGACATTTGAAATTTAATGATGACATCAAATTGAGTTTTAGACCATAAAGCTTGAAGATAGAATATTCATAAGATTCATATTTGAATTAGCTTAAGAGATGTATTGAGTGAGCATGAATATGACTTTGCAAACCTCTCATCTCAGTGCAATATAAAGACAAATCCAATTGAATGAATAGTTGGATTATCAGAAGCTTGTAATAAGGTTGAAGTATAGCTTTCTAATATAAAATTTAAAAGAGATTTGTAGGTGATCTCAATAGAGATTTGTAGATGATCTCAATAGAGATCAATTGAATCTTAAAACTCAATTTCAAGCAAGGACTGAATGAAAATAATTTGTAAATAAATTTGCATTAAGTTACAAATTCATTTCCAAATAATGGCTTGATTAGATGGCTTACCAGCAAATGCAAATAATCAAATCACTTTGTAATCCGAACGAATTGAGAAAATAAAAGGGTGATTTGTAATATGTTTGAGGGTATATCCATGAATACAAATGCAATTCTTCATTGAATATATTAGTAACTTAATCAATGAAGAATCAAATGAAAGGGATTTTGCATTAGCTTAAATGCAAAAATTAAATACCCAACAATGTCAAATACCATCGAAAGTGCAAATCATCTATGCTAGCAGACAGAAGGCGTTAATTTAAGTTCTAAATAAACATTACATGCTTCGTAAGGTGTCTATTAAATTCAATTTGGACATGCCTAAAATTAATATAAATATTTGAATGAATTTAACTTCATATGCAATGCAACACTTAAATTAAATCACACGCATGGGCTAAGGCAAGGGGATCCTCTTTCTTTACTTATTAAGAATGGTATTGAGACTTCTTGGTTTTCTTTACTTATTAATGAAGAAGTTCATGGTTTTTCCTCTTCTTCTCATGGGCTAAGGCAAGGGGATCCTCTTTCTCCTGCTCTTTTCGTTATTCCTGTGGAATATCTCTCTAGAAGTATTGAGCAAATGTTTTATAAAATGTCTAATATGTACTACAAAACTAGGGGTGGCTTTCCATTTCCTCATTTTTGTGATTTCATTATATTTTGCAATGGTTCTACTCTACATTAAAAAAAAATATGTAAGTTCCTTTCTATTTGGTAGGAAAGTGATTTGAAGATTAATCTAACAAAAGTTATTTTATTTCTAACTATATTTTTTCATTAATGCTATTAAGAATATTACATGCTTTGCACATCAAACCCTGCCTATCAAGTATCTGGGTACTCCTTTATATCAAGGAATGAAAATATCTTCTTTATTTGATGAAGTTATCCAGACAATAAATAAGAAAACTTCCTCTTGGGAGTTCCATTTACTTTCCTTTGGTGCTAGACTTATCCTGATCAAAAGAACCCTTTGCTCTTTGCCTTTTTGTCTTTTGTCCACATTATTGCCTACACCTTTCTATTATTAAAAGGATAAATAGACTTATTAACAAATTTTTTTGGGGTTCTACCTCTTCTTCCAGGATTGGGTTAGTTGGCATGACTGTTGTGGGCCTTTTAATGAAGGTCATTTGAGTTGCAAAACTTTAGAAGACTCCATTAAATGTTTTTCATACAAAATGTGGTGGAATTTTAGAAACAACCATAGTTACTGGTCTCAATTTATGCTTGCTAAATACTATAAGGGGAAACACCCCCTCACTTGTACTTTCAAACCTAAGGACTTGCTAGTGTGGAGAAGACTTTGTAACATCAAGTGGAATGCTGAGAATCTTATCTCTTGGGGTGTGAATTCAGGCTCCTCCTTCTTTTGGCAAGATAATTGGCTGGGACAATGTTCTATTGATTCTTTGCTTAATACTCATTCCACTATGAGGCTTAAGGTTAATCAGTTCATTACTTAGAATAATTGGGATGTGGCTCAATTAAATTCCATTGTCCCTAATGTGATAGTTGACAAAATCCTTATAATTTATCCATTACCTAATAAATCTGACCAAATCCTCTTCAAAAATTCCTCCTCTGGAGAATTTGTTTTTAAGGATGTTTGACATTTTTTTAGACTTAAAACACAAGAGTCCTTAGTTTTCACTAAAATATGGAATATTTTTATCCCCACCTCCTTTTCAGTTTTAATTTGGCGCATTCTAAAGCACTACATTCCTGTTGATGCTACCCTTTTAAAAAAAGGCTTCCACCTCCCCTCTAAATGCCAATATTGCTTTCACATTGAAACTATGGATCATGTGTTGAATGGATATTGTTGTTGGGTTTGATGATATAATAGTATGTTTAATACTATCCATTATGATGGATCATTTTTTATTATGCCACTTCTTAAAACTTTTTTCTCTTATACTCCTAAAGGCCATGTGAAAGTTGTTCTAGCCACTATTCTTATGTGGTATATTTGGTTGGAAAGAAATGTTGCTAAATATCGTGATATATATATGAACTATCATCGTATTATTGCTAGAGCCAAATGTAAAATTATGTCTCTTTATAAAGTGATCTTCTTACTTCCTTTAGTTTAAATACAAATATATGGCCTTTAACTTTGGGATTAATCTTCCTCTTTGTGGAATTGCTCTAACCATAAAATTATATACTGGATGAAGCCAAATTATCATGTCATTAAGGTTAACACTGATGACTCAGTTTCTAATGGATTTTATGATTGTGGGGGGATTTTAAGAGATCATAGTGGTCAGGTTATCTCTGCTTTTGCTGCTCCTTTAGAACCATGTTCTGTACTATTTGCTGAGCTTAAAGGTCTGCACTATGGGATTTTTGTCTGCTTACAGAAAGAATTTCAGAAGATTTGGTTTAAAGTTGATGTTCTCCTTCTTCTTGAATTATTAAATTTGGGAGCTCATGGAAATGCTAAAGTATATTATTTACTTAACCATACTAGGAGGCTTCTTGCCAACCTAGATTATCAAATTTCTCATATTTATCGGGAAAGCAATTCTTGTGCTGATTTTCTTGCTAATTGGGGAGCCAAGTCCTCCTCTTTGAACCTGTTCTCTAATGATGATATTCCTTCACTTTTAAGGGGGCTTATGAATCTTGATAAAACTGGAATGCCTTATGTTAAAAAATTTAAGCCTTTTATGCTTCTTTTTCCTATGGAGATATGGCTCTTTCCTAAGTTTTTGGATATGATTATATCATTTTTTTTATCTTTTGTTGGTTTGGGCTTTATTTATTCCTTCTCATGAACCATAACTTATTTTATTGTTTGGATGTTTGCCAGTTTATGGATGGGATGGGGCTAGTCTTCCTTTCTGGCAGGATCTTTCTGCAATCCTTTTTTGATGCTTCCCATTTTTTTGGGGTTATGGTTGCTGAATAAGCGTGGTTTGCTGTTTCTTAGCCAACGGGTTATCTTTCTTTTTCTTAACCCTCATGGATGAATTAGTTACTTTGTTGATTATGCTCACTATTTCTTGTTCTCTTCTTATTTTGGTGATTACTATTATTTCCCTGCACGGTTGGGACTTCATTTGGTCTCCTTCTCACTATTTTTGTTGTTGCTATTTGCTTAGCAGTTCGGCTATTTTCCCTTAATATGATGGATTTTTTGGTTGTTTATTTTTTGATTCCTAACATGGCTCGTTGGAATGACTACCTTCTCTCATTGGTTACATTATTTGGTTTCTATTGGCTAAATGGATTAGTATATATTATCGATTATTCGGTGGAATCGCTTTTTGTTTTGTTGATTATCGTTTGGTTAGCCTCATTACATTGCCTTTCTTTGTATGTGTTTATCTGGCTAAGGTTACTCTTTTCTATTAGACTATAATTAATTATAGTTATTACTAGGTGGTTGATTGGCTTTCATTACTATGGGGTGTTTTCCTTGCCTTGATGTTTCATGGGTAGGGGTTTTTGTTGGCTCATTCTCATGCTATGGTGGAATACTTAGGTGATGCTTCTCTTACAAGGGATTGGTGGCATCCCTTTGCCATGTTGAATAGTTTCATTCATTATTATTTGTGCTTGTGGTATTAAAGATCATATGATTTTTCTCCTTGCTGCCTTCCCAATGTATGTAGGCTATGATGGCTGGGATGACTTCACTCATGATTTGGTTAGCACTTATGATGTAACCCTTCCTTTGAAGTTTGGATGCTCATGTTTCGTTTGATTCTGGCGAGCACGAGCCTTCTTTCACACATTCTCTAAATTTCTCACACTTTCATTTATTTTTTCATTTAATTTTGTTTGTATCTCTTTACGTGTGCTAATTTCTTCTTCTAATTTGCTTAGGTTGTTTCCTTGTTCCTTCTCTGAGGTGGCAATTACTTCTCTCATCTTCTCAAGCTTTTCTTTGAGGTATCCTCCTTTTTTTTTTGCTACTTTTGTATCTCTTGCTTTTTCTTTTTAGCTTTTCTTTTTCCTTCCTTTTTTTTATACTTAGATAGGGATTCACTCTAGGCGATTAGCTCTTGAGCAGTGGTTCTTGAGTTTATCCCTCTTAAGGATCTTGTAGCCCCTTTTTGTGGCAATAAAATTCCCCTACATGGGGTTCTCTAAAAAAAAAATCACATGCATGGGCCCGACACTATCTGAATGCATAAATTTAGTATTTGAGGAACTGTGCGGGTTAATCTCGGTTGATGAGGGGTTCGGATTAAAATATAATGATATTACTATAACTTTCTTAACTCCATAAAGTCAAAGCTAATTACGTATGACATTAAGCGATTATCTCCTAACTCCCCAATGATGGTCGAGATGATTGAAGATATTAACCGGATGGGTCATTATTATTTAAAATTCTCAAAATATAAATCTAGATACGATCCTTTATTATTAAATTAATAGAGTCGATAAGATTTAGAATAGTAAGCTAACTGATTAAACAGACTTACATACTCTGATGATGGCTATGTTGAATGGAGATTTCAATCGGAGGGGATATTACCATCCAGTTATATTCAAGATTCAATATCAAATTAGATAAATACAAATTTCATGTAAATATAAAATAAATTATAAAACAAGCTTAATTTAAATGCTTAAATGAAATCAAATATCTAAAACTTAAAGCTAAAATCTAATCCATCCATCCACAATTATTTATCGGTGATAAATTAAAAAACTCAGCTCACAAAATGTCAGTCAACTATATAACTATGTTCACTCTCAAATAATCTCATGTTAGAAGACATGACTCATTATCCTCCAGCATGGCTTTATGGCTCCATATATGATGTAGTTATGACCGAGTCCTCGGTAGGGTGGCCTAATGACACTATTATATAGATCACATGTATGCTCCCCAATGACTCTATCTTGAGTTGTGATCATAGGGTGTACCTAATAGGGCAAAAAGCCCTCTATTAGCTAAGGTGAACTTAAACTTGTCTCCTTAGACAAACACAACCCTAGGTCTACAAGGTTCTCTTGGAAGACACAACCCATGGCTGCTAATAAAGATTCTTCAGTCAGGTTGGGTCGACTACCTCCTCCGACTAAGTAGACTAGGGATCACGACAACTCGGGATGATGGAACCATGGGATCTTGATCGGGCATGTCATCACTCCCTCAACCATTGGCTTTAAGTTAATATAATAAATTTTATAAGTTTAATTTGTAAACTCCACATGCTGCTACTACATGCTATGCATTTAACGATCTAACAACTAGCCTTAATCGAATGTTTTCTCTCAGCATTGGGAGGAGTAATTAACTAAGTGCTTGCATGATTGGAAACCTAGAACGGATCTAAAGTTCTCAAAAAATGAGGAATCTTTGGGTTGTGTCTTATCTATTATTTCTTCTACCTTCTAAAAGTTTGACCGACATTTAATCTACTCGCTTAACGAAAGGTCGGTGGCGAATTTTCGGAGCCCACATTGCAATTTAAAAAATGATATTTCTTTTGGCTTAAGCTCAAATGAAAATTAAAATTGATAAATACTTTAAAATACAAAAAATAACTATTAAATGTGTAAATATCGTAAATATGTTAAACAAGCTCTTGTAAAAATTCCTATTTCAATTTTGTCATAATTTCTTCCATTTTTTTTTCAAAATCATTTATACAATTATTTTATGCACATAAATTAGCCTTTGATTTATCATTATTAAATTTGAAATATTTTCATGAAAATTATATATTGATTTATATATTTTAATTTATTTAAATATATTTACATATTTATTAAAAAATTTGCATTATTTCATTATATGACAATCTCAAACCTCTCAACACTGGCATAAGCGAATAGTATGAAGCAAGTCCAGACTATGAGTATTGATGCTCTATGTTTAGAAACATAGTTTGATAGATCACCATTAAAATTTATTTTATCAAACACCTATTAATCTTAAGTTCTAAGTGTCACATATTTAGAGGCAATTTTTTCTTTTTTTTTATCACTTTAAGTTTTCTCAAATTGTAAAACTAATTTTTATATTGTTTTTGTTTCGAACTCTATCCCTATTTGTGGTTTGATTTTATTGATCTTCAATTTAAAGCTTTCTATTTAGAAAAGTGAATCAATGTGTTCGATGAATAACTTAAGCTTAACTCGTTGAATACTCATTCATACTTGTTTAAGTTAGTAATTAAATAAGTTTGGGTGCTTTTAAAAGAACTTAAAAACTAGATGAACTAAGTTTGAATACAATCTAACTCATTTACTTGTTCATGAACAACTTTGTTTATTGTTCAATAATAGTTGTTGTGCTACGCTTTATAAATCAAAAAAAAAAAATTTAGCTTCAATGATTAGAACCTCAACAATAGTTTTTTTGAGTTTGAGAGTCTACTGCATCAAAGACCATCACTTCGTATCGGCATATTTTATCCTCGCTAGTTGGTATAAAACTAGTTGATGTAGTAAATTGAGTGCTGATAGGCAACATACACTTGTCATGTGATGCTCAGATCCAATAATTTGATTGAAATCTCTTTTAATATAAATCAACTCTTGCTTCATATAACATTGTAATTTGCTAACATTTGTGTTTTACATATGGACATATGAACTTCCTTTCATTAATAAAATATGTTTGTTGACAAGCAATAGAGATGAAATATTCGACCTCTTCAATAAATTCTTCAATTAATTCTTTTTGTCTATGAAGAAGTCTATTGTATATTAATGACTTCTAGGCCCTGATATCCATTTACTGTTTATAATATAATTAAAAAATTACTATCATTGATATATAGATGTTATTGTAAAATTCAAGAAGTTAAGCATAATTATATGCATATATAATGGTGTGTGTTTATATACACATTAGTCAAACTAGGATTGTCAAATCAAATGCAACAATGACTATATTATAATTACTTAATTAATTCATGAATTAATCACTTGAGTTTAACATATTTTCTAGCGAATTGATTAGTGAAAATTATGTATTTATTTATCATATCTTAATTATATGAAAATTATAATTATGTTATTTAATTCACACACACATTTCACCATTATTAATCTATGATTAGTGAACCTTCATATTGATTTAATGCAATCTTAATCTCATTTAACATTTTCAATGAATAAGTTATTTGTAATTAGAGTCTGTTTAAGACAGCTGTAACTTTTTGAAAAATTAATTGTAAAACTATTATGGAGAAACCGATTTTTTGAAAAAACTATTTTGTGTATTATAAATATTTTTCTTTTTAAAAAATTTAAAAAATAATTTTCTGATAACCACTACACTCTCACAACTCTGATTCTAAAAACTTCTTTTTCACCAACTTTCTGAAAAAATAACTAAAAAGCTAGTAGCTAAACAAACCTACTTTGCTTTTTGATTACTTTTTGAAAAATAAAATAACAAAAAAATTATCCCAAACAGACCCTTAATATGCTATATAATTACAAGAAAGGTTATCAGTGATTTTTTATTATCTTATTTAATTAATATTAAATAGTTCTATACTAATTCTAAATTTATTAAATTACTTACTCTTTTAGACTTGAAAAATAATTTGTTAATATAAGAGATCAAGTACAAATGTTTATTTAAGTCCTAATTTAATTATCTTGGAAAACTAAGCAAAAATTAAGTACAATCGTAGAGTGCAATGCACCTTAGCTTATTAGTTGAGAGCTTTGATTTTCAACCAAGATAGCTATTCATTCTCATGCTATGGTAGAATACTTAGGTGATGCTTCTCTTACAAGGGATTGGTGGCATCCCTTTGCCATGTTGAATAGTGTTTCCTTTCATTCTAGAGTGTATTTTATTATTGCTTGGTATGCAGGTATTAAAGATCATATGATTTTTCTCCAATTGCAGTTGCCTTCCCCCAGGTATGTAGGCTATGATGGCTGGGATGACTTCACTCATAATTTGGCTGGTAGTAGCACTTATGATGTAACCCTTCCTTTGAAGTTTGGATGGTCATGTTTGTGGCTGCTGCATTCTGCTGTGACTGAGCCTGAGCCTTCTTTCACACATTCTCTAAATTTCTCACACTTTCATTTATTTTTTCAGTTAATTTTGTTTGTATCTCTTTACGTGTGCTTATTTCTTCTTCTAGCTGTTTGTAGGTTCTGTGTTGTTTCCTTGCAGGTTCCTTCTCTGGAGGTGGCAATTACTTCTCTCATCTTCTCAAGCTTTTGCTGAGGCTATCCTCTGGCTTTTTTTTTTTGCTACTTTTGTATCTCTTGCTGTTTTTCTTTTCGCTTATCTTTTTCCTTCCTTTTTGGCTATACTTAGATAGGGGATTCACTCTCTGCGATTGTAGCTCTTGACGATGTTCTTGAGTATATCCCCTCTTAAGGATCTTGTAGCCCCCTTTTTTGTGGCAATAAAATTCCCCTACATGGGGTTCTCTAAAAAAAAAAAACACATGCATGGGCCCGACACTATGCTGAATGCATAAATTTAGTATTTGAGGAACTGTGCGGGTTAATCTCGGTTGGTTATGCGGACTGGGTTCTGGATTAACAAAACATAATGATATTACTATAACTTTCTTAACTCCATAAAATCTCTGAGAAGCTAATTCTGTCATATGACATTAAAGCGATTATCTCCTAACTCCCCAATGATGGTTGAGATGATTGAAGATATTAACCGGATGGGTCATTATTATTTTAAATTCTCAAAATATAAATCTAGATACGATCCTTTATTATTAAATTAATAGAGTCGATAAGATTTAGAACAGTAAGCTAACTGATTAAGCAGACTTACATACTCTGATGATGGCTATGTTGAATGGAGATTTCAACCGGAGGGGATATTACCATCCAGTTATATTCAAGATTCAATATCAAATTAGATAAATACAAATTTCATGTAAATATAAAATAAATTATAAAACAAGCTTAATTTAAATGCTTAAATGAAATCAAATATCTAAAACTTAAAGCTAAAATCTAATCCATCCATCCACAATTATTTATCAGAGGTGATAAATTAAAAAAACTCTAGCTCACAAAGGAGCCAATGTCAAGTCAACTATATAACTATGTTCGCTCTCAAATAATCTCATGTTAGTAAAGACATGACTCGTATCCTCTGCCTGCGTGGCTTGGCCAATAGGCTCCATATGTGATGTAGTTATGACCAGAGTCCTCTGACCGGGTGGTTGCCGCCAAATGACACTATTATATACGATCACGACTATAGCATGTATGCTCCCCAATGACTCTATCTTGAGTTGTGATCATAGGGTGTACCTAATAGGGCAAAAAGCCCTCTATTAGCTAAGGTGAACTTAAACTTGTCTTGACAAACACTGTCAAATTCTGAGGTTCTCTTGGAAGACACAACCCATGGTCGCTAATAAAGATTCTTCAATGGGGTTGATTACTACCTCCTCAAGTAAGTAGGTAGGGATGCGACAACTTCGGGATGATGGAACTATGAGATCTTGATCGGGCATGTCATCACTCCCTCAAACATTCGCTTTAAGTTAATATAATAAATTTTATAAGTTTAATTTGTAAACTCCACATGCTGCTACTACATGCTATGCATTTAACGATCTAACAACTAGCCTTAATCAAATGTTTTCTCTCAGCATTGGGAGGAGTAATTAACTAAGTGCTTGCGCCAATTGGAAACCTAGAACCAGATCTAAAGTTCTCAAAAAATGAGGGCGGAATCTTTGAGTTGTGTCTTATCTATTATTTCTTCTGCCTTCTAAAAGTTTGATTTAATCTAAACAATTGAAAGGTCGTTGAGCCCACAATTTAAAATGATATTTCTTTTGGCTTAAGCTCAAATGAAAATTAAAATTGAGAAATACTTTAAAATACAAAAAATAACTATTAAATGTGTAAATGTCGTAAATATGTTAAACAAGCTCTTGTAAAAATTCCTATTTCAATTTTGTCATAATTTCTTCCATTTTTTTTTTCAAAAATCATTTATACAATTATTTTATGCACATAAATTAGCCTTTGATTTATCATTATTAAATTTGAAATATTTTTCATGAAAAATTATATATTGATTTATATATTTTAATTTATTTAAATATATTTACATATTTATTAAAAAAATTTGCATTATTTCATTATATGACAATCTCAAACCTCTCAACACTGGCATAAGCAGAATACTACGAAGCAAGTCCAGACTATGAGTATTGATGCTCCTATGTTTAGAAACATAGTTTGATAGATCACCATTAAAATTTATTTTTATCAAACACCTATTAATCTTAAGTTCTAAGTGTCACATATTTAGAGGCAATTTTTTCTTTTTTTTTATCACTTTAAGTTTTCTCAAATTGTAAAACTAATTTTTATATTGTTTTTGTTTCGAACTCTATCCCTATTTTCAGTTAATTTTGTTTGTATCTCTTTACGTGTGCTTATTCCTTCTTCTAGCTGTTTGCAGGTTCTGTGTTGTTTCCTTGCAGGTTCCTTCTCTGGAGGTGGCAATTACTTCTCTCATCTTCTCAAGCTTTTGCTGAGGCTGTCCTCTGGCTTTTCTTTTTTTGCTACTTTTGTATCTCTTCTTTGTTTTTTTTTCTTTTCTTTTCCTTTCTTTTGGTTGTACTTAGATAGGGGATTCACTCTAGGTGATTGTAGCTCTTGAGTAGTAGTTCTTGAGTTTATCCCCTCTTAAGGATCTGTAGCCCCCCCTTTTTTTGTGGCAATAAAATTCCCCATGGGGTTCTCCAAAAAAAAATCACATGCGATTATCTTTGAATGCATAAATTTAGTGTTTGAGGAGCTGTGCGGGTTAATCCCGGTTGGGTATGCGGACTGGGTTCTGGATTAACAAAATCTAATGATATTATTATAACTTTCTTGACTCCATAAAGTCTCTGAGAAGCTAATTCTGTCATATGATATTAAAGCGATTATCTCCCAACTCCCGATGATGGTCGAGATGATTGAAGATATTAACCAGATGGGTCATTATTATTTAAATTCTCAAAATATAAATCTAGATATGATCCTTTATTATTAAATTAATAGAGTCGATAAGATTTAGAACAGTAAATAGCTAACTGATTAAGCAGACTTACATACTCTGATGATGGCTATGTTGAATGGAGATTTCAATAGGAGGATATCATCGGTTATATTCAAGATTCATTATCAAATTAGATAAATACAAATTTCATGTAAATATAAAATAAATTATAAAGAAGCTTAATTTAAATGCTTAAATGAAATCAAATATCTAAAACTTAAAGCTAAAATCTAATCCATCCATCCACAATTATTTATCGGGATGATAAATTAAAAAAACTCTAGCTCATAAAGGAGCCAATGTCAAGTCAACTATATAACTATGTTCGCTCTTAAATAATCGCATGCCAGTAAGGACATGACTCGTGTCCTCTGCCTACGTGGTTTGGCCAATAAGCTCCACATATGATGTAGTTACGACCAGTCCTCCAGGGTGGTTCGTAAATGACACAATTATATACGATCACGACTATAGCATGTATGCTCCCCAATGGCTCTATCTTGAGTTGTGATCATATGGTGTACCTGATATGGCAAAAAGCCCTCTGTTAGCTAAAGTGAACTTAAACTTGTCTCCTTAGACAAATACAACCCTAGATCTATAAGGTTCTCTTGGAAGACACAACCCATGGCTGCTAATAAAGATTCTTCAGTTAGATTGGGTCGACTACCTCATCCGACTAAGTAGACTAGGGATCACGACAACTCGGGATGATGGAAGCATGAGATCTTGATCGGGCATGTCATCACTCCCTCAACCATTCGCTTTAAGTTAATATAATAAATTTTATAAGTTTAATTTGTAAACTCCACATGATGCTACTACATGATATGCATTTAGCGATCTAACAACTAGCCTTAATCGAATATTTTCTCTCAGTATTAGGAGGGGTAATTAACTAAGTGCTTGCGCCAATTGGAAACCTAGAACCAGATCTAAAGTCCTCAAAAAATGAGGGCGAAATCTTTGGGTTGTGTCTTATCTATTATTTCTTCTGCCTTCTAAAAGTTTGACCGGCATTTAATCTACTCGCTTAATTGAAAGATTGATTGGTAATTAGCACATTGCAATTTAAAATGATATTTCTTTTGGCTTAAGCTCAAATGAAAATTAAAATTGATAAATACTTTAAAATATAAAAAATAACTATTAAATGTGTAAATGTCGTAAATATGTTAAACAAGCTCTTGTAAAAATTCCTATTTCAATTTTGTCATAATTTCTTCCATTTTTTTCAAAATCATTTATACAATTATTTTATGCACATAAATTAGCCTTTGATTTATCATTATTAAATTTGAAATATTTTACATGAAAAATTATATATTGATTTATATATTTTAATTTATTTAAATATATTTACATATTTATTAAAAAATTTGCATTATTTCATTATATGACAATCTCAAACCTCTCAACACTGGCATAAGCAGAATAGTACGAAGCAAGTCCAGACTATGAGTATTGATGCTCCTATGTTTAGAAACATAGTTTGATAGATCACCATTAAAATTTATTTTTATCAAATACCTATTAATCTTAAGTTCTAAGTGTCACATATTTAGAGGCAATTTTTTTTTATCACTTTAAGTTTTCTCAAATTGTAAAACTAATTTTTAGATGAAATATTCGACCCCTTCAATAAATTCTTCGATTAATTCCTTTTGTCTATGAAGAAGTCTATTGTATATTAATGACTTCTAGGCCCTGATATCCATTTACTGCATATAATATAATTAAAAAAATTACTATCATTGATATATAGATGTTATTGTAAAATTCAAGAAGTTAAGCATAATTATATGCATATATAATGGTGTTTGTCGATTATATACACATTAGTCAAACTAGGATTGTCAAATCAAATGCAACAATGACTATATTATAATTACTTAATTAATTCATGAATTAATCACTTGAGTTTAATAGATTTTCTAGCGAATTGATTAGTGAAAATTATATGTTTATTTATCATATCTTAATTATATGAAAATCATAATTATGTTATTTAATTCACACACACATTTCACCATTATTAATCTATGATTAGTGAACCTTCATACTGATTTAATGCAATCATAATCTCATTTAACATTTTCAATGAATAAGTTATTTGTAATTGGAGTCTGTTTGAGGCAGCTATAATTTTTTAAAAAACTGATTGAAAACCTGTTGTGGAAAAATCAACTTTTTGAAAAAGCTGTTTTATGTATTATAAATATTTTTCTTTTTGAAAAATTCAAAAAACAATTTTTTGACAGCCACTACTCTCATAACTCTGATTCTCAAAATAATTTTTTCATCAACTTTTTCAAAAAATAACTAAAAACCACTTTACTTTCTGACTATTTTTGAAAAAAAAAATAAACAAAAAAACTATCTCAAATGAACCCTTAGCATGCTATATAATTACAAGAAAGGTTATTAGTGATTTTTATTATCTTATTTAATTAATATTAAATAATTATATACTAATTCTAAATTTATTAAATTACTTACTCTTTTAGACTTGAAAAATGATTTGTTAATATAAGAGATCAAGTACAAATATTTACCTTATTTAAGTCCTAATTTAATTATCTTGAAAAATTAAGCAAAAATTAAGTACAATCGTAGAGTGCAAGGCACCTTAGCTTATTAGTTGAGAGCTTTGATTTTCAACCAAGATATTTTAGATTCAAGTCCTATGTGCGAATTCTGATTAAATTCACTTAAATGTCTCAAAAAATACGATTGTAGAAAAGTTTAAATAGTTATGGAGTATATACATAAGACTTGGCTTAAGTTTAAATCAAACATAAATAATTTATAGTATGACTAAATCAAATCTAATTTATAATGTACTTAGATTTTGCTCAATCTAAATTACAACCCTGCCTAAATTAGTGTCTCTACTTACATAGTAACCTGTGGTTTTGTTTAAGTCAAAACTGCAAGGCATAGATGAATGCTTTCTCCAGCTTCTAGTTTTTACAGTTCACTTTGTTTTAGGGTTTACAGTTTGTTGTTTATTTAAGTTTCTGCTCAAATATCTAAGGACTAATTGTTCCAAGTTGTGTATGACACTATAAATCACAATGAACCCTAATGAAGGCTCAATGCTTTTACTATACCTGTTGGTGAAAATGAACCCTAATGATCTTATATTCATTTTTAAATCATGATATCATCCTATCAAACATATTAAACTATCAAATCAAATTGAAAAAAAATGATAGAAATAACATCATATTCTCATAATATTAATACTAGTAGCTCATGAACAACAATCATCTAACATATATATTGAAAAAATAATAATAAACCTTAAAACCCCTAAACTAAACTGTCAAGAAACAATCACAAAGCTTCCTGCAACAGCTGAAATAATTGCTTAATGAAGAACAATACAGTACAAGGCCGTTCACTCTTTTGTGTGAAACAAAATATAAAATTGGGGAATAGACCAAAATATAAAAATAAAATAAAAATAGAAAGTCCCCTCAAATAGTAAAACCTCATTTATTTATTTATTTTTTAACTAATGTACAGAACTTAAATAACAACTATTTTGTGATACAACAAATCTGTAATAAATCCAAAATAAGAGTTCAAAAATAATACGTTGACAAAAATGTGGAGAAGGTAGTAGCATCCACCCAGCTGGGGAAAAGGCTCTTCAATTTCCTTGTGTCATCAAATAGATGCTGGTCAAGTACAGCAACATCAACCCTCAATGCTTCTGAAGTATTAGCCTGCAAAATGCAAACAAAAAAACCTTGGATTAAAAGAAAAAAAAATTATATATATTTTTAATTTCTATTTTTATATTCATTTAAAGCTCTTCTTTCCTTTCTAAAAGAAAGAATACTAAAAAAAAAGGAGATTATTATGACACCAAATTTATTCAAAACACCCTTGATACATCTCAGCATCAAAACATTTAGTGTCACGCAAAGATTCCAACATCATGGATTTCCGCAGTTCATACAGCAAAATCTTTGACACACTTGAAGAGTTAACCTTTCCAACGGTTTGATTTCAGAAACTTGTCTCTCAATACTCATCCTTCCTAAAGTGATACCTAGTAATAAGAAAGGACAAGCTATAGGAATATTCCAAGTATCATAAATGGCATGTCAAGGGGGAGATGCTGTGAGCAGAGACGGCCATCATTCCTTTCTTCAAAGTTACCTATAAATAAGAGTCTGAGACAATGATTCTAGACTGTTACCATTTTATGAGCCCTTGGAGTTAGAGTATAAGTATTCATTCTCAGCTATAAAAGTTGAGCAAAATGAGAAAAGGAGAGGAACATGGGCAAATTCTTCAAAGCTTTGTGATTATCTTGAAGTTGGTGATACTAATTCTATCAGTAACAATTATTCCTATACCTTGAACTCACATGATTATATTCCTAGTTCTCTTTTGCCTTGAGAATGAACCATAACTTGTATTAAAAATGTTATGCTGCGTCATTGCTATGATAATAATCTGATCTTACTAGCTATTGTAGTTGCGTAAAAACGACTAAATAGGAAGACAAAGGTAAATTCTACTTGCACTATCTTTGAGGTATTATTTACTCGCCTTATCATAAGGTAAATCTCAGCATAGAAGTTGTATAATGATCTAAAAAATTTCAATTATCATAGGCCTAAATTAATGATCAGCATTGAGCCTATATTTTTTTATTGGTTATAGAAATACTTATAAAAAATATTTGAAGCAAGATGCCTTGCTGCATGCCTTTTATAGATACTATAACTTTAATTATAAGATATCCGCTATGAACAGGTGAAACTTTTAATATGAGAGTGAAACTTTTAAAATGAGAGTGGTCGAAATTGAAATCCGAGTGAGTAAGAAAACTGATCAGAAATTAGGACGCAGAAAGATATTAGAAGCAATAGGAATTGTTTAGTACAAATGGATGAAATCCTCTATGGAGAAAATTGAAGGATAAGAGTTTTTCCTATTTTTGGACTGAAATAAAAGGGTGTGGATTGGGACCACATTATAAAAGAGAGAACAAGGATAATCCACGTCCAAAGAAAAGGTTAACCAGTTATCCTGGCTGATGGTTAATCACAGCTATCACAACTGTTCCAATAGACTCAATCTGTTGCAAACAAACAATCATGCTAAATAAAAGAATTGTGGGCTGTATTTCATCGGAAGCACAAATGACCAATAAATAACAGCTCCATAGTTCATACGTAAAAAATCAACTTACTAGAACGTCACTAAATTATACTTTTAGCTTAGTGTTCAACTTCTGTCTATAATGCATGTAGCAATAGTAAAATTCAAGTTTTAGTTGGGATATCTTCAGTTTTTAACATCATCTGCATTCAAACCATTCAAAAGCTTGCCATAAGCGCAACAAAAACCAATTTTTCTGCCAAAGCAAAAATATTACTGAAGTTTTCAACTAGCGATCTTCATGAAAACTGATTCAACATGAACATTACGCTCTTCTTCCACCTACTGTTGAAAGTGTGTTTTCAATCCCCCAACATCATACAGATTAATATGGAGCTAGTGCTAAATTCCAATCTCTCTATAAACCAAATGAACTTGATTTATTTGAATGAGTCTACATGTTTCATCAAATGTAGATCTAGATCATAGCGAGATAATTTTTATTTTCACTTGCTTAAAATAACCTCATCAGAACTTAAATAGAGAAGAACACTTGTTGGTGCCAATTAGTCCATTTGGTAAGGACTTTGGAAGTTATTAGAAAGATGTTGAATCCAAATCCTGCCTACATAATAAAGTACCACTTAAAGGACTTGGGTGGGCTAAAAAAAAAAAGAGAAGAACATCAAATATGAATAATCTCGTTATTAGGATCGACATCCATCCTTCCTCTGCCAAAATGCAGGCAGCTGTTTTCAAAGAGAAAGCCTCGCCAAAAGAAAATCTGTCAGGAATAAGGCACCATACCTCCAACCAAAATGTCCATTTTTCATGACTGCGTCCACTAAGTCTACATATGTAGGATAGTGGTCCACCGTCCATTGATTCAGGAGCTGCAGAAACTAACTTAATGAATACCATAAAAAACATATAATAGCTACTAGGCTAAGCAGCTTAGTTAAATAAGTAATAATTTACCGGGGAGCTTGTTGTCAGCGAAGGACCAAGTTGACAAAGGACCAGTGATGTTAAGCACTGTCACCCAGACCTCCTTTAATGAGCTGCAATATGCAAAATAGAAAGCGAATAAATACTAGCTGAAACATGAAAAAACTTTGTAATAAAACAAATTCTCAAGTGAAAAAAATAACCCTAAGTTCAAATCAAGGTGCACTCTTCGGGATGTAGTTGTAGACAGTGAAGCAGACTCATCAATTGACAAGTAAGGTAAGTAATTGTATTGCCTATAGACATCATCGCGAGGTGCAGGAAACTTCAAGCTTCCAGAGAATAAAAATGGTACTGGGAATAGCGCCTGCAAATTAAAAAAAAAATGAAACTTGTAGAATAAGGAAGCATTTATTGCAAGTAGAGGGATCTCTCCATAAGTCTTTATGATTCTCTCTCTCTCTCTCTCTCTCTCTCTCTCTTTATATATATATATATATATATATAGCAGCATACTCTGTGGAGTTATAAAGGCAGTGCTAGCAATCTAACTACTGGACGTTCATCAGGCAGATACTAGCAGCAAAATTTTTAAGATAAATATGATTTAAACAATAATTAGCATTTTAAGTAATATTAAAGAAAATTAATTATAGGCATAGTCGTCCGTTTAACGATGACTTGCTTTTCACCTCAACGCTTATGTGGCGCAAGCCACCCGTTAAATGAGTGACTTCCTACGTGGCCTAAGTCACCCGTTAAACGGACGACTTCCTTAGGGCATGAAATTAGGCCTACCCTCCCAATTTTTCCTTCATTTCTCTCCTCACTTTCGCCTGACAATGCGTCTTTTTCTCCTTGTGGCCCCGAATCGCGAATCGCACCGGCCAATCCCGCCAACCGCCTCCCTCGCACCGACCCCAATCGATGTTGGTCGGCCCATTCCTTGCTCGTGTCACTCATGCGTCGTTCTTCTCTATTCCGGTATTCCTCCAACTTTTCAAAGCTTATATACTTAGGCCTATTGGGTTTCTAGATTTAAGTAGGATTTAGGCCAGATTTAACTTAAATCAAGCCAAACAATATTCTTAAATCCAACAAAACAATATTTTTGAACAAGTTAAACCTGCTACTTTTGTAATCCCGTTGAACCCGCTTTTGCAAGTTAAATCCAGATTTACTAAATCCTATTGGTAGGCAGATTTATGGGATTTAGAGAAGTAGAAGCGCGAATAAAGGTAGTGACATCTCCCTTCTCTTTTTCAGGTAGCAGAGAAGCGGAAGGGGGTATAAAGTTAAATCCGCTTTTGCCCATTAATGCGACTTCTCTTTTGCTGCTTTCCCAAGTTAAATCAGGATTTACTAAATTCTGTTGGTAGGCAGATTTACGGGGTTATTATTTACTTCCTTAGTATGATTGATTGTATTTGAGCTATTTCTTTAGTGTTTAGGATATATTATTTAAACTTAGGCCAATAGTAATTAAATTTGTGTCATGCTTAGTTGAGTTGGTTTGATTAGTAGTTTAACATGCCCCGATAAGTTGTAGGCATGTTGCGATGCCAAAGTAAACGTATGAGTGTAAATAATTGATTTGTTGTACTATTAAAATTAAAAGTATTTAATTTCCATTACTACCCATCTTTGGCTTGCAAACTCTTATTTACTTGTGTTATTCTAGTTTTTGTATACTGTTTTATTTACTTCAACAATAAGTCGAGAGTTGGTTTTATTTATCTTACTTTACGATAGAGAACTAAGTGTTGATGACCAATTTATTCCAACATACATTGGTGTTGACTTCCATGCATACTTATCGGTTAATTGAGCTCACAAATTCGCGGGCGTCCGAATGCAACAACGCCAATTTTGAGCGAAATTGACACGATTCGGGACATGAACCAACAGCTCGATCGTAAAGCAGTTCTGTTGTTGCATCCAAAACATCGGAATAACCTAATATTGACATATATATTAACTATACAATTTCGTCATCGCAAAAAATCAAAATCAGGGTTAATTTTCATTTAAACAAATGAGCCTATAAATATCTAATTATACCTAACCCTAACCCTAACCCTAACTCCTATTAACAACCTGAATTCCATTTCCTTGGCCTCGGCCTCCGTTCTCCTACGGTAGAACCAACTCGTCTGCTCTTGCTTCCTCTCGTTATCCATGCGAAGCGAACTCGTCCAGCTCCCACGTAACGCACCGCATTTGAGCGTCAGTCCGCATGGTCCAGAATGTGCTTAAACTTAATGTCGAGGATCTTGGGTTGATTCGGTTGAGTTTATGGGTGGATCAGGTTAAACTAATGATATTATTATAGCTTTCCATTTGAAAAAACTAGTAATTTTGTGATATAGATACCTATCTCCTTATTCCCCAATGATGTTGAGTTGATTGAAGATATCAATCGGAGGGGTCATAATTATCAAAAATATCTAAGATATTTATATTCAATATTCTCAAATTTAAAATTCTCAAAATATAAATCTAGATCTGATCTTTTATTATTAAATTAATAGAATCGACAGAATCTGAAACAATAAACTAAATGACCAAGCAGACTTATATACCCCGATAATAACTGTGTTGAATGGAGATTTTAACCAGAGTGGATATCATCATCAAAATACATATGCAATTCCAAATCAATTTAATTTGAATCTTTTAAATCAAGTATTAATTTAAAGAAAATTCTAATATGGTATTAAGTTATCAATGCCTAAATGAAATTCAATCCTTAAAAGCTTAAAGCAAACATCATTCATCCACCTTCCACAATTGTTTATCGAATGTGACAAATTAAGAAAACTCTAGTTCACAAAGGAGACAAAGTCAAATCAAGTGTTCCACTATGTTCATTCTCAATCAATCTCATGAAGGGGCCGTGTCTTGAATGGTTTGATCGATTATTGCATGATCATAATCCTCAATCCGGTGGCCTTAATTCTAATATTACATTATATGCGGCCCGTATGTTAATGACTTCTGCGAGATGTGAATCATAGGGTGCACTTGATAAATAAAAAAAAACCTATGTTAGCTAAGGTTGACTTAAGCTTGTCTCTTAAACAAACGTCACCCTAGGTCTATAACCCCAAGTCTAGGTTCTTGGGCAACCTGACCATGTTTGTGACAGGATCTTTAGGTTAGGTTGGGTCAACTATCCCTCATTAGTAGTAGATGCGGGGATGGGATGGGATCTTTGATGCGTCATCGTTCCCCCAAACAAAAGTTTTAAATTAAAATAATAAATCTCATAATATTCAAACTCCACTCACTGCTATTATACACTCGTTATTTAGCGATTCATCGACTACCTTAATCGAAAGTACTCTCTCAGTATTAGGAGGGGTAATTAACTATAGGTGCTTACGCCTATAAGAAACCTAGAACCGGATCTGAAGTCCTCGTAAAATGAGAACGAAATATCTGGATAGTGACTTATTTACTATCTCATCTGTCTTCTGAAAATTTAACCTACATAAATCATACTCTCTTAATCGAGAGGTGGTGAATTTTGCTTTTTCTGGCCTCCATTTGGGACATTTCTCATCTTTCCATTTGGTCAAATCAGCTATAGTACCAGTGGAGTATAATAAAAGTTGAAATTTAAAATCAACTATCAATGAAATTAAATTTAAATAAGTTGTCTCATTATGTCTAATCTATTTATCAGATATATCAATTTGTTCTATCGTATCTTTGCATTTTGAAAGTATAGGGTGATACATCAATTACTAATTACTAATCCACATCTTTCATTTATAAAGATGGATCTTCAGTGAGTTCATCATGTAGGTCGCGGCCAATATCCGTCTGGTGCTTGTTAATATCTGGGATGTTGGAGATGCTATTTAATTTGGTAGTGTAGAATTCTCATCCATTGTCGCAGCAAATAATCCTCTACCTGAAGCACCTGCATATTGTACACACTAACTTGTGCAGGGGAAAAAAGCAACTGGAATGGTCGCTACTGCTATTAAGGTTCCTCAAAAAAGAACCTATATATTTAAAAGATTGGGTCATTCTGACGCGTCAATCATGAAAAGAACCATCACCGGGCAAAAAATTTCAGTCATGCCTATGATTGCGACCACTCTATCAGTTGAGCCTTTCGCATTAGGAAGGCATGATGCTGAAGCCTCCTCTTCTGGAGGAAATTTGAGTAAACGATAAAAAAGGAGAAGAAACGCTGGACTGTGAGTTCAGCAGTTGTTGCCTAAATCGCCAGCCATGCGACCATACTTGATGCCAAAAGCGAGTGTTCCCATTCACAACAAGTTTGAAAATCTCAAGTGGGTGAAAAAGAACAGCTCTACTGCTTATATCAAACAATCATTCTAGAAGCAACGACACCAAGCTACAACCCCGCAAAGGAGGCATCCTGAGACTCTGTCCTCCAGAGTGCACATGGTGAAAGGAGAAGTCTTATGAAGAAAAGTATTAAGTACGATTATCGAGAAAAGAGAAATTTTCACTAAAAAATCTCAGTAATGCTTAAAAGTCTAAGCAATTCGGTGAACATCGGTGACACTGAACGCATGTTTGGGAATCATCGAAAGATCTGGCGAAGGAAAACAAATATGGAGGTCGAAGCCTCGAAGTAGTAAGGGAGAAGAAGTGACATCGGTTTGCATTCGGAGTCCAGCGAGGATTCACGGAATGGATTCCTAAAAAAAAAGTTTTAATTAATGAGCCTCGTGATGGTCGACACCCTGAAGAATCCTGCAGGGAATCCAATCACCAACCCATTCAATCTACTCAAGAAGAAGTTGATTTTGATCATAATCCTCCGATCGAGGAGATATTTGTACCACACTCTGAGCTTGAAATCAGATGAAGACGATGGTCAGAGATCCGCGTCAAAGAGGAAGAAGCTAATGAAGAAGGATACTCCTTTTAAATGGGACAAAGAATGTCAAGAGGCTTTTGAAATTATCAAGAAGTATCTGTTAAATCCACCAATTCTGGCAGCGCCAATCCACGGAAGCCCCTCATTTTAGATACAGCTGCACTAGAAGAATCTCTTGAAGGTTTATTGACACAACATAATGAAGCAGGTAAGGAGAACTCTCTTTATTATATCAATCGAAGATTAGTAGGAGTAGAAACATTATATTCTCCAATCGAGAGGCACTGTCTAGCGTTGATCTTTGCAGTCCAAAAACTTCGTCATTATATATTGTCGCATAAGATAATGCTCATTTCAAAGTTTGATCCGCTGAAGTTCTTGATGACAACACTAACGTTTACTGGCATGATGGGCGGTGCTCCTATTACAATTTGATATTACATATGTACCTTGAAGAGCTGCAAAGGGGCAGATACTAGTAGATTTTCTCACTGCGCATCTTATCCCAACAGATTCAACACTTAATGATGATTTACCTGATAAACAGATTCTGCTTATCCGTGAAAAAGAAAAGCTGGAGATCTGGAAATGTACTTCGACGGAGCATCATCTATTAAGCCAGCTTAACCCGAATCTACCAAAAGTAAGGCGTTGGCCTTGTCTTCATAATACAAGAAGGTGGCATAATCAGACGTTCATACAGGTTGACTGAACTAAGAACTACCTATGAAGCTGAATACGAGGTATTGTTGGCCAGCCTCAAAAAAGTCTTTGTTATCGGCATCCAAAACTTAAGAATCTTTGGAGACTCTCAATTAGTGATTAACAAAGTATTGGGCGTTTATAAAATTAATAAGCTTGAACTAGCATACTATCATAGGCGAATGCATGATCTCATAAAACAAATTTCGAACGTTAAACTAGCTCGAGTTTCTCGATCAAAAAATAGTAAAGCGAATTGCTTGGCCAAACTGGCAAAAGAAATGGCGAACACAGATGATAATGATGTGATGATTGAAGTGTCCACTCATCGAGTTCTGCAACCAGTAAATTCATACTCCCCGTAGGTAAAGGGGACATCAAACTCAAGTCAGCAGGAAGCAATTCGAATTGCTCATCACTCTCCCAAAGAACAAGTACAAGAGATAAAAAAAACTCAAAAGTAATGCAAAGAAATCATGTGAAACTTTCATAGTGGAAGAACCTAATGATTGGAGACAACCTTTCATCGACTATTTCAAAGAAAGTAAATTACCGAGCAGTAAATCGCTAGCCACTCAAATGACAAAAAGGATCCTACGATATGCATATGTTAATGACACATTGTACCGTAGATCTTTTAAACAAATATGGCTGCGATGCTTAGGGATAGGTAAAACCAACAAAGTGATATCCGAAATTCATGAAGGACTTTGTGGGGCACATCAATCAAGTCCCAAAATGACAGTAAAAATTAAAAAGATAAGATACTATTGGCCTTCAATGGTGACAGATTGTATTAATCATGCTAAGAAATGTCATGAATGCCAAGTCCACGGAGATATCAATCACTAACCTCTAAATCCTCTACATCTTTGAAAAGATGCATTTGCATTGATAATGAAAAAGACTTATTACAAGTTATAAAATTGCAAAAAGAAAGCAAAAACTAGCTACTAACAACATGTTTCATATCCTCCTCCAAAAGCACAAAAAATTGCTGAGGAATAGTGTGGTTATCTAAGCCAGGCCATACAAAATCAAAGCAACTATATCACAAAAATTGCTCTTATTTGATCTTTGTTAAAAAGCAAAATAACCAGTGGAAGTTCTTCAAAAGCTTATGTCGAGCCTCGGGAGGGTAGGTTCTATATCTCCTCAAGAGAGAGCTTGAGGTGGTCCACCACCCCGATATTATTCCCCTTGATGACTATGCCTCGTACTCACGTCATCCAAGGCTCCATGATGCGAATGTAGAGCATGGCGCTAATTCCACTATCGTGCTGTCCCAATGTTGGAAACAATGACACATAGCTTTGATGAAGTTTCCATTATCATCCCTTAAGACCACAGCAATACCTAGACCCATTAGCGGAGGATCCATCCACGTTAGCCTTGATCCAACCAGAGGGGAGGACACCACATAGTAGTTTAATCGACCCATAGGTGATGTCCATTGCTTACGGAAGGGGGGATAATAGGCGAATTGATCCTCCATCATCGGTCATCAATTCATTTTAGCATTACTACTTCTCCAAATGGCCCTCAGTTTAAGAAAGTTCTTGGATCAGTCGTTGACTTCTTCAACAACAATGTTGTCTATAGATTCGGGGTCACATGAATCATTTCAATAGTTAGTTCAAGAGAGTCGAAGATATACGATCGATACAAAATTGATTGACGATACTCATCAATTTATAATCCAAGGGCCAATGATCTAGCAGAGGCTTTTAATAAAACTCTAGTGAAGTTGCTCAAAAAGATTCTCACGAAGAATAAAAGAGATTGACACACTAAAATAATAGAAAAGCTATGGGCATATAGAACCGCTTACAAGACGCCGACCAAAGCTACTCCTTATGCTCTAACATTTGGAGTTGAAGCTATTCTGCTGTTAGAAGCTGAGCTACCATCACTTATGTGGCTGTCCAATTCAATCTTACTCAAGGTAAGAATGCTCGTCTGCGAATGGAAGAGTTAGATGCGCTTGACGGAGTTAGACTCTAAGCTCAATAAAGTTTAAAAATCTATCGAGCGAGGATGTCCAAAGCATTCAATGGTTCAGTACGTTCTCGGACATTCCATAAAGCTGAATTGGTTATAATGCTGAGAATGCCAATCATCCCTCATCACAAGATCAGTGATAAATTTGAAGCCAACTGGGAAGGTCACTACATCATAGAGAATGTGTATGAAGGAGGAGCCTATCAGCTTATTTACACAAACGGTGAACGATCGATGTCACTAATCAATGGTCACTATCTCAAGAAATATCATACCTGACTGTGAATGAATATATATATATATATATATATATATACTCTTATATGAACCTTATACTAAGACCTTCATGTCAAATACGCATGTAATGTCACTTGAAGATTCCCTCGTAAAACGAGAACGCAATTTCAAGTTACTCCGAAAACTCCCATGGAATGCAAGGGGCATTTTTATATATTTAACTAAATCAACATCGTGCTCCAAACCGAGATCCTTAAATAAATATATATGATAATCAAAATAAGTTATGTCTATTTATATTAAAGAAGATTAAATCATGTGATATATTTTCAAACTAGTTCGCAATCCCCGTGTTAGACATGAAGCATTTTTTATATATTTATCTTAGTCGATATCGTGCTCTAAGCCATGATCTTTAGATACATATTATGATTGAAAACATGTCACGTCAATTTTGTATTAGATGGGAATCAAGCTTTGTAATATATTTTTGAATTAGTCCACAATCCTTCTGTTAGACATGGAGCATTTTTTTATGATCAAGATTGTTCAATCATTTCCTATGAAATATGAGGTCTTATTGCATTTGTTCAGGTTGACATCGAGCATTATGCCGAAATTCTGAATATATCTATAGCTGTTATTATTAAAGTTGTGGGCTCTTGCAAGAACAAGAAGAATCCGCTTCCATGCGCGAAAATCAAAAAAATTTCTCCAAGATTCATCAAATTTCGAAGATTAAGTTAGAAGAACTCCCAATTTCGGAAGCTTCAATCAGCTAAGTTGGAAAAATATCAACCTCTACACATTCAAGTCTAGGACACGAACGAGTTATAAAAGTCGAACTCAACAAGCCCATAAATAGCCAAGTTGCTAACGCTCCCCTCACTCAATAAGCCGCAAGAAAAGGCCGTAGTGAAAGAGCCTCCGTTCGTTAGTCTGATGACCAAATCACCAATCCATCACAGCTTAAGTCGAAGACTCGAGTAGGTTCTAAAGGTCGGACTCAATAAGCTCACAAATGACCGAGTTGTTGACGCTCTCCTCACTCAACAAGCCATAAGTAAAGGTCGTAGTAAAAGAGCCCCTGCTCATCAGACCAATGATGATAGCTGTTCAATCTCAAACCAAATTCAACTTAATGATTACAAGCAACCAGAATCCAATAGATCTTTCTGCTTGATCGATAGACCAAGATAATCTGAGGAAATAACTCTCAATTCAGAGCAACTTCAAATCAATCTCTATATTGCCTTCAAGGTGATATTTCAATCTCTTTTCAAATAATCTGATCAAGCACAAAACACAGATCAAAGCCAATTTTCTCATCAAGTCAGGACCGATGAAGCAATTCCATAGTTCATATAAAGCCAATGACCGAACAAAGGGAATTTCGTGATTATTCAGTCTGTTAGAGCACTCACTGCTGGATTGATAACTCAACATTATAGACCTAATATAAGCCGAAAGGCTAGGTCATTTATATGCACCCTTCAAGGAGTCCATCAAAATAATAAGCATAGGACTGAAGACATACATACACTTCCTGGCAAGTCAATATGGTAAATCAGGTTGATCCTTCATCAAGTCCGTCAAGCTTAAAGCTAGGACAGAAGAAATTTTAAATCTCAAAGCAAACGAACCAATTCCTCTATCAAACTCGATCAAGTATGATGCTAGGGTCGGAGAAAATTCAAATCTACAATAACACAAAAGAAAGAAATCTTCAGCAAACCTATTAAAGCAAAGAGTGGATGGTAAAAGAAGCTCTTACACATCTAACGAGTCAATCAGAACAAATTGGTCAATCCTGTCAAATTTCGTTAAAGCTCCATGAGCTATTGAAATTGAAGCTGAAGTGATCCAAGATCCATAACCAGCCCAAATGGTCAACCAATTTTCAACAAATATGACTCGCTCAATGCGTGAATCACATTTTTTCGGGGGCATTTGTTGACCTCCATGCATGTTTCATTAGTCGAGTTAAACTCACAAGCCAAATTCTACAGACTTCGGATGCAACAACGCACAATTTTGAACTGAAATTGACCCGATTCAACATCGATGTGAACCAACGACCTCGATCAAAAGCGTGGCCGTTGCATTGGTTGTCGAATAACGATATTGACATATATATTAACTATACAATTTCGTAATTACAAAAAATCAAAATTGGGGTTAATTTCCATTTAAACAAACGAGCCTTTAAACATCTACTTATACCTAACCCTAATCCTAACTCCTATTCATAGCCCGAATTCTATTTCCTTGGCGTCGACTTCCTCGTTCTCCGCAATCCGAACTCGATCTCGCTCCATCAACTTCCTCTGTTCTCCGCGGGTGAGCGCTGAGAAATGAACTCCCATCCGTCCCGCTCCCGCATGAGCCCCAACACGATATAAGTGCTTAAACTTAGTGTTTGAGGATGCTGCGCGGGTTGATTTCCGGTTGAGTCTACGGACCGGGCCTAGTTTAACAAAATCTAATGATGTTATAACTTTCTCCATTTGAGAAAATTTCTGAAAAGTTAATTCTATCATATGACAGTATAACGATTATTGATGACTGAGTTGATTAAAGATATCAACCGAAAGGTTCATATATATAAAAAAATATCTAAGATATTTATATTCAATATTCTCAAATTCAAAATTCTCAAAACATAAATCTAGAACTGATCCTCTATTATTAAATTAATAGACTCGACAGGATCTGGATTAATAAATTAAATGATCAAGCAGACTTATATACCCCGATAATGGCTGTGCTGAATGGAGATTTCAACCGGAGGGGATACCATATCAAAATACATTTGCAATTTCAAATCAATTTAATTTGAATCTTTTAAATCAAGTATTAATTTAAAGAAAACTCTAATATGGTATTAAGTTATAAATGTCTAAATGAAATTCAATCCTTGAAGACTTAAAGCAAACGTCATTCATCTACCTTCCGCAATTATTTATCAAATGTTACAAATTAAAAAAACTCTAGCACAGGAAGAAGCCAAAGTCAAATCAAATGTTAATATGTTATCATCAATCTCTGCTAATAGGGCGTGGTCATGTCCTTTGTGGCGTGGTTTTGGCCGAGCTCTACATATGATGTGGTTATGACCAGAGTCCTCTAACCGAGTGGTTTCTGCCAAATAACACCATTATATTACGGTCATGATTGTAGCCCGTATGTTCTCCAATGGCTCTACCCCTTGACATGTGAATCATAGGGTGCACTTGATAGGGCAAAAAAATCTTCTGTTAGCTAAGGTGGACTTAAGCTTGTCTCCTTAGACAAACGCCACCCTAGGTCTATAACCCCAAGTCTACAAGATTCCTTTGGACGACGCAACCCATGACTGCTGATAAGGATCCTTCGGTCAGGTTGGGTCGAATACCTCCTCTGACTAAGTAGACTAGAGACCACGACAACCC
This sequence comes from Cymbidium sinense, assembly GCA_021442155.1. Taxonomy (NCBI): domain Eukaryota; kingdom Viridiplantae; phylum Streptophyta; class Magnoliopsida; order Asparagales; family Orchidaceae; genus Cymbidium; species Cymbidium sinense. The sequence continues at coordinate 36,143,865 of CM038215.1, forward strand.
AGAATGACGGAACCATGGGATTTGATCAGGCGCATCATCGTTCCCCCAAACAAAAACTTTAAATTAAAATAATAAATCTCATAATATTCAAACTCCACTCATTGCTATTATATACTTGTTATTTAGCGATTCATCGACTAGCCTTAATCGAAAGTGTTTTCTTAGTATTGGGAGGGGTAATTAACTATTGGTACTTGCGCCTATAGGAATCCTGGAACCAGATCTAAAGTCCTCGTAAAATGAGGACGATATCTCTAAGTAGTGTCTTATCTACTGTCATCCCACGAAAATTTAACGGACATAAATCATACTCTTGTCGAGAGAGATGGGTGGTAATTTTGGAGCCCGTAATTGGCAGAAAAAGTTTTCCATTAAAGTTCAATGGCACATGAACTTGAGCGACTTGAAACACAAAATTTTAAGGTCACTGCATATTGATCCATAAAGTTACACAGTTAATCTGATATGTTGTTTCCCTGTGGGCAATGACTTTATAGCATCATTCATTCTGATGATGAAACTTGTGATGTCATATTAGATGAAGCTTCTTGTCAGACATTAGTACTTTACGTAGAAGTGAAACATTCCAATATTGCTTCCGCAACAGCTGACACTTTCGCAAAACAATAAAATATTTCATCAAATTATATGTAGGACTTTATTTCACTTGCTACAACTATGACACAACCAAACTATGAGGAATTGAATCCATGGTAATTTGTTTTCTCACATAACTTAATTTTGTTACATCATGAACCATGTGTACAAACCTTGTTAATTATGTATAATATTAATTTACAGATCAATAGTGAATGTTGACTTTCATTCATACGAACAAACCATGGCACCTTCTTGTGCACCCGATGATGACTATGAGACGATGTATAGTGACTCGGGTAGTTCATCTAAGAACAATGATACTATGGATGACTTTGCAACTGGCCTATCCATCCCAAGTGGGAATATAGCTGGTCATGATCTTATAAAAATCACTTTTTCAAGAATATTGAAATAAAAAAGCAAGATGATTCCAATAATGATTATATGTGTATTTATTAAACGACAAGAGAATGAAATGAAGAGGTTATTTTTGATAGGTCATTTGATAACACTTCATTTTCAGATGATATTGACATTCCAAGTGAACTTGTTGAAGGCATGTATTTTTTGAGTAAAACTAGTCTTTAGTTCTCTATCACTGGTTGATCGATACATAATAATGTTTAGTTCAAAATAGCTCCGTCAAATCAGAAGACCTTTTACAGTAATTTGTGCACAACACAATAACCCTAATAGAGTATGTCAATGACGATTGCATTAGTCGCAACAAGCATCTGAGAGGTACTTGGAGAATATCACGAATTGGTGATGATCACATATGCGTAAATACATTATTAGACAGTAGTCATCATCAGTGCACTTCCAAATTTATTACTTATTTCATTCTACATGTGATAAAACATCAAATATATTTAAAATCTAGAGAGATTATTGGTCGAATAGAATCAAAATTTAATATGAAAGTATCTTACATGAAGGCTTGGGTTGGTGATGATCACATATGCATAAATACATTATTAGACAGTAGTCATCATCAGTGCACTTCCAAATTTATTACTTATTTCATTCTACATGTGATAAAACATCAAATATATTTAAAATCTAGAGAGATTATTGGTCGAATAGAATCAAAATTTAATATGAAAGTATCTTACATGAAGGCTTGGGATATAATGTGTAAGGCTATAAATGTAATTTTTGAGAGTTTGAAAGAGTCCTACAGGTTGCTCAATATTTTCATGGAAGAAATGAGCTCTATTTTACCAAGTACAATTTATAGAATACAATCAAAAACCTCCCATCATTTTCAAAAGAATTTTCTGGGCTTTCGGTCCATCGATTTTAGGTTGGGGATATTATCGTCCAATCTTGAGCCTTGATGGTACTTACTTGTTGATTGTCGTAGGAATTGATGTCAATAATAAATTATTTCCTTTAGCTTTTGTTGTAGTAGAATACGAATCAAACGAATCCTAACTTTGGTTTTTGATTTCTCTAAGAAATGCTTCCGGTAGTTTCTGGCGGGTGAAGAAAAGCGGAAGTCGATTGAGTTGAGTACCATCAACTTCACATATCTACGTGAGAGAGGAGATATCACATAATTGATATTATAGATGTGGACGAGGACAAACAGCTTGCAATTAATTGGTACATGTAATGATTTAGATCATGGGCGTCACTTTATTTGTTAAAGGCACCAACAGGCCCTCCCACTACATATTACCACAGAGCACCTGTAGGGCGAACATATGTGAGCAATTATCATAACTATTATTTTATTAGTTATGCTCTTTAGATAATTGAGTCTAAATACTCTTTTGTTTAATGCAATCAGAGCACTTTTTGGTCTCTGAGATCTTTCATCCTTCTTTTGGTCGTCCTGGTGATTCTAATCTGCAATTGGGTGTAAATAAATACAAGAAGATTTGCTGAGACATGAGGTTATACGGCAGAGGGTGTCTCTCAGAAGGAGTTTTTTGCCCCAGCGATACATCTAACAGACTTAGGTGTAGGAGCACAATATTCAAGTATCAAGAATTGTATTCTGTGAAGAAGTATGCTGAAAGGTTAGGCAATTGATAGATGGACCAACATAAAGAAAACAATTACACACCACCCAGGAGCTTTTAATAGAATGATGATCTGCTTTAAAGGAAAAATCTGAACCAATGTGTAGCATTTTTGTGGCTTCTGGTGCATTCTTGAAAAGGAAAGCTAATGAATTGGCATCCACAACAGAAAAATCAAAGCTGGAGTCCACAATCTTACTTGCATCTGTCAAAAAGAATAAAGAAGTCAGAAGATTTCGAAATAAAGTAAATCATTTCACACCACTAAATACTATAGCATCATAAAGAAAGTAGATATTGAGCAGCACAGAAAAAAGAGCCGAGGGCTATAAATTTTATTTTCAAATAAAGCAAAGAAAAATCACTAGATACTCACGCATTCTCTTTTAGACAAATAATATTTATTGATTTTCTATTATTTTAGTCCCTTGAGCAAGTCCAGCATAACAATACGGTAGAAGATAAATGTCAGATTACCCCCTACTACAAGTGCATTTACTCTGAAGACTTTCAAGCAGGAGAAATGCACAATCACGAACTTAGTCATAATATCTTTGATGAAAATGAATCAGTGGGGGCATGCAACCTACAAAGGATGGATTTATCATGATTGGGCTGGGGTGTGTGTGTGTGTATGTGTGTGTGGCCGTACTGCAAGTAAAAAAACAAACTGGAAATTTAATAAAAAAATTACCATAGAAAGATCCTACACAGTATCATAAGAATATTTTAAATAATAGGCCCTAGGTAAAATGACCAAAAAACATCTAAACCTGAAAAAAATAAACAATGACTCATATTAACGTAAGCAACACCACCATCATCACACTAATGACTAATCCCAAGTAAATCATCAATTTTCAGCTATTCCAACGGTTAAAATTTAAGATAGTCCCTATACTATTCATATGTGACAAATTTAGACCTAAAATATTACATTTCTCCAATTTAGTCTCTTAGCTATATAAAAATTGATCCAAAATGGTTTCTCCAAAACAAAATTACGATCAAATTTGCATAATCAATGGACTAAAATGGAATCAATTTTAAATCACAATTTCTATACGATAGACTATTTTCGATCAATTTTATAAGTCAATGAATTAAATTAGAAAATGTGATACTCTGAAATCAAATTCGCCACATATGAATAGTTGAAGGATTATTTTTAGGATTTAATCTTTCATATGCATCTGGCTTGTTGTGTGATAGAAAAATCCGCTTTGACTTAAGGAAAAATTCTATAAGATGATGGTAAGACCTGCAATGATTTATGGTGCAGAATGTTGGCCAGTAAAAGAGAAGCATAAGACTACGTTAAGTGTTGCTGAGATGAGGATGCTAAAGGGGACGAGTGGCTTTACTCTTAGAGATAAAATGCAAAATGAGTATGTTAAGGAAAAGGTTGGAGTAGCTCCAGTAGAAGATAAGATTAGAGAGAGTCGCCTTAGATGGTTTGGCCATATAAAACGTCAACTGTCAGTTGCCTTAGAAAAGGGACTTGCAATTTTATGTCAAACCATTTTATCAAAGGGCTCCGATTATAATCATACTTTTATGAAGCAATTTAGAGACAAAATCACCTAGTGAGGACACGTGCCACATCTTTACTAAAATAATATATTTGAAAACGGTTATAAAAATACATCTGATATGAAATTGATATTTTGTGAGATTGAGTTATGCATTGAGGACAAAGGCAGAGGTTGAGATTAGGGTTGTCAAAAAAGCTCGTTGTTCCCGAACAATTCGTATTCGACTCATAAAGCAACTCGTGTTTGATTCGTTCGTTAACTAAGCGAGTCGAACATGAACAAATATTTCAAGCTCGATTTATAAACGAGTCAAACATGAACAATCTTTTGTTCGATCATGTTCGGCTCAATTTAGCTTGAAATAAAAACTTATATTATATTAAAGAATGATTTGGCAAGCATGACTTAGTGGATAAAGTTTTTATTATGCAAAAGATTGGCCAAGGTTCGAATCCTCCCTCTTGTAGATTTTTCGGATTATTGCATTTCAAGCCATTTTGAACATGAGCCGAACACTAACAAAATAATTTTCAAACGGCCACAACCTGAAATTTCGAATTTTCGAACAAGCCAACACAAACAAGATTAGTCTCTCGCTTAACTTGTTTACACCCCTAGTTGAGATGTATATGAAGATAGAGGTAGCGCAACAAAATGTAGGATGAGGTGGTGCCATAGATGTAGGTGAAGGTGGAGGTGGAGTCTAAGATTTAGGTTTTCTTAGGAGCAAGGAACAAGCATCACGGCTAGAGTGAGACTTCAGAAGTATTGGGCCGATTAAGACTGTGCATTTAAACGAATTAGAATATGTATAATATTCCTTATTTGAGTAGCTCGACGAGTACTACAACTAAGGCGAAACTCGAGCTCAAGCTCAATTAACTAACAAGCTATAATCTATGCTTGAATTTGACCTCATGGCTCGACAAGCTGAGCTCACAAGCTCATAAACGAGTTGAGTGTGAGCCTGCCCATGAGCCAGCTCGGCTCCCTTAGTTTTAAGCGATTAATTTTACTTGAATGTTTTAGATTTTGTATTTTTTTTATATATTTTTGCATTCTATCAAGATTTGAGTTTGAAGTGATTTGCTTTGAAATTTAAGGCATTTTAACAATAGAATCTATCAATGCAATCATCAGCAAGGTATTTGATTGAATTTTGTTGATTTAAACCTTATCAAATAAGCTCTCTTGCTTGCAGATAATTAATTTTACATATATGTTATTTATATTCACTTAAATGTTCATTAAATTGTAGACCCTATCGACTTTGCCCTACATATATAGAATTGGATCTACAAGACTAACTTGGAGTTATAGGCACGTGATGAAGGGTTTGCATTTTGAAAATCATTTATTTTTAGTTAAAAACATAGAAAGCTTTATGCAAATGTAAAATAAAACTCTTCACAAATTTTGCAGTTTATAATTTGACTCCTGATCTGTGATGATTTCAAATTATTCTTTGATATAAGTTTTATTGACTCCAATCTTTGAGATGTAGAAGATCGGTCTTATAAATTGGGATTTATCTTAATAGGTAGAGATACCTACTTGGAAATGTGCGTACAAAAGGTTATATTTTGAATTTAAGTATGAAAGAGAGTTTGTAAAGCTCAAAATAACTTTGCATTTTTTGGAGCAGTTGCACATTTCTTGAAGAAAAAATTTAATTTATCTCATTTTAAATTCCAAGCTCAAAATAACTTTGCATTTTTTGGAGCAGTTGCACATTTCTTGAAGAAAAAATTTAATTTATCTCATTTTAAATTCCCGCATCATTCTATAAATTTAAATTCAAGCATTTAGCATGTATGTCAGAGTATATACACATATTTTATATTTGCAAAAATTTAAAAGCACTTACATGACTTTTGAGTCATTACATTTGGGTGGAAATTGCCTCACAAAGCACATAGAAGACTTTGGGTTCTCTAAATTTGATTATTTCTACAGATACATTGTCATTGGAATGCACGCAAATCCTTCATTTTAAGCTTTAAAAGATTGCATTCTATCTGCTTGAGTTTGTGTTTTGTGAAACTGAAAGGAAAACATTATAAATTGAAATCTTTTGTGTTTCATGATGGGACTAATTCACTTGCATTTGACTTAGATTTTACCTACCCTATGAGGAATCAATTTTCTATTATAATAGGGAGGTCCTTAATTCACTTCTTCATTCAAGGTCATTCTCTCCAAGGTTATTAAGTCTTGTCTTAGTTCAATTACAATCCTCTATTTTGTAATTTTGTTTGAATGTATATTTCATTCTCATTTATAATTTGTAATTTTCATGTTACATAAGTTTATTTTAATTATTTTTTAAGTAACATTTAGTCCATATTTCATTAATCTCCTAACATCTCCCCAATATGAGGGGCTTTATGGGGAGTGTTGAGCTTGTTCACCACACTAAAATAAGTGCACGGTACAGCACAACAATGTTCTTCAAAATCTATGACAAGAAAGATGTACATGTGGCACACATAAGAGAGATTTTGCAATACTATTTTCCTCACCATGTTAAAAAAACTCTCATAGAGCTTACCCATTGCATTACAAATGTAGCCTACAAGTTTTTCCTACTGTGTTAAGAAAAGCATACACAGATTTTGCTTATCATGTTCAATACAATGCTAACAAAAGTTTGGAAGTTTTGGAGACTATCTTTTTATACCTGATTGTAAAATTTAGTTAGCAAGATGACGCTAATAAATTTACAGTGAGCACACACAAATGCTTCTTTTTTTGGTTTCTTTTATTTTTTCTCAATTATTTATTTATATATATCAACGATGAGTTGAGATGAGAAGGTGATGGGTTGATTGCTTGCTAAGGAGTTCATAAGAATGCCATAGTGAAGATGTTAGAGAGGGAGACATATAAGCGTGCAGGTGCGAGGTTGACAATGGGAAAGGGAAGAGGAAGGAAGAGAGGGGAAGAACTGTAATTTAGCTTAAAAAAATGAGTGATAGTGATAATCTTATGTAATATTAAAAATTTTAATGTTACAAATATATATATATATATATAAAGTTATATTTAAGAAATATGTGATATTTATGTAAATACCACTTATATTAAATTTCCCTTTAAAAAAACATATGAGAAATGGGATGAGCTGGGCTTGGTGCAGTAGCATTGGGTTTAAGGGCTTTTAAGGATTTTGCCTATTAAATGATTTTCATTTGATTTTTAATTTTTAAATAAAATTTAACTATAATAGTTATGCATGATATAATTAACAGCTATATATATACATATATTTAAAAATTTTATTTTAATTTAATTTCAATTCAATTTTTTTAGTTAAAAATTTCTTATGATATATTTTTTTTTTTTTGCAAAATATCTATCATCGCTTATTTGCACACATTAGACATTCATTCTTTTCTCACGCATGCGGTTAGATTTTCTAAATATTTTTAGTGTAGTAATCTGAGCAATATGAATATCTTTATAGGATATTTTTAATGTTCCGATTATGTTGATGTACTCTATTTTGCAAAACGGATGATGGTTTACTTTTCATCGTAGTCAACATCTTTTGAATAAGATTCACATGATATTTTGTCAATTGTTCGCTATTTTCAACATGTTCAATCGAATCATTGAATTGATTATGGGCCCTTTTTCTTAATAATTTGATACTTTAGACGAAAAAGTTCATTTCGGGAAAAGCGGTGATGGTTTACTTTTCATCGTACTCAACATCTTTTGAATAAGATTCACATGATATTTTGTCAATTGTTTGATGTTTTCAACATGTTCAATCGAATCATTGAATTGATTATGGGCCCTTTTTCTTAATAATTTGATACTTTAGACGAAAAAGTTCAATTCGGGAAAAATTTTCAAACTTTTGAGTGAACATTTCACATGACACTATATTGGTTGTTTGTTGTTGTTGTTTTTACACATTCAATTGAATCAAGTAGTGAAATGAATAAAGACACCAACAAGCATAACATTATTTTTCGTTTCTGTATGGACCATAAGAATGGATATAGCTATAATATAAAATAATATTTGATAATATTCATTAGTAAAAAATGTATTCGATTAGTAAGGCATCAATTTCAACCCAAAAAGTCATAATATCCCAATTCTTCCCATCAAGCTTAGTTTCGTGAACAAGATCAAATAAGTTTTCTTAAACATAAGGACTATTGTGTTTGGGCAAGACAGCCCTATAGGACTTCTGGAAAGGTGTAGTTATACCTAAAATTGGACTTAAGCTTCGTTTGAGGTCATTGTAGCTGTCTGAAAAAGTAGCTATAAAGTTGTTAAAAAAAAAACTACTATTCGAAAGCTGCTGTTGTTACAACTATATTTCTGTTTGAAAAATTTAATTATGAATCGGCTATGTTGTAGTTGTTTGCAGATAAAAGATTGGAATACTCTTATGTGCATGTGCTAATAAATCAGAGAGTATTAAGATATTAGTAATCATTATATTTAAGTGGTTTCTAAATAGTAGGTTTTGATTGAAATTGGTGTAATAATTTACTTCAATATATATTAGTTTATTTATAAAGGTTTAATTTGCTCAATTTCATTAGAATAGAATCGAACAGAATGACAAGAAATTGAGTGAAAAATAATTGTCTTTTTCAATTTGCTTGAATGAATGACAAATGAATTGAAGAAAAAACACAATCGAATACAATGCACACATCAATTTTGAGTACATAATCATAAGGAGAAATATGCACATATTCTACCTTTCCAGGTTAAACACATTTCTTATCAATTACACCTAACCCAAACAATCAAGATATAAATATTTGGCAAATAATATTTATTTTCTGCTTAATTTCTCCAACCAAAACATAGTCAAAAGGAAGCCAGTCTCAAAAGAGAGAAAAACAAAAAAAAAAAAAAATAGAAAAAAGAAAAAGAAAAGGATCAAATGATAGTAGAAATCCATCAAATAAAATAAGCAGATAATCTTTGCCTACTACACTGCACATTATGTATCACCCAAAACCCAAAAGAACTAATTTCAAAAAGAAAAGAAGAATAAGGGACTAACAAGAATTGGACTCAGATGATGGTGAAATTCATTAAATAAGATGAGTATAGAAGTTTTCAACAAATAGCTATACATGAATCACTCGGCAATGGCAGCTGTGGTTGTCTAAGAAACTCTATATCGTCTAAATAAGCTACGTCATTACATCAGAATGTGAAATGCTGTAAGTATCATTGGGTTCTTGGAGCTTTGCATTGACAAAGAAAGTAGAGAGGTGAGGGATACGGGATCACAGATCAAAATCACGCGTAGGAACAGAAAAATTGGAGTTAAGCTCTCCTCTTCCCTCACTTGTAGTAGAAATTGAGGGTGGGATTTTGAATGGCAAAGCTTCTCATAGTTTAGGGTTTTGAAAGTGAACAATCAAGGGTTTCGAACAGAAAGGAGAACTGCAGAACACGGGCTAGGCAATTTTGTAATTGAACTTGAGACCGTGGAACACAATCTCGTTCCCTAGGTTGCAAAACCATGTCAGCTTTTCGCAAAAATTACGAAATGTGGTGCAGTCACATAGAACCAAATGCAACTTTGCTTGTGCTTAGTTCCCAAACTCTACAGTAATGCAGCCCATAACGGGCCCTTAATATCCTTGGTTCTATTCCCTTACATGGGGATTAGGTCATGATTTTAGTTCATAAATTGATTGGAATTGGAAATACCAAAACATAAAAAATGTACCATTAACTTGTTGAACAATGGACAAAAAAAGAGAAAAGTATCATATATATATAATTCATTCATGAAAATTGTGAAGAAAAATGAAAATCCAATATATGATTTCACAAAATCTATAGAATACTTGATAATGACATTCATTTTGTTTTATTTATTTATTTTTGATAAAAACATTTATATCTTATAGATATGTATAGTTTCAATGAAGTTCTTTACTCATATTAGGGGTGTAAGTGAGCCAAGTCAAGTCAAACTCAACTCAGTAATATATTTGTGAGTTGAGCTTTTCGAGTTTGGCATTTGATAGGCAAGCTAAGCTTAAGTTAGCTTTAAGTCAAGCTTCACTTGACTCATTTACACCCCTAATTCACACTCATAATTCACCTCACCCATGTTATATATGATATATCCAATTTCTTCCTTACCACCTAACCTGCTATATAAGATGCCAAAACTTATGGCCTCAGCTCAAAGCATTGGTCACTACATTCATTGCAAATCTTTTGGCTTCCTTTTAAGTAATTCGTGTCAACCTTTTTGCCACCATATTTACATTTTATAAAATTTTGCACAAATTTCCACGTGTCTCCTTATACACACTTAATTTTGAAACACACCTAAATTAACTGAACCAATCTTCTTAATACAATCATCCATTCTTTCACGCATTAATTTTCATTTAACTTCATAATTTCAATTCATATTTTTTAAATATCCTAATTTTTTTGGGATATTTAAGTTTTGTCATCTTATATTAGGGCATTCATCTCCTTTAATGGCTAACTATATTTTGAGGTATGGATCCCAATATGTTGCGTTAAATTTTCTTTTGATTCCTCTCACAATCTTTGCATTTTTTTCCCCCTCTATTTGAAAAGACTAGTTTATAGTAGAGTTTAAGCAACAAAGTAAAGGAAATATTAAATCAAGGGCATAAAAACATATCACATAAAAGAATGAATACCTGCATGACTGATCGTATGCTGAAGCACAACCCTTTTTGGTGCTACCTCACTGTAGGGAAAAAACTGGGATGAAATAGCTAAACCCAGCACACTCAGTTGCAATAACGATCGTAAAATCAATGGTCTGGCCAACCAACGACTGACAAGAGGCAATATAGGACCCATACACCATCCGGTGACAACACCAACAATAGCTGCCACTATGGCATCAGGTACGAAATATCCTATAAAAAAAAAATTAGAGTTGATTCAGTGAAGATGAGGATATTTGTTTTGAAAATTTCAACTGCAAGCCAGCAATGAAAAATATTTGCATTAAAGAAAAATATCCGAAGCAACAAATCAACAGCAGTTGGTTCTTTTAATTAAGCAAACTTTTAAACACTGCAAATTTTTTATCGGATTAAGTTGTGGTCTGCAGCAAAGAAAATTGGCACAAAAATACAAGATAATTTCATAAATATCAATGAGAAAAAAAAATCTACAATTGGTAAAATGCAACACATCATAACTTTTTTTTTTTAGAAAAAAAAATACAGAAGACGAGAAAACACAGAATAAATTTCAATCTTCTTTGACCGAGTATAAGCTGATACTGCTCTAACATCACAAAATCTCACTTTTATAGAACTTACCATATGGTGGCGGAAGAGAGCCCATCATGCCCATCTTCTCAATCAAGAATTGGACAAAAAATCCTCCAAAGTAGACACTATATGTGAGACATGGGATTGAAGGGATAACATACCCTGCCAATGATCTGAAAAAAAGTGATATGGTTGAGAAAAAAAAAAGTATACTAAGTTTGCAAAATTAACATGGTGCATAAATGACAGCCATAAGCAATTAACATGAACTAAGTACCAATATTGCTTTAGGCTCTACTGGAAGAGAGACATCAGTGAAGATTACAACTATATGTTCCTTCAAAGTCTCTTCGTAGGATATTGCAAAAAATTACTGGGTAGAAAGTGTCATGTACATTTTCAAAGGATGAGGAAGATATTTTAAGTTTCAAAGTGCAGAGTGCAAGAGAAATCTATACAATGTAAATTTTAAGCTTCATTATAGAGAACTAGGTTTAGAAATTTGAAATAATGACAAAAATTAACTAAAAAGTATGATAAAATAACACCAAGATAAAAGGATGGAACAAGAGAAACACAAAGAAACAAGACTACAAAACTCACAAAAGGTCAATATATTGACAAATTTATCAACTGAAAAAAAAACCGTACAACTCAATTGCACTGCAGTGCTTTGAGCTACAGAAGAGAAGCACATTTCACTTGAAAACACATTTGTATTTTTCCAAATGTTCTAAGAAAAGAAAATAATTTCTCCTGTGCAGCGCTACAATTCACTTCTAATGTGAGAACTTAAATGTGCTTCCATGCACTACAAATCTGACAGTTTTATTTATGGCGACTTACGAGGACAAATAGAGGTAGCCCCGGAATCTACTTTCCCTTAAAGAAAGGCAGGTTCTAAATGAGAAATATCCATATCATTAAAAAAAAAACGTTGGCAAGTAAAAATGATAGAATAACTTTATCAAATGATTGCAACCAAAAAGCCTAAAAGCCATCAATTTTTCAACTTTTAGCAGTAAGACCTTTTTCCATTAAAATCAATAGAACCTTCTTAAGCTATATAGTTATGATAAAATATCTCAGTAATAATGAGCGTGATTATATGCGTGCATAATGAAAATACAATATGCATTAAAATGCTTTGATGGTTCTTTCACATTTATTTGAAGAATAACTGAATATAGATGAAGATTGACAGAGAGGAAAGACTCCTATTATTTCCACATCTTAAACCAACAAACCAATTGGTTTCATTTTTTTGGGGCAATCACAGATAAATTGTAAACCTAGTGCATGCACCAGTAAATAAATATTGTTGTTTCATTAAAGACAAAAAACATACAGTTACAAAAAAAAAAAAAAAAACTAATATGTAAACGAATGAAATAAGTGGAAGTACTTCAATGATTGATCTCCAAAATGCTTGCTTGTTAGACGAAAAGAGAACCATGAAATAAGCATCGAAGATGACATCACGTATGTCAAGAATCCTCCTTGGAGCCCAGCTTTTAGACAAGCCTGTTTAAAGCACGATGAACGGGAAAGACATAAATTTCACTGTCTCATGTAACTAAAATACATGAAGATTATGTCAACGAAAATTACATCAATAAGAAACTCCGAGGTAAGGCAATGCAAAAACTGATGAGTAAAAAAGCTCTTTATACTATATTTAAGCGCACTACAGCTGATTTTTTTGTCCCTACAAAATTGTGGCATGGCCTTTATAATTCAGTATCTTTTCTAAGTCATGTTCATGTCATTAACAACATTATAATCTAAGGATAATATAAATTTGAGTTTGAGAGAGCCAATCTCAACTAGCAATCAAAGTTTTTGATTTTAATCAAGTCAAGCAACAAATGATCAATATTTCATAAATGTTTGAACTTGTTTGAGTCAATCCCATCAATTTAAAAGAATTTTCTAATTTTTTTATGTATAAGCTAATGTTCATAATCAATGAAGACTATAATTTGAACTATTATGAAGCAAGTTTCTGACATAATTATAAGTCGTACTCTGGTACTACTAATCTTGGACAACTATAGGTGCACTTATCTTGTCCTTAAATATAATGGTTATTGAACTAAAGAGACAATAACTGCCATGGTCATCAGGATTATTGTTGATTAAATGCTAAGAGAAAGCAAACTATCTAGCTTACCAAGGTCATAAAAGCATATAGCCCAAATGCTCCCCAAAAAAATGCTTCATCTGATAGAACCTGAAAATTGCACAAGGAACGACAAAAAAAAGGGGTCAATTTAAACAAATGATCACTGAGTCTGTAAGACATTCTTTAAATGATAAGTAAAATCAAACAAATTCTTGACAGATACAAAATGTCCTCAAAACTGTCATGAATTTGATGTAATCAGTTATAATTACTCTAAAATTATAACATTTTGAGGTATTTAGCTGAAAAATTGAAGTTAACAACAGCTTCAGAACTTAGTGTTACTTTATCATCAAACCTCATTTGGCAATTTCTCAGAGGTGGCTTTTTGAGAGATTGGAAGTGATCGCCATATAACTCTTGGAATAAGCGAACCCATTAGAGAGCTAGGGATAAACATCAAGAACGCCAAGTATGGACGCGCAAACCTGCATTTACCCCCAAAGATGTCCCCATCAGCAAAGCATAAATCAATTGTTATCAATAAGATGGTCAAAAGGATTTCCATAAAAATTACAACATAACAAAATCAAGTGCACTATAAAATCACTGATTCAGAAAAACAAAACTGATTCATTTTAATGCATTTGCATTATTATTGATAAAAAGGTATATTGTTCAGAAAGTACACTACCAAAAAAATAATAATAATAAAGATCATCTTTCTATTCATCTTGTCTGGATCGGGTGCCTTAATATTGGGTGCAATGCTGTAGAAAATCAACACATCAAAAACCTTACCCCAATATTTAAGCCAGTAACTTCTATCTATGTTGCCTTAGGTCCATCCCTCTTTCTTTTTAATCATTTAACAGTAATTTCATCTACCCATATAATGTATGCATTTTATAGGCTTAATTCACATGTCCAAATTAGTTCAGTTTATTTCCAAAGTCATATCTTCAATAGATATTATGCTCACAATCCATCTAATATAATTATTCAACAATCTATCAATCTATCATATCTAGTTTAGTCAAATATCCGTCTTAAAATTTCATTTATGTCACTCTCAACTTGATTATTTATTTGTTTTTTCTTCACAATATTCAGAAGCACATAATATAATTGATCTAAGACATTTTATAAATTATTTATGCTTGAATGACTTACTGCATAAAATTCCCAAGGCACATCTTCATTTTAACCACTCAGTTTTAACTCCAGAAGATATATCCTAATCCACATAACAATTCTTTTATGTAATAGATCCAATACACTTATGCAAATCACGCTTAGTTGTCACTTTATCTTCTAGAAATATGAACTATTGTGAAAATTAATATCAACAACTAAAATTGCATATCATATGCCTAACCTTTATTTTAATGGCTGCAAACCCTTTATCTTTAAAATATTTTCAACCTTATTTTAGATGTTCACTTATCTCATTAAGTATCTCAATAATAAGACATATGTCATATTTGAAAATATACCTCAAGGCATCTCACTTAGAATATTGTTATAACCACCTTGTAATTAATACAAAAAGGTCTTAATATAATCCTGTCATAACTAGGAACTCTTTAATTTAGTCACTCCATAAGTACTACTGAAACTAACCAATGTTCTAGAATATATATTTTTAATTTATTATAACTTAAACATACCTTTGGCAATCTTATTTTTCTTAATATACACTAAAACAATTTTCTCCAGGCATTCGATCATAAGCTTTCTCAAGGTCATTAAGAATAAAAAAAAACCAAAAATAATCCCTTCGCAATTAGTAAGAGGTTAATTTAATCCCAAAGTTTCACAATGGTGATCTAATTTGGTAACTGTTTATTCAAAATTGATCCCTATATGTTTTTAGACCCAATTTCATTGTTACACTTAACTACAACAATTAAATGTGAGGGTATTTTTGGAATAATATGTCTACATGAAATTATATTTTTATTTTACTCTGTTTTCATATGTAATAATTAGTCTGAACTTTTAATTAATGAGAGACAAGTCATAATTATTTATTTGAGCAATATAAATTATGATTTGTCTCTCATCAAATACATGTCAAATTAATTCATTATAAAAATAAAGTAATATAAAAATATGATTCCATGTATACTTATTATTCCTAAAATACCCATACAACGGGAAATCATATTTGAGAAATAGCTTAAAAAATCACACAAGAAAACATAAATTATGATTTATCCCTTATTTATTAAATGTCAAAATTAATTCCTTACATGTGAAAATAGAGCAATAAAAAAAATAGAATTCATGTATACTTATGATTTCTAAAATACCCTCATATTTAACAATTGAGGCTAACTTTAATGTGAAATTCGGCTTTTGAGACTAATCAGAATCAATTTTCAATAGTTGAAGAACTTAATTAGGTTATTGCGAAACTTTGGGACTAAATTGGTCACCTACTAATAATTGGAGGACTATTTTATTTTTCTCTAAAAATAACTATAAAGATCATTTCTTTGTTCTATATAATTTTCATTAATTTTCTTAACACAAACTTCCTTTCATAGTGGATCTTCATGTGATGAAACCAAATTGATTCTTTGATTTTAATATAATGTGATAAAACAAAGGGTGTAAGTGAGTCAAGCTAGCTCGCAAGCGAGCTCGAGCTCATAATCAAGCTTGAAAAATTTTTGAGCTCGAGTTCGAGCCTGGTTTGACTTGGCTGGTAGCTTATTGAGCCCGCTCATTTATATAATGGAGAACTACAATTATCATGTATCACATTATCAGTTTGATAGCTTATCGAGCTTTTTAAATGAGCTCGAGCATTCGGGTCGAGCTTGAGCTTGACTTTTTTTAAATTGAGTTGAGCTAGAGCCTGATAATTGAGCTCGAGCTTAATAGGGATTAAAAAAGCTTAGCTCGATTAAGTCAAAATTCAACTCGACTCAACTCGACTCAAAATTCAACTCGACTCAACTCGACTCAACTCGACTCATTTACACCCCTAAATGAAACCCATCATCACGAACCATGATAGGATATATACACTACCTACTTGCTGCCTTACTAGGTATTGACGTAACAATAGTCTTGCAAAATAACTGGTTCCAAGGGAAGGGCATAAATTACCGCCAGTACTACTAATTTTCTTTATTTTATGGAGTTCTTTGACAAGCAACATGCTAACACAATAAAGCTCAAGAAACAAGGTTTTGAGTAGGTTGCATGTTTATAATGATAGCTAACTTTAACATTAGAAAACTTGAAATCCAAATCTATGTAATATTTTTACGAATGGTTTTAGTTTTTGATACAAAAGGTACTTAAAAAATTGCACCAGAACTTCCATAGACAACATACCATAATTAAATTGAGAAAAATGATAAATGCATACCCAGGGTATACCACAGGGAAAGCTGTTGACCTCCATGCATGCTGCATCAGTCGAGTCGAGCTCACAAGACAAATTCGATGGACTTCGGATGCAATAGTGCGCAAATCAGAGCTAAAATACACTCGACGTCGCCCAAAATACACCCGTGCTCGCCCGAAGTCTGTGATTGAAATATAAGTACTCGTACGCATTTTTCTTGACGCGGTGAGGAAAGCTATCCTTGCTTGTGGGTGTATAAGTACTCATCGCCTTTTCTTGGCGTGGGGGAAAATCATGTTCGTTGTATAGAAATTTTATATTTTCTTGGCATGGTGTGGATTCTATGGTTTATTCATCTTTCTTGGTGTGGTGACGGATATGCAGTAGGCCTATCTGAGGGAATCATCGCATGATATAAAATTGTTGTTTAAACTAACATTCGGATGTATATAAGACCGTCGCCTTTCTTGGCGTGGAAAAATCTGTTCGGGTATGAGCATACATGCATTTCTTGGCATGATGGGATGGCCTTGTCAGTGGTTTATACCCCATACACGTCTTTCTTCTTGGTGGTGGGGCAAACATACCAAGAAGCCCTATATTGGACGACGTCGAGTCTAAATCTTGTCAAACTTTTACACTGATAGGAGGCATAAACAACTTAATGAAAATTCAACTATAAAGCTAAAATAATATTTTAACTTAACATTGCAAGTATATAAATACCTGTACACGCCTTTCTTGGCATAACAGGAAAATCTGTGTTACATGTAGGTGTTTTAGAGATCCATACATGTCTTTTTTGGTATGGTGGGATGTGCATTAGTGGTGTTTACACCTTATCTCTTTGGCATGGTGGCGACTCGACCCATTGTGTAACCAGACTAGGAGGCTGCCAAAATGCTGTCAAAATTTTATCTAAAATTATAAACTTGCAATGAAACTCAATCAAAATAAGCAACAATATTCAAATCTCTAAAGTTAAATCAATTTTAAATTAAATAAACGAGCATAACGTTGAATGCCTTACTGTGTCAGGATCTTCTTGTGAGTTCTTCTGGTTTAGTCTTAGAGGTGGATAACAAAACCTAAAATCTAATTATTATAAAAATTTCAACTTATTAAAATATCTGAGAAGCTAATTTTGTCATATGATAATAGATCTGATCCTCTATTATTAAATTAATAGAGTCAACAAGATCTCAAATAGTAAAATAATACATTCACCCCGATGATAGCTGTGTTGAATGAAGATTTCAACCAGAGAGGATATTACCATAAAAAAATGTTTAAAATTTCAAATCAAGTTAATATAAAATAAACATCAATCTAAATAAAAGATCTGATGAATTATCGAACTCAAAATACTTAAATGAAATTCAATCTTTTAAAAACTCAAAGTAAAATCCAATTCATCCACCTTCCGTAATTGTTTATCGAAGATGACAAATTAAAAAAACTTCAGCCGAGGAATTGATGTCAAATCAAGTACACAACTATGTTTACTCTCAATCAATCTCATCTTGTAAGGGCGTGACTCGATCCTCTTGCGTGACGGTTGGCTACATATGACATTCTGACCAGTCGTCCATTGAGTGGTTGTCATCAAATGACATCATTATATTACGATCACGGATAGCAGTATGCTCATGGCTCATTTGAGATGTGGTATAGGGTATACTTGATAGAAAAAAACACTCTGTCATTTGGTAGACTTAAGTATATCTCCTGACAAACTCCACCCAGTCTGAGGATTCTTGGACGGCGAACTATGGCTTCGATGATCATTTTGTCGGGTTGTTATTCTCGATTAAGTAGGTAGGGGCCATGACACTCGAGATGTAGGATCATCAGGCGATCATCGTTCCCCCAACCATCCGCTTTAAGTCAAAATGATAAATTTCATAAATTCACAATTTTATACTCCACATGCTGCTACTTTAAGCTACGCATTAAACAATCTAATGACTAGCCTTAATCAAAAGTTCTCTCTCAGTATTGAGATGGATAATTAACTATAAGTGCTCGCGCTTCTAGGAAACCTGTAACCAGATCTAAAGTCCTCACAAAATGAGGGCGAAATCTCTGGGTAGTGTCTTATCTACTATTTCATTTGCCTTCTGAAAATTTAACCGACATTTAATCTACTCTCTTTATCGAGAGATTGATGATGAATTTTCGGAGCCCACAAAAGCGAATTTGCCTTTGAGAATAATCAACGAGATTAAATAGGATAGCCCAACTCAGTGCTCGACCACACACCTCCTTGCCACTAACTCGACACTAAGGAATGTGAGGCAAGTCAAGCCCAAACAAATGGACTCGTCGTCTACTCGGACAACATACCTGACTCGCCCATTGGACTAACTCAATGTGTCGAACAAGTGACTTCTACAGAAGAACTTGGCCAATTACACGTCATTAAAAACTCAAATGGCGGACTATCTTCATATTGTAGGCCGGGTAAGTAGACCCACATGAGAGGCCATGTATTGACTACACCACATTACTGTACACATGTTTGTATTAGTCCCTAAAGTCTGTGTACTTCCTTTTATTACTTTATGAGTTTCCTATAGCCTTTTATATAGCCCACTAAATAGAGAGTTCAGAGGCATACTAGGGATCCTTCTTTGAGACTGTTAGACTTTGAAACTTTTTGAGGCTTGAATCTCCTCAAAGATCTTGTATTCAGATCATTGTTGCACTCTCTATTTTCATTGGCATATAGTGGACATATTCTCTCTTTCTCTAACCCAAATCCCCAACATAACTCACAAATAATGTCTGGTATTAAGCCATATATAGATCGAGTTCCAATAGTAAAGTATAAATGATCCATTACCCAAAACATATAAGACAAGTAAAGAGAAATATATTCGAGTTTAAAGTTATAATATCAGCAACAGTAGATTGTTCTTTTTCTGGCTTAGTAATAAACATCTTATAAGGACTAATTCAGGGCCTCTCCAATTAAAATAAGTTTAAAGAAAATTGAATAAAATTTAAAATTAGATTAAGTCCTTACCAGCTCATGGCATGGCTTGACAGGAGCAATCTTAATATTGAAAACACAACTGGAATAACTATCGCAAGGATGATACCAATAGCATGAATCAGCATTCCTAAAAGACATGTAACAGACATTAGCAGTTAAATCTTCAAAAAATAATGATAAAAAAATCAATGAAAAATCTACCACAACAATTATTGGTCCACAGTTATAAAAAGCAAAAGGTGAAAGAGAAACAAGAGTAATGTGATATAATCATTTAACAATGTAAGAAACTAAAATGGAATCCAAGTTTAAAACATCCTTAAAAAGTTTTTTTAAGGTAATACAAAAAAGAATAAAATTGATATGGATCTCAGTTACATATACTCATTTCTGGCTGGACGATGGCATTTCCAACCATTGCAAGCAGATAAAGAAAAAAATCAAAGTTGCAAATGCAAACCCATACACAGTACTGTAGATATTCAGGCAAGGCACTAAGGAAGATTTATGAGTCTTGCAAAGCAATACCTCCAACTTGTAAGGTGGAGAGAACATCTGGTTTGAAAAGAGTAAACGTAAAAGAAAAGGAGGAATGCACCAAGCACAAAACTTCTTTTTAATATCCTAACTTACAACTCAATTTTTGGTGAAAAAAATGTTTCACGTCATATGAATATAAAACAAAAAGCTCTTTATAGGATACCAAGGCATCAAAAGTTCTGCAAGAACAGTGATAGTTGTGTAAAATATAGGCAACTAGGCTGTCATGTTGCTGAATATCACTGAAGACACTTTAAAAATAAGAATCGTAAATGATGATGCCAATAAGCAAATCATTCTTATTTTTAGACAGGTATAATAGAAGGATGCAAAGCTAAAAATTTAATAATTTTCAGATAATTCCTCAAGAAGTAATTGCAAAGAAAATGAGAACTGCATACCCTTTATCAAGCCAAAAAAAGTTGACAACCAAGAGTGTAATGCAATATTTGGGAACTGAAGCAACAGTGGCATGAAGAGGAATATGACCGCAGGGAGACTGTGAAGTAAAAATGCTGTTTTTCTTGAGTAAAAAACCTGGAACACAGAAAGGTGCCAAGCTATGTTATTTAAACATTTACACATTCCCTGTCATTAATCAACAGAATACAAGGAATTGTACCCCATCTCATTCAGCTTAAATCACAGGTATGATGTAAGTACCATAAAGAGAGACAGGAAGTCAAAGTATACAGCACGATCATTACTGCTGTTGGTTGCAGGAACTTCCAGATTTCTCTGTTTAGCACCAAGCAGCATCGCAGAACTTGCAAATGCATCAAGCAAGCGAATTATATTCTCACCACGTGCTTGGATGCTTCCGGGTCTGATGCAAAATAGTCCAAAATTTTTTAACCCAAAAAAAGTTAATACATTCAGAATGAACTAACAGGCTAAAGCATAGTAAGCAGTTTCAGAACATACAATAAATTTTCAATTGTATCATAAGATGTATGATAATAATAACCGCCAAGGACAAAGATGATATCAAGTCCTGGAATATTGCCATAATCTTCAGCAAGAATTCTGTAATCTGTATCTCCAGGAATAACACCAAACGCTTCCTGAGAAAAAAAATTTAAAATAAAAAATAAAAAGAGAAGGGATTAACTGTTTATGAACAAGAAGCACGTAAGTAGGAAATCATGCCAAAAGGAAATGAAGAAAGAAACGTGACTTCCATAAGAAAATATTGACACAGGGAGTTTCCGTCAATTAGGAAATTGATCTAAGCCTGCCCAATATAACTTTTACATTTCACCAGTGGTACTACATAAAAACTCTAAATTTTAAACAAGGATTCTACTGTTTTAAGTATGCCTTAAACCACCATTTTTTATAAATACCGCACACAATGCACAAGTTTACTCTTTTTATTTTTAAACACCAACATAAAGTAAGCATCAAAACATGAAACAATCACCTTACTCACAACAGACCTAGTCATGCTAGAATTTAGTCAAATCTCAACATTCATTTGATTTCTAGATGCTTAGGAATCACAATACAATCTATTCATGCTTTAGTCAAGTATCCGTGTCCCCCACTGAGCAAGATTTAATCAGAAATGGCGATCAAATATGCCTACCTTTTTCATTAAGCAAAAAATATTGACTATTCATGATTCCAAGAATGTTTACTATCTACCTACAATTACACAAGATTTGAGAACCCAATTTAAAATGAAAACAACCAAGATAAATAAAGGAGCAATAATGTAACAATATAAAAATCAAACAAAGGAATAGTTAGAAAAACCAATACAATCATGTAAGCAGATAACATCATCACAAAATATGCCTATGTAGAAAATTTATCAACTTCTTAAACAAAGTATCTTCAATGATCCAACAATCTAGTGACGGAAAAAAAAAACTTCAGAATTATATGATTTAATCAAAGCTATTTACTCTGTCAATTAAATAAAAAGATAAAAATAGTTCCATGTCCCTAAGAATAAAATTGATGAGATATTAAAACATCTATCTGATCAAGCACAAAATTTAATTTGAAATATATATCTTGAGACAATATAGAAGAATTTAACCAGTGTCTCTTGTCTCTCTGAACATGCATGTGTGCAGATTCAAAAAGTATAAAACACTCATACCTTTCAAACAAAAGAAATCGCTTTTGACATGCAATAAAGATGAAAACAAATAAAAAAAACTATTATTTACTTTTAAAGACTGAAAAAGGTTATAACAAGAATGATTGTTGAATGGTTCCCGAAGTAAATCCCAAATAGAAGGATTGCCTCAACCAAAACAGCTACATGTTAGAAATCATGTCATTAAACAATGGGATTTTGACCATATGCCCTTAATGATAGTCCATACACAAAATCAGAGAAGTATATGGAAAAGGAAAGACACAAGATTTTTTTATATAAAAAATCCGAAAGCCCATTTAAAATAATTTCTACTAAAATTAGATATGAATTACAAGGGGCTACCCAATCCTAACTTGGATAATAAGTTGTCCAGGTATCTGGTAAGGTAAATATAGTTGAGTTTTGGGATAGCCTTGAATGCAATAATGGTATGACTTGAAGGCAGCAAATGAGGTAATATTAAAAGATTGGGGTGATTATTAAGGATAATCGGAATAATTATCCTCCCAAGAATAGACATGACCTAGAGTGATGGGTGAGGCATCATAGGAAGGCCATGGTGATGATTGAGGCTAGTTAGGATAGTCCTTCTAAAGGTAGAGACAACAAAACCTAAAGCCGATAGGTGCAAGAAGGTCAAGGAGGTGATAAAGGGCAGTCATGGTGATCCTCTTTGGGTGAGATGATAGAACTGGAGACATCAATAAATATAGTGCAAAAAGGTTGTAAAGATTATTGAGGATAGTTACGGCAATCCTCCTTCTAGAGGTAAAGACACCACAATATGGAGGAGATTATTAACGTGACATAGCAAGGTCATGGAGTTGGTAGAGGGCAGTTAGGATACTTCACATCATGTAGATAGATAAAACACAACAAATTGGCATGAGGTGAGGTGGTGCAGGAAAGTTGTGGAGATGACAAATGAAAACTAAGACAAGCCTCCTTCTAAAGGTCAAGATGACACGATTTGAAGGTGACAGGTGATGAATTATAAGAAGGTCGTGGAGGTACCTTAGGACAATTATGATAATCCTCCTTTTAGAAGTAGAGATGGAATTATGATAATCCTCCTTTTAGAAGTAGAGATGGCACAACATGAAACTAATTGAGGCAGTGCATGAAAATAAGCCATAGATGACAAGACCTCCATACAGTTGGTAAGGTAACTACTAGCCTTAACATATGATCCAAAAGGTGATTAATCAAATGTGAAGATGATGATGAAACATAGGAGTAATTTCATGAGAAATCAACTCAAAACATTTGATTCAAATGAAAATTCATCACATTATTTATAAAGTCAAAGATGCAAAAGGTAAAATCATCCAACGTTCTTAAAAAAAAACATTTCATGAAGTGAATGTGATAAAAGTGAGAGTTGGACATAACATCACAAAGAATCTACTCAAAACATCATGTTTGTGTGAAAAGCATGCTCATTCACCACCCATTTCACTAAACTAGCCATCTTGAAAGATCCAAAATGCTAAAATGGTTTGAATGGACCCCCATGTTGCTCAGGTTGTAAAATAAGAAAAATACTTACAAAGTAACAAAAAATAATTATATATATAACCACTTTGCTAAACTTTCACCTGAGTTAAACAATTTTTATGAAATCACTCTATAATTCAGTCACACCCTGTGATTGAATAACCTTCATTCCTATTATACTAGTTATGTTCTTCTTTGCTAGTTAGTTCAGGGTTTTATTTTGCACTCTCTATAATTTGGATACTTCTCCATATACCTAAAATATTTTTTCTTCAAGTGTTTATATCTCATTTGACTAGAATCTTGTACCCAATAGTTGATAGTTCTAACTATCCCCATCCTATTAATACATTCACACTAGCTAATGGGAGAAAGTTTATGCGGAGTTCGCGCACATACACACATTTAAAAAAAATCAAATAAATACAAAATAAAGATAAAAAAGGCTAACATAATAAAAAAGTAACACGCACACACACGTATAAAGAGATAACAAAATTAGGAGGTTACACCATACAATACTCAGTTAGCTTAAGCTTTAGCCACCTAAGCTCTTACCATCTCAATTTTAGAGCAGTCTGCACTGGTCGACAACCTTCCTGGGGTTAGACATGCGGTCTAAGGTGGTTAGTTCTTTTCCCTAGTGGAAAGAAGAGATGAGGATGTATCTACATTTCGATGGCTCCTTGCCCAACCACTCCTCGCCATCAATGAGCAGTTACTATCAATACTTATAGGGTCCTAACCAAGAGAATCAAGGGCGTCATTTGCTTTGCGTGTGGGTGTGGCCAAGTAAGTGAGCATTAGTCCATTCGGGAGATTGTGCTTCCATTGCTTAGGTGTTTTGGACAGTGCAACGGTATCTATTGTCGATCATCACAACAACACTCAATTATTCTCCCCAAGATAGTGGAAAATGTTCTCGACGCTAGCACAATATCAGGTGTATCATTAAGTCAACGAAACCATGGGCTGATGTGTCTGAGGGTTAGCTATTCATCTTAAGTTAAAGGGTTTTCACGGGGTACTTGCAAGGAATCCCAA
This sequence comes from Cymbidium sinense, assembly GCA_021442155.1. Lineage (NCBI taxonomy): Eukaryota > Viridiplantae > Streptophyta > Magnoliopsida > Asparagales > Orchidaceae > Cymbidium > Cymbidium sinense. The sequence continues at coordinate 36,168,976 of CM038215.1, forward strand.
GATTCCTCCTAGAGGCCTATTTGGCTACAACTAGTATTTAATTTAAATAAAATTTAATAAATTTTATAAACTTAGAAATAATAAATTCTCAAAAATTTATATTCTAAAAATTATTTGATACGATAAAAATTAAATCTAATTAATTTTTAAAAATTGTTTTGCTAGTTATTTCAAGATTTAAGTCAATTAACTCAAATAAAAATTTAATAATTATTAATGATGATGAAATTAGTATAAATAATATTCCAATTATTTATTAATTAATAAATTATTAAACAATTTAATAAAATAATTTTTATGATCATTAAATTACAAATAATATTTATATTAATATTTCTTATTAATTTACATTAATTATTAAAATTAATTTATTTTTAATTGATATATTTATATCTAATTTTTTTTACTACATTAATAATATTAATTAATAATTTAAAAAAAATCTATTAAATTATAAGTAATAAAAATATTATTTTTTGCAAATATAAAAAATTATTTTAATTAAGTATTAAACATTAAATTTTAATAAATATTTAATGCTCATTATTTCTATTGTTAATATCTCTCATAGTACCTGGTGCTTTAAATTGTCTAAATCTATAAATCAATTGGACTAACAGATATATTAAGTCCATGATTTAAGATAAAATGGAGGAATAACATTAAGATTTTGTAAGATTTAAAGTTGTCATTTTTTGCTATTTGGTAGGATTTAGATTAAATCCTACTCAATTCTAACTTAAATCCTGCTACCAAACAACCCTTAAAATGCGACTAGCTCTTAGCCATCGCTTTGATTGGGCAACAACAAAGAGTTGTCAAGAGATAGGCTAAAGAAGATATTGAAGAAAGTGTTAATAGAAAAATATAGAGCCTAAATTATAGGTTTAAGTTATAAGTGGCCTTGGGGATGCATGGAGTTAAAAGCATGAGTAGCGAGGAAGAAGTCTTTATAGCTATTGGAGATGGCATTTTGTTGGAATGAGGAGATCCTCAGGCATCAGAGAGAGTGGCTACTATTGATCCAAGCTAATCTAAATGGGATTCAAGATGCATAGAGTCAAAAGCATAAGGAGCAACGATCGTTATAGTTATTGGAGATGGCATCTTGTTGGAATAAGATCATTGGGTGTCAGAGAGAGTGGCAATTATTGAATCATAAATTGTCTGTAAAAAACACCAAAACTTGCTAATGAGACAAGCTTAATGAGGCCAAAGAAGGAGAGTAAAAGAAGGGTTGTAAGTTAATCAGATGAGTATACATTTATAAAGAGAGAGAGCGTGAGAGTGACAGAATTCAAAAGATTCTTTAATGGATAACTCAAGATAATATAAAATATAAAGTGTGGGCTCTAAAAATTCGCCACCAATCTATTGATGAAAAGAGCATGATTAATGTCGAATAAATTTTCAGAAGGCAGATGGAACAATAAATAAGACATTATGAGATTTCATCCTCATTTTGTGGGGGCTTTAGATTTGGTTCCAAGTTTCTTATAGGCGCAAGCACCTATAATTAATTACCCCTCCCAATACTGAAGGAGAACTTTCGGTTAAGGTAAATTATTAGATTGTTAGTTGCTTAGTGTATAGTAGCGGCAAATGAAGTCTAGAATTTATGAAATTCATCATCGTTAACTTAAAGCGATTGATTGGGGAATGATGACATGTCTAATAAAGATCTCATGATTTCCTTGTCCCAGGCTGTCATGATCTGTGATCTACTTAGTCAGAGGAGGTAATCGAACCAACCTGACCGAAGGATCCCTATCATAAGCCATAATTTGCGTCGTTCAAAAAAACCTTGTAGACCAGGGGTGATGTTTGTCTAAAAAGATACTTTTAAATCCACTTTAGCTAACAGAGAACTTTATTCCCTATTAGGTACATCATATAGTTCATAACTCAAGAGACAAAGTCACTGGAGAACATACGGGCTACAGTCGTGACCGTAATGTAATGGGACAATTAAGAGGCTAAACCACAGGATCAGATGACTGGGATCATAACCACATTATATGTGGAGCCTATTGGTCAAACAACGCGGATAGAAACATGGGCCACGTCTTTACTAGCATGAGATTATTTGAGAGTGAAAATAGTAATGTGGTTGACTTGACATTGGTTCATTTGTGAGCTAGAGTCTTCTTAATTTATCACCTCTAACAAACAACGATGAAAAACGGATTAAGTGAAGTTCACTTGAGTATTTTGATTTGTGAATTTCATTTAAACATTTAGAATTTAATAACTTATCAATTTTTTGCATTTAGATTGATATTAGATTTAGATTAAATTGATTTGAAACTTCAGAAATATTTTAACGATAATATCCCCTCCGATTGAAATCTTCATTCAACATAAACATCATCAAGATATATACTTTGTCAACTCTGCTTATGAACTCACAGAGGATTAAGTCCATAGATACAAAATTATGTTTTTGACTTGATTTAGAGTTCAACTTTTGAAATTTAAGCTTCTTCATTTTTATTATTGATGGTCGTATGTAAATATAAAATCAAATATTCTCCCTAGTAATCAGGTGTTTGGCTTGTAACCAATCTTGTCAACTCCTGTCCAAATAAAGAGGAGGATAAGATTGGTTAAGTGGGACTTACAACTTCGCCATATAAGCGAAGTAGGCCGTTAATAATGTGCATACACATCAATCTCCAAGAATTAAACTTATATAATACATGTTTATTTTCGAAGTAACTATCATTTCGTAAAATGTTTGCATGCTCTTCGAGGCAAAATAGGCTTTGAATCGATTTGATTTCAACTTGCAAAACATTTAGTTTGAATAATAATACTTAATGATATCTCAATTTAAGATATCTGCATATGGAGTTCACCTCATTTGAGCACTTGCATGTACATCAAAACATTTAGTGTTTGGTCTGATTAAAACGCAAAGAACGGAAAAGAATAATGTAAAGGATTACTTTATAGTTTATGAAATTTATAAATTCATGACTTTCAGATTTTTTGTTTTGACAAAATATAACGTAAAGAATCAGCCGACGCGGCCAAGACCGGAGACGGCACAGGGCCCGACCGACGATGATGCGGGGACAGCGCCATGGCGATGGCGGCGCATGGGCGCGGACGGCTACGGCTAATGGCCGGGCACGGCATGAATGGCTGCGGCGGCCAATAGGCGCGGCGAAGAAGCAGGGCGGCCATGCCCCGTGATCACTTTAGATGTAGATTTGAATTACCGATTTAAGCGAATTCCAAATACACGAACCGCCTTTCGTGTATTTGAAATGACCTAATTTTACTTTACTTGAAACCAAACGAAATATTAAAAAGCGATTTGAATGCAATGACCCAAATGCACGCTACCAAACAGCCCCTTAGTTTGAATAATAATACTTAATGATGCATGCAACATTCTTTAGTTTGAATGATAATACTTAAATGATGCATGCAATATTCACCCAAAGTCATCACAATGACAACTCAATTCAATGTTTTAATGATTTTAGTAAATGTGAGGGATTTCTATTTGTATGCCTCCACAAATCCCTCATGAATTCAATCCAAATTCCGTTCTCATTCACATTCATTGATGAATTTATTTATTTTAATTATGCTCATAACCAAGGTATCTGATTACATGTAGGTCATTATTTCTCAATCTAAATTGCCTACAACTTGTCTAAACTTAGCCACCTTCATCTTTTCTATGTATGATATAGTATCATTAGATTCTCATTAAAAAGTTTAGCTTGCAATTACTAGCAAATTTATGGTCATTCAAACTTAGCCCAAATTCCTTTTTAGACTTCTATTGATTCAATCAATGAAATATGTACTACATTCGAAGCAATCATTAGAAAGAAGTTCCTCCACGCTTGTTAACAAGCTATCAGATTCCATTCTTTTCAATGAGAAAATTATCAAATTCTTTGTGATTTAATTCATAACCAATCTGAGCCTATCTAAATGATTCATTTAGAGTTATGTCAATGGTAGTTCCAAATGCTTATTTTATGATTTGAATTTCAATTCACTTTCTCTTTGCAACACATCAAAGCTATTTCAAATGGTGTTAATTATATGTTATTGGCGAGTTTAGTTTATTGAAAATTTAGGCAGCCTCTCAACGTCGTCGCCGTATAGGGGTTGCTTTGAGAGTGCGAAGGTCTTCCCACCACGCTTATGGAAAGCATGTATGATAAGTGTCTTTTGACACCGCCGCCAGAGAACTCTTCATACCTACCAAGCTTATGGAATGCATCGTATAGGCCTTTAATACCTATATGAAAAGCACCATAATTTCCTCCCCATGTTGAAACAATGCAAATGAGTACTTAATATTCAACAGTTATCGCAATTATATTAAAGCAACAACTATAGGAATTTAATATTTTAGGCGTTACGCATTTAAATACACAATTACTTAAATTTAAAATTCAGCAGCCTCCCAACGTCATCCATGCACAAAGGGGGCTACGTCGGGAATCAAAGGCCTTCCCACCACACTTATGGGAAGTGAACATGGCAGTTGTCTTGCGGCACCGCGATCAAAAGAAACTTGTACCTATCGCACTTATGGGAAGCATCACATAGACCTTCGACGACTGCATAAGAAAGTGCATCATAATTTCCTCCCGATACTGAAGCATAACAAATAAGTACTTAAATCTATCAAGTTTTCCATCATGTTGAAGCAACACGAGCGGGTACTTAAATTTTTTTGGCATTCATTACAATTTTATCTTTACATATACATGAAAATAAAATAATTATATCACCTCATGACTCCTATCATTGCTTCACTCTTCTTAAGCTATTTGGATCTACCAAACAATAATACCAACCACATATTCCCAACGAATCTAACTCTATTTCATCTTCATTATGCTAAACATCAATTTAACAAAAGAAATAGTAATTCAATTGTGAAACATGAGCAAATTTTAGTCTCACACAACATATAAATACCAACATTGAACTCTACAGTAATTTAAATCTCATCACCTCATATCATCTTAGTTAAGATTATACTAGAGAAGGGGTTGAGGGAGGTTGTTGTTGGTGGAGTTTGAGATTGTTGGAGGCTTTGATTTAGAAGGAAATAGAAGTTATGTGCACAAGGGAAAAGAGGTATAGGATCGGTTGGAGGTGGTTGGTCGGAGGTGAGGGTCGACTTGTAGGGAGGTTGGATTGTGCAATCAGTGAGAGTCCGGAGAGAGGAGTTGGGTTTATTGTATATATCAGAGGAGCTGCAATGAGAACATCAAAATGAAGAGGTAAGAATGCGACTTTATGAGCTCAATCAGGCTGCGAACTAAGGAGACGGGAGTGAGAGTTGTTGTTCGCTCAACACTGGAAGCATAAGCGAGATTCGCATGAGAGATGGAGCGGGAAGGGTTTCAACTTAAGAAAATGGGAAGGCGAGGCTGTTGTTTCAATGGCCTAAGAGGTTGGCGAGTTGCGTGGAGTAGGAGCAATGATGAGAGGGTGTTGAGTTCCACCTCTAAGAGAAGAAAATGAGAGGGAGAGATGGGACAGAGCTACCTACTGAGAGATGTCTTACTCGGCTCAAGAGTGTGCAGTGACAGGGGGAAAGGGGCTCATGTAGCTCGGCTTGTTGTGGAGCACGACGAACGGATGGTTCGTGGCCTGCTTGAGCGAACAGGAGATCGAACTAGCTCGCCAGCTCATTGTGGAGGAGGTCGACAGGGGAGATGGGACAGTGTGCTCCTTCGCATGAACAAATGAGAGATTGCTACAATTGGCACTTGATCGAAAGAAGAAAAGAAACTTCTCGAGAACGAGAAGGGGGAGGAGGGGGCGCTTGAATAGGAGCTAAGCTTGTGGGTTCTCGGTCTAGAGTTTGGGTGTTAATGAGTATATAATAAACTTCTCCTTTTTTTATTCGAGAGAATAAATAAAGTTCAATTTTGACTTTTCGCAATTGTATCATCACATAGGTAATATGGATGTCAATTTTAGGTTATTTCGATATTTTGGACGCAACGCCAGGTATTTCTCACATTAGGTCGCTTAGTCAAGCCGATTTTGCTAATTTCACAATGCGCCATCACATCCGATTGTTTCGACTGCGTGCATTCGCCGTAATTGGCAAAAAATTTCATTTATTAGTTTCGATATTTTACATTAACATGATCAATTTCGGAACGAAGGCCATTTGTATCATTTGCCTCCCACCTCGCGAGTGTTAACAACTCTTCTTCTTAATCGATTGACCGTCGAACCACATGAAATGTATATTTGATCAATTTCAATGTTTTGAACGCATCAACGAAGTCCGTTTGTCGATCAAAAATCATTTCGATTCATTTCAGTGACAATCAGGGTATTTTGACTTCGATTTGCATAACACCGCATCTATAATCTGTTGAATTCATCATATTTGCTTGATTCGACTTTTGAAAGATGTGTGGAGATCAACATAGAGTAATAAGAGTGTGCCACCGCCACCTCTCGACAAGAAATGATTTAAAGCCGAAATTTTCAAGACATATGGAATATAGAGCAAAATACTACCCAAAGATTTCCTTTTGTGATGACTTTAGATCTGTCTTCCTATAAGCAAGCACCTATAGTTAATTATCCTTCTCAGAGAGAGTTTTCGATTAACAATGTTGATCGCTTAATGTAGCGATAAGAAGAAAGATGGAGTTTTGAAATTTAGGGTTTAAATTTATGAAATTCATCATTTTAGCTTAAAGATGGTTGGGGAATGATGACGCGTCCATCTGAGATCCCATGGTTCCATCCCGCCGCATCCCTACTCTTCTCTGAGGAGGATGGTCGACCCAACCGACCGAAAGATCCTCGTGCCCATGGTCAGGTCGCCCAAAAATTTCAGAACCCAGGGTGGTGTTTGTCCAAGGAGACAAACATAAGTCTACCCTAACAAAGGGTTTTGCCCTATCAAGTATACCCTATGGTCACAACTCAAAGCAGCCATCGGGAACAAACGGCCAGACCGTGATATATGGAGTCATTGGCAAGAACTACCCTGCTAGGACTCACGCTTGATGAAAGTATCCTCCTATGAAATCTTCATTCAACGCAGCCATCATCGTATATAAGCTTGATCTTTTAGTTTATTATTTCGCGTCAATTCTATCAATTCAATAATAGAGATCAAACCCATGTTATATGACGTAATTAAATTTTCTCGATATTTTACTAACTTTAAGTATGATATCCGCACCGCCCAAGACCCAATCGAAACAACCCGCAAAGATCCTGGGACATTAAGTTTACGATTCAAAGATAGTGTGACCATGCGTGTATTTTATTTCAGATAATTTTAAGGTATTGAATTTGACTTTAATCATGCTTTATATAAAAGAGTTTAATTGAATTCTTAATTAACATCTTCGTCATTTAATGTGTGAATTGATGAAAGTTGTATGTTTCATTCATATCCAACTTTAAATCTTTTGAATGTTTTACAAAGACGAGTGTATTTCTTATTCATTCAAATATTTTACTTGTTGGATAGACATCTAATTATTGCTATTATCGCTAGATGATTGCAAGCTCAATTTTGTCTTAACAGCTTAATATTATTGTACTTAGTTCAATTATTGGTCTTATTAGTTTAAGCTTCAAATATTATTTTTTAACCATTTCATTTTCATCAAATATTAATCTCTATTTTAGTTTTGCAACCTCCTGATCGCCCCGTGATAGAGGTCGCCGAGTGCTAAAATTCCCATGCTTAAGAAAGCATGCATAGTTATTGTCTGACGACATTGCGGCTTAGAGAGTCTTCTAAACCCACCACGCTTAAGAAAGCATGCATGGGCCTTCAATATATATGTTTGAAATGAACCTCCCAATGTCATCCAGTCAGATCGCGGGACTTCCCACCACGCTTTACGTGCATAGGCCTTGCACACCACTACCGAGTGATTTTTTCAGATCTACCGGCTTATGAAAATCCGATCGCCTTCAAACCCTGTAAAAACATCACGACATGTCAAGTAACATGCACGAGTACTTATATCTAGCAAATATTTGCAATTACGTTGAAATAGTAAGCATATGAGTTTACTATGCTAGGCAAGCATATGCACAGGTGTTTGAAATGAACCGCAACCTCCCCATCCCCGCGATCGAGAGCCCAGCTTCACGCGTAAAGGCGTGTCTGCTACACCACTACCGAGTGATTTTTGCAGACCACCGCTTATAAAAGCATCGCGATAGCCTTCAATACCTGCTAGGAGTGAAATACATATATGCACACATCCATATGTTTCCTTTCAGTAAGTCCAAGTGAAAACTTTACACTCCACAAAACCTAAAGTTATATTCCTCTCTTTTATTATTTTGATCTCACAACAAAAATAATTATTTGATGGCGGAATATGAACTAGCTCCCATCTTAAGCATATTAGTAGGTGAAAAGAAAATGAAATCTTCAAATCCTACATGACATCAAATCTCATATCCCTCAGGTTCTACATTGATCTAATAAGGAGTCATTGCCTAGTAGTAGAATTTGAGAAAAGATTCAAATAGGATTTCAATTGTAATAATACCTAACAGCAAACAAGTCCAATACTAATACAAAAATCCTTTGTTTTTTTACCTTGCCCTAAATAAGATGGTTGTTGGTGTTAAAAGAAGAAGGTAGGCAGCAGCTTGAAGGGGTTGTTTGGAGAATCACGTGAAGCAAAAACCTGAAGGTGAGATATTATAAGTGCAAGTTGAGTGGCGCGAGGAGAAATGGGGACGCGGCTGGCCTTCAGCTTGGAGGGCAGCAAGGGAAATCGATTCCGCTGCAGTGCTCGGTTCAGTGTCCAAGCCAGGAAAACAAAAGACAGCAGGTAGAATGGTGTTGAGGAAAGTGTAGGCTTACTGTTGTGATGGTAGTTGAGGGAGTGACCGAACCAGAGGTAGGATTCTCGACTGCTGTGCGTGGAGCTCGATCCTTGCGTGTGGATGACGGGAAGAAGCTCATTCGGCCAAGAGAGAAGCAGGTTGGTTGGTTCGATGCGTGCGGTTTGCTGTTCGGTCAAGAGAGAGGACTGCAGGTAAGTCACCCTTCTCTCGCTTCCCAAGAGAAAATGAGAGCGGAGGGAGTTCTGTTGAGAGTGAGTAGTTAAAGGAGGGTTGTTGCTCGGTTTCTCACGCACGAACGGAAGGAAATAGGGAGGGGATTACAGCTGCCAATTGAATCGAGGGCTGTGAATAGTGGAGTCCTTAGGGGTTAGGTCTTATAGGTATTTATAGAGCATATGCTTATTTGAGTGGAAATAAATCCAAATTTTGATTTTTGTGACAACATAATCATATAATTATAATATATATCAATCTTATTATTCGACGTTAATGTAATCGAACTGCACCCGTCGGTTCAAGTCGACATCGGACGGTCAATTTCGCTCAAAATTGTGCATCGCTCTTCCGATCGCCGACATTCACGCGACTCGTCCAATTGATATCATTCTTTTGATGACGCTTAACGCTAACAACGCCATCAATTTCGAACGGAGATCGAATGTCGGCTTCACCCGATGCGATAAAGACATCGAATTTCCTTCGATCGACCGCCAAATTATGCAATATGTATATTTTGATCAATTTCGACGTTATGAACATGATAGGGAAGCTGTCGTCAATCGGAGGTCATTTCGACTAATTTTGGCGATGTTCGATGCATTTCAGCCTTGATTTGCGCTCTTTGTATTCGAAACCAATCAACTTCGTCTTATGAACTTGACTCAACTGATGTGACATACATGGAGGTCAACAAAGAGCTCACCTAAAACGATCTCAAAAAATAGTTGTAAAAGGATCCAATGAGTCATATTCCAGAGTCATTAATTAAAGACCTCTGTCAAAGATTTTCAAACTTATCTCAAAGACCTTTATTTATAGGGCTAGAGAGCTACAAAAATGCTACACCACAAAATAAATATGGGGGATTTATATACATACCACACAATTCTTTTGTATTTACATATCTAACACCTAAACTTTATTGTTTACATATATAATACCCCAATCTTCAATATCATCATCACTCACTTTTTAAAAGTGAAATGCACCTTTTTAAGTATAAGAAAGTGTTAGATAAGTAAATATCTAACTTTAGGTGTTAGATATGTAAATGCATAAGAATTGTGTGGTATGTATGTTAATCTTCCAATAATTAATAGTAAAAATAAATGGAATAGAAAGACACATGTATAATGATCGAGCATAGGAATAAAGGCAGCCCTTTACTGATGTGGCCTTCTAAGTGAGGCAACTCACCTCATCTAGGATAAGGGTGAGTGCTCCTCATGAGTCCATGCCAAATTATACCTTGGTTGAGTGGTTGACGAGTTCACCAATCAAGTGCCTTTGGCGGGTAGCAAGGGCAAGCTTGCCAGACAAGTTATGAGCTCTTCTGGTGACATGGCGAGTTTTTAGTTGGAAGATGCAATTGGTCAAGTTTACCTCTAAGTTGTTGGATGACTTGCAACATGGTCAAGGTTGAGCTCCATGGCAGACTATCTAAATAGTGTATACTTGGGTATACATTTTTGTTCCTCGATTATCACACTCTTTTTAGAGGTGACTTATAAAAAGAATAAAGAATTAGAAATCAAATAATATTTATGCTATATGAAAAAAAACTCAATTATTATCTTATGAACATTTTTCGAGAAGCACATGAATCACCTTTTTGATTGATTATCGATGTGACGATTAAGGTGTCTTTGGCCTATAAACCTGAGTGTTGATGGAACTCTGGGTTGATTTAATTTGCTTTCCTTTTTTTATATTATTGAGTGTTTGCATTCTAAAATGGCTTCTCCTTCTAAATTGATGGGCAACATCAATAATCACCAACTATGAAAGTATAAGATGACATTAATTGGAGTCAAGTAGAAATTGAGTCAACTTTGAAGGTTACAAGTGATGCTCCTAATGTGGTGCCTCCAGTTGTGAGTGGGGAGCTTGGCAAGGTGGGACCATCTTAGTACGATGTGGATGAGGTTCCTCTGGTGAGCAATCGAGTCAAAAAGGTGGCTTTTCATGAGTTGAGGTTGCCTGCTCATAATGCAAAAGTAGTTGCTTTCCTTGCAGAAGTGCCTTCGCTACGTCTTGTATTTTCTCACTATTATCCTAAGAAGTTAATAATTATTTTACTTACAAATAGGATAGGCAAATAGCTCTGATTTGCCTACCAAAGGTGACCAGTTTCCAACCATTGCTAAAGGTAAGCCTTCTAATCTTAATAAATTTCCTTCAAGCGAATTGACATGTTTCTGCCCTAAGGAACCTAGGATTTACCTAACAAAAGGTGAGTTTCTAGGTCATGTGTCAAGCAAAGATGAGGCTTCACTAATCCTACAATGTGCTTCTGAGCTTGAGATGACCAACTTAGTTGAGCACCTTGTTACTTTGTTGCCTAGTATCTTGAATAGAAAGTTTCCAAATTCTAGTGCATTATTGCATTCCACGAGAGCATCTCTAGTTGAATAGAAAAAGGAGGTGACAAGTGCTCCCCACCTAGTTCCCCGAGTAAAACTTGTCACCTATATAGAGAGGGAAGCTCCTCAAGCAATCGGCGAGCGACATGTGACCACTTCTTCGGCATGAGCAGAGACTTGACTTCCTTGCAATTAAGTGCCAAAACTAGTGATTCTCCAGCTACCAACTTCCACGCCGCAAGTGACAAATGAGAAGAGCTCTCATGTTTAAAAGGTTGAATTCGCTAGCTTGTGGGCCTAGTTAGTTGATTTGTAGTTGAGAATGGCATCACTGGAGCAAAGCACGAGTGTGACCTTAGCAGGGAAGGTCAAGTCGCTTCACAAGAAACTGCTAAAATTGCATGAAGAGGTCATCACTTCTCACCACGATGAGTTAATAGGATCTTTTAAGATTATGGTAGATGCAAGTTTGTCATTCAACATCTAAGAAAGACGTTGATTTATTTAGATATTATGCTAGATCCTTTGTTTAAGCATTCCTTTAATAAGTACATGTAATATATGTAATGTTGTAGTAAAAGTTAAATTGAATGTATTGTGACTAGTGCAATGTAATAATGAGGTTGATTATAATAAATTATCTATTTGTCAAATTCAGGCTTGAATTACTTTCATATACCTTGTTATTTTGTTCATACCTATGATGACTTCAGTTGTCGTGTATGAACATTATAAATGATGTAGTAAGCCGTGTTCGCTCTCTTAGATGTACCGAACTTATTTTAAGTTCAGTAATTTGGCAAGTCCCACTCATTCTTCTTAAATTCTCTAAACAATGCGAAGAATTATACTCACCTTCATAAATGTGTCAAGTGTAAGTTTCCTAAATGACATGGTGAGTGGTATTCGCTTATGAACGGTCTTGTCAAATTGGTGGCGCCGAAGTTGACATATTTTATAATAATGGCAGGAAAATATGATATGTCAACATTTAATTTCTAATTTAACATTGCCTAAAAAACCAATATCTTCCCCCATCTATAAATATTTTACTCCAATAGTTGGGTAATACATTACTATCATTACTTTAGATTCTATCTTCAATTTCCTTGTGCAAGTACATTGTTTGTTCTCATTTTTTCCATTGTGTGAGTACATGTTGGCAACTTTAAGAAAATATACTCGTGCCTTCCTCAACTTTAAGCATAATGGCTCGTCAAGTGCGATTACTCATCTAGTGTTCATTGGGTATTGTTATAAAAATAGTAATTTCTTTGTTCAATCAACTCATAAAGATAAGAGGCTCAACATTATGTATAAGGATGAGTTATGTATTCCCTTTGATCATATTAGTAAATAAAATAGAGAATTGGTAGAATTCTTTTTTGTGAAGTATTCCATATAGTGTCCTGTGTTGACTAGGCTATTCCTTATGGGAAGGAGAAAGTGGTGGTCCTAGAATTGAATTGACCTGAATGTGATAAAGGTAGAGTCTTCTAAAAAACTCCAAGGAAGAGAACTATCCATTGACTCATCATATCACCAAAACTAGTAAGACCCGATGATATTCTAATAGAAGAGTGGAAATGTTTAGGAGATCAAGGAATTTTTTGGCTTATAAATATTTTTAATATTATTTTAAAGACTAAAAAGATGTCAGATTAGTGGAGAAAGAATTTGTGGTATATTTAAGAAAAAAGGTGATGCACAAGAGTGTGCAAATTATAAAAAAATTAAGTTGATGTGTCATACATTAAAATTATGGGAGAGAGTAATTGAGCATAGGGTACGATGTAATACAAAAGTTTCTCAAAATCAGTTTGGTTTCATGCTGGATAGATCTACTATGGATGATATACATTTGTTGAGAGGTTAATGGAGAAGTATAGAGAAAATAAGGATGATCTACATATGATATTTGTTGATTTAGAGAAAGCTTGATAAAGTTTCAAGAGAATTCTAGAAAAGAATAAAGTTAATATTGGTTATATTCAAGTTATTAAGGATATGCATACTAGAGCTGTTACTTGTGTCCAAACACAATGAGGATTAATAAAATATTTTTCTATTTCAATTGGATTACATCAAGGATCGGCTTTAAGCCCTTATCTTTCTGCTATAGTTATGGATGTTCTAACTAGGCATTTACAGGAAGATGTACCTTGGTGTATGCTTTTTGCTGATGACATTCTTCTTGTTGATGAGACTAGAGAGGGAATCCAAGAAAAACTTGAATTATGGAGGTCAACCTTAGAGTGTATAGGTTTTCATTTGAGTAGATCTAAAACTGAATATATAAAGTGTAATTTTAGTTGTAGAAATTCTAGTGGTGGTGTTGTGACATTGGGTGATCAAGTCATTAAAAAGAGTGAACATTTTAGATATCTAGGCTCTATTGTTTAAAATGATAGTGAAATAGATGGAGATGTTATTACCAGAATTCAAGTTGGATGGTTGAAGTGGAGGAATGCATCTGGCCTATTGTGTGATAGAAAAGTACCTTAGATTTAAGGGAAAAGTTTCTAAAATGGTGGAAAGACTTGCAATGATTTATGGTGCAGAATGTTGGCCAGTAAAAGAGAAACATAAGACTAAGTTAAGTGTTGCAGACGTGAGAATGCTCAGATGGATGAGTGGCTTTACTCTTAGAGATAAAATGCGAAATGAGTATGTTCGGGAAAAGGTTTGAGTAGCTCTAGTGTCAGATAAGATTAGAGAGGGTAGCCTTAGATTGTTTGACCACATAAAGCATTAGCCATCTGATAGCCCAGTTAGGAGAGTAGATGTACTAGATTTGTCTTATGTTAAGAAAGGCAAAGGTGGACCTAAAAAGACTTGGTTAAGATGTATAAAAAATGACCTTAGTTTAGTTTATTAGAATTAAATGAGAATTTGACACATAAAAAAACACAATGGAGAAGGAGGATTATTGTAGTTGACTCCACATAATGGGATAAAGGCTTGTTGTTGTTATTGTTGTATCATTAAATACTCATCGCTAATATTGATTGTATTTTGCCACCAAATATTAACTAATGTAATCATCATTTCCTTTATAGGTGGTGTTGACTTTGTACTCTACACTATGAACCCTAAGGTGCTCTTCCTTTAAGGCGAGTCCCCTCCTAAGTCCTTGCAAGCTAGTGGTGTTGTGATCCCAACCATACCACTTATAATAGTGGGCTGGAGCCAATCCTGAAGAAGTATACGCCGATTGATGAGTCAGTATTTAGAGAGGAGATAACTTTCCCTAGCATTGATGGAGGAGATGCTCGACTACGATCTATGGAAAAGCCACAAAGGAAGAAGGGAGATCAACATTGAGTCATCAAAGAAGAAGAAGACGAAAAGGATGAGGCTAGCTTCTTCTGCTTAGGTGACTAGTTCTTATGACCTGCACATTGTTGATCCTTCAAGCAATGCTTAAGTCATGGGGGATTGTATACGTTCATCAATAATCTAGGATCGATGGGACTCGATAAATCAATCGAAGTTATCATTCCCTATTATGAATGACCAAGCTATAAGTTGGCAAGCTGCCTTTGAGCTCAACCAAGAGTTTTTAATACAAACAATTAAACAGGGTAGACATAGAATGTCGTTGAGCACAGGTGTCATCGCATGAAAAGATCAACCTTCACAACAAATAAGAAGACTAAAAAAGAGGCCAAAAAACAAAGAAATAAAATTTTCACTAAACTCGCTCATCACAAAAAAGAATTTCACCAGCAAAAAGATAAGTTCTAGCACAAGGAAGTTGTCTAGAATGATTTTCTTAACTTGCCGCAATATAAGATGCTCCTCACACAGCAGTTCAAGAAGGGTATCAAATTCGATATTCAAAGATTAATAATGAGTGACCACCTTGACAACTGATTCTTAGACATGGACAACTTTTATCAATTGTCGGATTTTGATGAGAGTGATGGGACGAGTGTAGTTGGCTGACTTAGCATTTTTTATTTATTCTTTTTTTTACTTATGCAAAAATCATACTTGTAATAATTTTACATGTGTACCGAAATTTTATTTTATTTTACACTTGTCTTACTTGCAATAATGCTTTTGAGAATGAAATGAGAAATATACAGTTTATTTGAACCCATCTCTTTTTGGTTCCTGACTGTATTTATGTTATTTTTATACTTGTTTTACATTGAACTTTTATACCTGGCAAATGCTTAATGCATGCTTGTTGGTACTTGAACTTGTGCAGTTGTGTTGAGCATATTTAGAAATGATTATAATTATGTACTCATCTATGTTCGAACTTACAATGTATATATTTAGAAGTATTTATAACGATGATAGTTACATTTGTTGGACTGATCCTCATGAGATGATAGTTACGTTAGTATATATGCAGGTATGCAGGATATCTCAGGTCTCCTTATCTTAGGCATTCCTTATGAAGAGTGCATTCCTCTATATCATGAGCTTTTTCAGCGTTAAGCAGTTGGCCAGCAGAGGAGAAGAGTTATATATATTCTTCCAGCCTCCATCGTGCTTTAGCTCATTATTAAGGGTGCATTTGGGACTTTGCTACTTTCTTTTGAGCGTAGAAGAAAAAGCGTTTGACTATCAATTTTTTTGTTTTTTTTTAAAATTGTGGTGAAAAACTGCTTTGAACCAGAGTTGTTAGAGTGTGGGTATCGAAATTTATTTTTTGAATTTTCAAGAAGAAAATATTTAACATATGTAGCCTTATTTTCTCCATGACGACTTTATAACTAACTTTTAATTTTAAAATAGACCAAGACTTTTTTCGGAGAGAACGTAGTGGCCTCTGATTGTTATAATTAATACATGATCTAAAAATTTTCTTCAGCGAGAGACATACTCATCACATTTTGCTCACCTAGACTACCCATTTGATACAGACTTGTAGTCATAAGAGTATTCTTTCAGAGCTAGATTTGAGCCTGAGGCAGGGGTTAGCTCTCGACACATTTTGGCTCAAGGCATCGATGAGGAGTTTTCCCTTATAGCCTTTCTTGCTACATTATTATGCTACTTTATGTTCCTGGACGCAGTAAACTTTTACGCCCTTCAACTCTTTTAATGGCTAGCTTACTTGCCTACAATGAGAAGATTTCATTAGCACTTGCGACACTAGCATATTTGTACCATAGATTGGATAAAGTGCTATGTCTGATTCATGCCATTATGATGTGGAGGGCCCCTGACATTACTTACATGGAAGGATTTATACACATGTTTCTAGGCCTTTCAGTTGTCCTGAGACACCTCATTATTTTAGATATCAACATTTTTCTCTGATTATGTAGCTGAGTAGAGCAACAGTTACTATAGATCGAGTTCAAATTCGGGAACTCATGTTTGCTCCATCATGCATGACCGACTGTTTTAGATTATTCATCGATCGCCTTTATATAACCTGCCAACTCAAAATTTAGGTCAGCAATTCATAAATTCTCTTACTGACAAAAGCAGACCCCTTTTATTATTAAAGACGGGGCATAGATGCATAGCATAATGTCTCATTGGATTGAGACATGCTTGACTCTATTACCACTGCCACAAGTCTATGGTTTTGGAGGGGTACAATCCCAATAGAGCAGCTAAACAGGATGGCTTCACTCAAGCTACACCTTTTTATGGACTTCCACAGAAAAACCTAGTATAGCGGATATTCATTCTATGGGGATGTCACCACTATCTATTCGTTTGGAGGCAATGCCTATGGTTTGGGCTTTCCTACTCTGCTTAGGAATCGATTTCTGTTTTCATTTCTCTTTAGCTCCACGGGATGTTAACACAGGGTTAGCCATTTATGGCTACTGTAGATTTTCCATATGTGCTCTTTCTTCTTGGAGCTGATTTTTTTGCATATATAATCACAGATTTCGAAGAGTTTGAATGACATAACACTTGCCTTCCGCCTGACATACAACCCAGACTTCTAAGGAATCATCAGGTGAACAAGTCAGGAGTCAGATTGAGAACCTTCACTCATTCATATAGATTGTGGACCTTCTGCCCATCTAGAGCTAAGTAGACCTACATCATTTCTTATCATTAGAAGTCCTCTTAGAGATGAGTTTTCTCCTTCATTTGAAGATCCTAACAAAGATGTCTAAGGTTCTTCTCTAGTTGAGCATGATGCAAGAGCAGCAGACACATCAATATCTACTTATGTTCCATCTCTACTTTCAAATAAAGAGCCATCATCAGAGCTGATTAAGAGTGATTTCACTTTGATATTGTCAACTGATGTAAGTGTGACTTCTCCAGGCTCTCATTCTATTGAGCTTGTAGTAGTGATCATATGCATGTTGGAGATAATATTGAGCATCCATTTATGTAGGTTTTGGATGTTTTACTTTTAACTTTGAGTTACCCATATTAGGCTCTACTTAGGTAATAGTGAGTGGTGCTTTAAAAGACTTGACAGCAAATCTTGATTCTTGTGTGGAAAGCCACCCACTTCTATCCTGAAAGATATAGCTTAGAAGCATTCATTTGGTCTGAAGCTTTTATGTTTTGTCTCCAGGATACATTCTAGACATTCAAGCTCATTTTATGACAGTTCTTGAAAGAATTTACTCCATATAGTAACAGCATTGCACCACTTGTTTCTAAGTGTTGACTTGAAAGTTTTGCCCGAGCTATCTAGCTTTTGTGTTGAGGTAAATTTTCCGCTAGATTGTGTGTCCTTTAGCTCTTGAAGCAGGAGAGTTGCAGCTCTATGAGTGTTTATGCAGGGATGTTGAATTTGGGCTATTTCAGCTGCATACTACTTATTAAGAAATTTTATCAGACACACTTAGGGCTGAGAAATTTGCTCAAAGATCGTTAATCGTTCGAAAGTCGGCTCATATTTTAGCTTGAATCGAGTTCGAATCGAGCTAAACGATCCGAGCCACGAGCTGAATTGTTGGCTCGGTTTTAAGTTCGAGCCGATTTCGATCCGTAGTTAAATCGACTCGTTCGATTTTTCGAACAGCTCGAATACAGTGCGCTGCGGAAATCGAAATCACGAGCGAATGGTGATTCTCCTTCTCTGCCTCTCCAAGTCCACCGTGAGATCAAAGGTGAACGCTTGAATCTTGATATCTAACATAACGACGGTTTCAGTTTCACCCTTTCAAATTCCACGCCGTAACTCACTCGTGAGGAGGGTGACTTCTTTGAGTTCTTTCTCTCATTCTCGGTTGCTTATCTTTGCGGTTGCGGCTAGGGCTTGAGAAAGGGCTGAGAACAATTCTCTACTCTTCGCCTCTTCGGTCCTCACTGATCTCCTCATGTTTTATCGCTTTGTGATTCCGTGAATCGTGCTTTATTTCTTAGCCCTCTCTGAGGCGCACGCAAACTTGCATTGTCTGCAGTGCCAATGTCTCCGCTTTTTCTCTGTGATAGAGTCATTGTTAACTCCGTTTTACTAATTTACTATCTAAGTCTAAGCAATTTCCTACTACTGGGTTATTTTTCTAACAATGTGGATAGGTTTTTCTTGTTGGTTTGGGTGGCTTGGTTGGCTTGTTGGCATGTCTCCTTGTGCTGTTAGCCATGGACCATGGTGGCTCTACTTCTTGCTGCTGGGTTGTTTTTTTAACATTCTGGCTAGGTTTTTCTTACTGATTTGGGTTGGTTGGTTTGCTTGTTGGCCTATCTCCTTGTGTTGTTAGCCATGGTGGCTCTGCTTCCTATTAGTGGGTTGTTTTTCTTTTCACCTCGTGGTTGGTTGTTCTTCCTGGTTTTGGGTAGTTGGCCTGATGCCTTATGCAATTTATCTGTGGTGGCTGGATGGTTGTCACATTACAGGTTTTTGAATAATTGGCTCTTCCTTACTTCTATCTGGTTGTTCTTACTGGTTTAGGTGATTTGGTTGGCTTGTTGGTCCGTCTCCGTGCGCTATTATCCATGGTTTGGTTGGCTAGGTTTTTCTTACTGATTTGGGTTGGTTGGTTTGCTTGTTGGCCTATCTCCTTGTGCTGTTAGCCATGGTGGCTCTGCTTCCTATTAGTGGGTTGTTTTTCTTTTCACCTCGTGGTTGGTTGTTTTTCCTGGTTTTGGATAGTTGGCCTGATGCCTTATGCAGTTTATCTGTGGTGGCTGGATGGTTGTCACATTGCAGGTTTTTGAATAATTGGCTCTTCCTTACTTCTATCTGGTTGTTCTTACTGGTTTAGGTGATTTGGTTGGCTTGTTGGTCCGTCTCCGTGTGCTATTATCCATGGTTTGGTTGGCTTGAAATTGCATCATGTTGAGCATTCTATTACATTCTGTTTTATAAGAATTTTCATCATTCTGTGCGGTTGTGCTGCAAGTTCTATGCTACGAATCGTAACTTCAGTCGGCCATGTGCTGTGCGGCTGTGTTGTGTAAGGTTGTGTTGTGCGGTTGTGCTGCGAGTCTTGGAGCTTAAAGTATTTGTTTTAATTCATAATTTCTGATGTTTAGTTACTTCAGTAATTTCAGTTGAAGCCTGGAGAATGAGGTATTTATTTTATTGTACAATTTGAGTTTTCCTTTTATTTTATGTTCTCCAATTCCTGTCTCCTGAATCCTGATTTTCTATTATCTTGTGAGTTGTAGATGTATTTGATTTGCTTATTCGAGAATCGAGAGCTTTTGGACTATGATGAGAACAGCATAACATTGCAATTTCAATTTCTTCCAACAAAAAATTCTGATCCATCATTGGTGCTCTCATTGGATGGTCGCAATCGATATTTTGGGGCTTTCTTTATTTTAATGGCTATTGGATGGCCCAATTCAAGTGGAATATATAAAATTTGTATAGATTATACTTGAAGATGATTATAACTCTCTGAGACCCAGATAATCAATTTAAATATGTGCTCTTGATATTGTCTTTTATTTATATTTTTGTAAATTTGATTTTTTTGTATTGGCTAAATACAATTAAATATGTACAATGAAAATTATATTGTAAAAATTTCAGTTTATCTATTTAGTAAAATGTACAACATTATTATCTTTAATAGATTTTAAAAATTTAATTGTTATATTGATTTAAATTTCAATTTTATACGGTTAATTCAAGCAAATTTCAACTTATGTGATTTTTTTTCTTTCATGCGGTATAATGACACGACGTTCTTAAATTTCAAGCCAAAAAAGTCCAAAATCAAGCTAAACCATCAAAACGAAGGCCGAATCGGTCGACTGATTTGATCCGAAGCTAGCTCGAAAGCAATGTCTACGAGCTACGATCCCAAGAGCCATCATAAAATACTGAATTTCGAGCCGCCTGGATCTCAAAATCGGATCATTCTCAGCCCTAGACACACTCACTAATGCAGAGACTTTGTTTAATACCACCTCATATCAGGTTTCTCTAGTTCATATAGGCCTTGGGCAAAGCCTTAAAGCTTTGAGATTATACTAGAGACAACTCTATCGAGCGCAGCTTGAGCTTCTTGATATCTCTGCTGGGCTGAGAGATTTGTAGCAAAAAAAAATAATATTTACTAGAGAGACAAGCTACCACTGCTATAGAAAAGAATTGTTCATAAATGGATGCTTAGTTGTTTAAACTTAAGCTGTTTCTTTCTTCATTAGTCCGTGATCAGAAAGCTATTTTTCAACATGTCCAGAGTATACAAGAGAGGTAGCCGATTCTAGCTTATTGATCACATATTGCTTCTGTTTGTATTCGAGAGATTCAGACTTATTATATGTAACTGGATTTTCTTTTAGTGATTGTATTTCTATCACTTCAGATGTACGATATATAAATCATATGATTGGTGATTTCTCAGATAATGTGTTCTTTCCTTTAGTTTTGATTAAAATAACAAATAAAGAAGAAGAAAACAATGAACACATCATGTCAAATCAACATGATGTATTCATTGGGGGCATTTTGTTGGCGGCTAAAAAAATAGAAACAAGAAAAGATAAATTGAGTAATAAAAAAAAGGGCTAACCATTCCTAGCAACCACCTCTACGTTGACCAAACCGCTTAAGGGAGGAGCGGGAACAATTGGAGATCGGTCTCCTATAAGAAAAGAAGAAAATGATCCATCGAAAGGGGACTTTACAAACACAATACCTATTAGGACAATCGCTTGACCAACCCTAGTTGCCAACTCTCTCTCTCTCTCTCTCTTCAATCAAAGCCCTGCCAACTTCTTGCAATCGATAAAAGTCCTTGTCATTTGATCAATTTCGGCTCCTCTGCTGCTCGACAAGTCGCGTAGATCTCACACCCTAACCGACCCTCTCCTCTCTCCTCTAACAGTAGTCAAAGCCTCCCTTTGTTGTGTTAAATAGAAGGAACTAAAGCCCCCAGCCTAGCCGAGACATTCAAAGAGAAGACTTGGGGGGTATTTTTGGGAAGTATTGGGATCACTTCATAATAATAGCATATGATTTTCAAATTTCATTCAAGAAATAATTTATTGCAGGCCTACAAATTTGAAGACCCGTGTCTGTCGACATTGGGTCAGGTCAAGAAAATTTTGAAGAGTTCCACCATCGATTAATATGAATATTCCTCTCCGTCGATCATGCTAAAATTCACAAATCTCAGCACTACTAAGCCATTATGCTGCCAAAATTTTATGAAAATTATAAGACTCAGGTTTTCACATAAAATTAAAAAATAATTGAATTTCATTTTGAGGATTGAAAAGTTAAATAATTAATCCTTAAAATAAATTGAACACATTTAACAAACTTAGAATTAATCTACTGGCATAACAAATTCATTTGGGTAATGAATTTTGTAAAATTTAAGAATTGTCAGTTTGGAATGAATCCACTCATGTGACTAAATTTGTGAAGTCAATTAATTGTCAATTAGTTTGATAATTGTCGATAATTATTAAAATGATCAAATATAACATGTTAGGTATCCAAATATAAATAAATAACCTAACAATATTAGGTTATTTAATTATGAGGTGATCACAAGACTAATGGGCATTCCAATGAATATAAGTCCAAAGTCATGTTACCACGATGGATTTAAATACATTCCAAAGGGATGTAAGTCTAATCTAAATTGACATTATAAAGGATTTAAGCCTAACTATGTTTCGCAAGGCGAACCCCACATGTAAAACATGTGGCTTTCTTCTAGATGTAAGTCCAATATGTGTTAGCAAGGCAAACACCATTCACCGCTGGCATTTTAATGGATGTAAGCCCAATCATAATTTGCAAGGCGTAATTCAAAATTAGCAATCCAATGGATGTAAGCCCATTTATTTGTCCACAAGGCGGACCCCACAGTTAGTCTAAACACTTCAATGGGTGACTAACTCATGTTCATAAAAAATGAAAATCATATAAAACATTGGCTTTCTAATAGATGCAAGTCCAATATGTGTTTGCAAGGAAAACACTATTCAAAATTGGCATTCCGAAGAAATTTAAGTTCAATATACATTCATAAATGAATCAATCAATGACATTCCAAAGAGATATAAGTTCAATATACGTTCATCAAATGAATCAATCATTCAAATCATGGCATTCCAATAGATGCAAGCCCTATGCATGTCTGTCATGCAGACTTCAATCACTCAAATCATGGCATTCAAATGGATGTAAGCTTTATGTATATCTATAATGCAGACTTCAATCACTCAAATCAAGGCATTCCAATGGATGTAAGCTCTATGTATATCTATAATGCAGACTTCAATCACTCAAATCATGACATTCCAATAGATTTAAGCCCTATATATGTCTGCAATGTAAACTTCATAAAAGTGAATTATTGGACAACCTTACAAGTTAAGTTCAGCTTAAATAATTCAATAAACACTTACATAATAAAACATACACAACTACCATAGTCTACTTGGGATTCCTAAGAGGAGGCAACCCATGACTGCTAATCAGGTTCCCTAGACAAAATGGCTAATAGCCCTCCAATGTTCGTAGATTGAAATAATAATAGTCTCAAGATGACAGAACCATGAGATCTTGATCGAGACAACCCTCATTTCCCTCAAATAGTCATCCACGTACACCATACCACTAAACACCAATTTACATTAAAGATTAATGGTTATTTCCAACCTTAATCGAGAGTGCTCTCCTAATACGATAACATGGCTAATTAACTATGGATGCTTGTGTCCATAAGAAGTAGAACCCAAATCTAAATAAACTCTAACATAAATTTAGGGAAATCTAGTTGAATAAAAATCAATATATCTCATGAAGAACAAACTCCCTAACATCCTAAGATGACAAAATTGTTTTAAGCGTTTTTCCTGATCGATCAAATTTCTACTTATATTTTTTATTTTCTATTTTTTATTTTATTTTATTTATATTTTGAATTGAAATAAAATATGTTTAGTGATGATAACTTTTTTAAACACTCAAAATATTCAAAAGTTATTTTGAGTGTTTTTAAAAATAATATGATTTGTTTTAAAAAAACAAAAAAATAAAAACACTTAAAAATACACTAAGCAAACATATTTTTAAAAATAACATAAAAATAAAAAATAAAAATAAAAACAAAATTAATCCCAATTAGGCTTTAAGCATTTAACCATAAGGGATTGCACCTATGCGTATAACCTGATCATATAGTCCTTATAAAATGAGGGTGAAATCTCTAAGTAGTGTCTTATCCAAAATCCAATATGCCTTACAAAAATTTAATCAAGACCGTAACTTTCTCAAAGAGCCATGCATAAATTTTTGAAGCCAACAATGTTATAAAAATTTAATCAAGACCATAACTCTCTCAAAAGAGTTGTGCATAAATTTTTGAAGCCAACAATGATCCTAATCATGGAAGTCATGGAGGATAGCCAAGTTGGTCCTCCTCATAGAGGTGAATGTACTGCGAAATTAAGACAACAAATAATGAGGCATAAAAAAGTAATGGTATCCACAAGGGATTGTAGGGTTGATCCTCCTCCTAAAGGTGAAGTCTGCACAACGTTAAGATGACATATGAAACAATGTAGAAAGGTAAGAAAGACCACTGAGGTTGGCTGATATGGTCCTCCTCTTAAGATTAAGATTGGTTAAATCTAGTGGGTGGAAATTAGAGCTTGGAAATATAAAGATAGAAGTTTCATTGCTCAAATTTTTGAGTTAATTTTTGACATCAAAATTGGGCACAATTTAGGTCTCCTGAGTTGCATTGAAAATCAAGCTTTGCATAAAAAATTTTGCTTGAACAAGTATGAATTTTTACAACCTAACAAAACCCAGCTTGACTTATCCCAAAAGAAAAAGATCTTCGGACTCGAACTGGCAACGAGGTAGCATAGCACTGGTATTCTGAGACACACCTTTGTAAACTGAATTGTGAAATAAATTATTACATTATGGACATTAGGTTAACATGCTATGGTATGGCTCATGAAAAACCTGCAATGAACTGGTATGAGTATTAATATAATTTGATGATGTTATTCGAGCAAAATACAACTTTCGTAATCAGCAGATAATAACATCAAGTCATAAGTTTAGCCTTTGTAAATCAATACTTCATAAACATGACAGAACAAAATATGTAGAGTGAGTGTATTTCATATAGTAAACAAATCAAATAAACCTGAAAAAAAAAGACAAAGTAATACTAAAGAGGAACCTGTGCCACGCTGTTTGCCATGGGATACTTTGCAGCTTGAGCATAGATAAATGCAGGCCAAGAGCCAGGTCCAGATTGGCAAACTAAATCTGTTGATCAAACTCATTTAAGAAAAGCAAGAAGCAAAGATGAGTTCAAAGCAAATGATGCACATGAACAGTAACTAGCCAAGTATTGTAAGAAGTTCACTAAAGTACAGCAAGATGTAGATATGTGCAAACTTTTTAGAGTCTGAAACCGACATTCTGATTGAATGACAATAACACATGGGCTCTACATCACTTCACTGTGATGAACAAAGTAATAACTAAAGGCTTCTTTGGAATCAATTTTGTTGTGTTTTTATTTCTATTTTTATGTTATTTTTAAATCATGTTTGTTTAGTGCATTTTTAAGTGCTTTTATTTTTTATTTTTGAAAACAAATCACATTATTTATAAAAATGCTAAAAATAACTTTTAGATATTTGAGTGTTTTTAAAACAAAATATCATCACTAATAAACATGTATTATTTTAAATCAAAATATAAACAAATCATATAAAAAACAAAAATAAAAATAAAAAAATAAAAGTGATCCCAAATGGCCCTTAAGTTTCACGTTTTTTTATCATATTTTTTGTCTCAATAATTTGATTGGCTGGGGGAATCATGTCTGGTCATTTGCAATTACCTAAAACAGTTATCCACCATAGAAAAAAATTATTCTCTCATGCTCTAATAAATAATCACTACTTCTAGCTTCTTCTATATTATCCTTCACCACTTTCTATTGACAGCCATTATGACGATCCAGATTTTGGAATCTCTTCACAGAGAGATTAAGTCTAAACCATTGGTTATCAAGCCTGCATCTCCATCTACAGTGTCACCATTCACAGTTCTTAAAGCTCTTAGAAATACAAACTCATTATGCTTGCACGTGGCAATCCTTCAGAAAATACAAGATTTTCCTTTGCCAATAATAATACTAATAAATGCACATTGCACTTCTATATGTGCATCGTGCACTTTATATACTTCAAACATAATGTGAAGAAGAAAAAGAAGAAGATTTTTGTCTCTTGTCTGATTAGAGATATTTCGTATAAGAAACTCAACAAAAACATTCAATTAACCATGACAAAGATGGTATTTAAGTGACCTGTTGATTATATTTCACAATCATCAGTATTATTATAAGATGAAGTAATACTTAGATAAAGCAGATTTTTAAGTACTTTGAATCTATTGCATAAAAAAATGAGGACATAGATGGAGATGTAACTTCTGAAGTTAAAGTTGGGTAGTCCAGATAAGAAAGGGCCTCAAAAGCAATAGGTGATACGATGATGTTATAAGGGATCAAATATTAACTAGTAAAAAATTCACTAAAGGTTAAGCATGGAGAAAATAAAAATGTTAAGATAGATATTTGAAAAATATATATAAAGGACAAATAAATGAATAATCATATAAAAAATGATCTATTGAAGACAATACAATTGAAAATAGATTTGGGTGATTTTGACACATAGAATGAAGAGCAAAAATGCACCCATAAAATGAGTAAATAAAATGATTATTAGAAGACTAAGAAGCAAAAGGGGAAAATCTAAGTTAACATGGATATAAGTTGTTTGAATGATTAACAAGAAATAGGTTTATCTCAAAAACAAATCACCAAGAACGATGGGAAATAAGGATTCATCTAACCCTAATAGCTAGGAAAGGGCTAATGGCTTTATATTAATGGACTTACAAATTCTCATCATGTTTTTTTTTTTTTTTAAGTTAGCTCTAGAATTCGATTACTCAAAATTTTTCTATCAGAAAACATATGATGTAGATGGATTCCTAATTTATATGCTCAATGGTCATCTCATTGTGAATATTTCATCTGGCACTCTAAATTGAATTGTTTTACTACATCTATAGATGACTACTTCAATCAATACATATTGTATTTTCTTGGCTCAAATTGCTTGAAGTACAACCAAGCCATCTAGGCCGCCAATGGCTAAGGATCCTCTAGTGAAAAAATAAATAAATAAATGGATTGGTTCTACATCTACTGGATATTGAAAGAAGGTTGAGTTCAGTATCATTTCTCCTTGTTATTCTTATTGTAATTGGAAATTATTTCTCAGAATGCATCAAGGGACACACTCAATTGCAGAAGCATCTAGCATAAGGGATCTTTCATCAAATAAAAATCCTATAATCTAATGCAATGGTGCTAATTCTAGCTACCTCTGCTTGATTTGTACACAAAACTTTGAAGTAACTTTAGATCTTGCCTAAAAACAGTGCCTTCCGGGATTGCTAACCCTATAATTATGATTGAGCCTCAACTACACACATCATTATAAGGCTTCAAGTTAGGCATTTTTATAAAGGGCCCTTAGGCCTTTTCTCTTATGACTGTTGATTACTTGTGCCACTCATTTGGCACTGTCAATCTGTCAATGTATTTAGGTTTTATCCTTTTCTTCAATTTATAACATTTTGTAAGTGCTTCATGTTGTACATTTCTTCACTTGCTGATAACAATACTAATGATTTTTCAATTATAAAAAATTTCATAAAAAAGGCAAAATTTTTTTCAAGGCATACCAAGACCACCAGTACCAGATGCTTCTAAATTTATAAAAGCTCCAACTGTATCGCTCCATTTATGAGTCTTTACAAATCCATGAGAACCCTGAAATATATTAGCATATGGAAAAATTACAGAAGAAGATGATTCAACAAAGAATACCAAAAATACACCATCAGATAGCTTTTACTGGATATTATTCTCCAGTAGTTTCTTAGAAATCTTCTGTTAGTCACCCAATGGGGTTTTGTGTACAACCATAATGCTCAAATAAAACTACACTCCAGCAATATAAATTAGATAGCACAAATATCACATTTAAATCAAACGAGGGAAAAACCTCTTGTTTACCAATACATAGAAGACTTGTGCTTTGCAATGAATAGCAACTCATGGAGCATTGAAGTTAGCTTTCAAAGAGATGACAAGAGATCAAATCTTCCTCAAAATTTAATGCACTAATTATCATGACCTCTTGCATACATAGAATACTGTTCTATTTACAACAATACCACTGTGGGCTCCGAAAATTCGCCATCGACCTCTCGATGAAGAGAGTAAATTAAATGTCGGTGAAATTTTCAGAAGGCAGATGGAATAGTAGATAAGACACTACCCGGATATTTCACCCTCATTTTGTGAAGACTTTAGATCGATTGAGATTTCTATAAGCGCTATAGTTAATTCTCTCAGTCTTGAGAAAACTTTTGATTAAAACTAGTCGTTAAATTAATGCATGGCGATATAGTAATAATTGGAGTTTTGAAATTTAGATTTATGAAATTCATTATATTTAAAGCGGATGGTTGGAAACGATGACGTCGTCCCGATCTGATTATCATCCGGGTTGTCGTGGTCCTGGTTTCTTAGTCGGAGGAGGTAGTCAAACAGAAGAATCCTCAATATCGGGTTACGTCGTCCGAAATCCTTGTAGGCGAGGTGGTGTTTGTCTCAAAGGCTTAAGTCTACCCCATTTGATTTTTTGATCAAGTATATGATGGTTACAACTCAAAGCGAGCCATTGGAGAACTACGCTATAGTCATTGATCTTGATATAATGGGGTCATTTTGCACGGTCGACGACTTCGTCATGCTTGTCATTACTGGCCTGGCCAGCTTGTGATCGGAACAGTCGCGTCCTTTGTTTGCGTAGATTGTTTGAGAGTAAATATAGTTGTGTCTTGATTTGACTTTGGCTTTCTTTGAATTTAGAGTTTTCTTTATTACCTTCAAACAATTGAAAGGTAGATTGATTTTAATTTTAAGTTCTTTAAAAATTGAATTTTTTAAGTATTTAGTGATTTATTTGATTTTATATTTGCATTGATACTTGAGTTTGATTAATTTGAGGGTTAGCACATTTTATGGTAAGTATCCTAGGTTGAAATCTTACAATACATCCATCATCGATGGTTCATTATTTCGCCATCATCATCGATGGTTCATTATTTCGATGTTTGGTCGTCATCTAATTTAATAAGATCGATCTATTTGTCATACGAGTAAAACTACCATTTTATTATGTTGAAGATATTATAATAACATCATTAGATTTTAAGTTTTGTTAACTTGGGGCCGCAAAGACCGATCAATCGCGTCTTGACCTAAGTTTAAGCATTCAAAGATAATGTCGTGTATTGATTCAAAGATTAATTTAAATTTAAGGAATTTGTATAATATTGCTTGTTTTGAATTAATTCTGTATAGATTTTTAGATAAAAACATGATTTGAGTCTCCACGTAGATCCACATAATTCTGGGGTGGTGCACCATGCCAAGAAAGTGTATGGGTGAGTGTAAACACCACGGTCGAATGCGTCATCCCATTATGTCAAAAAAGACATGTATGGGTCTCTGAAGTACCTGTATGAAGCACATATTTTTCTGTCACGCCAAGAAAGACGTGTATAAGTACACTTATATACATGCAAATAAGTACAGATTTCCCCACCACGCCAAGAAAGGCATGTATGGGTACACTTATACACCAACAAACAAATACAGATTTTCCCATCACGCCAAGAAAGGCGTGTACAGTCTATGGTCAACAAGCTTGAGAACCAGCGTCTTGCGAAGACTGAGCGCCTACATGAGACGCATCTGCCACATGGCGCCGCTGTGGCCCGAATGCGATCTGGTCTGTGGCGTGGGAGGCGCTTCCGGTAGAGCATAACATGAACAATGCTCGTCCACAGAGTGCTTTTCATTCTGATTAAGTCGGTTGTTTGAAAATCTCCAGAACCTTATATACAGTGAGCGAGCAGACGGATCAAGGAGAGAGAGAGAGAGAGGGAGAGCTTACAGGAGAGAGGAGGAGGAAGAGAGAGCTGTCGGCTGAGGGTTTGGGAGAATAGGAAAAATTAGGTCTAGGGTTTTAAGGGGGTATTTATAGAATTTATTTTTTTATTTTTTT
This sequence comes from Cymbidium sinense, assembly GCA_021442155.1. NCBI lineage: Eukaryota > Viridiplantae > Streptophyta > Magnoliopsida > Asparagales > Orchidaceae > Cymbidium > Cymbidium sinense. The sequence goes on from CM038215.1 coordinate 36,198,951, forward strand.
ATTTGCCCTAATTTGAATTTTCACGTCGACATCGTCTCAAAGACAATATATATGTCGATTTTATATTACTCTGATGTTCCGGACGCAATGGTGCAGTTCGTTTCGCAATCGGAGATCGTTTGGCTCAAGTCGACGTCAAATCAGGGTCAGTTTCAGTTCAAATTTGCACGTCGTTGCTTCCGCTTGCTCGATATTCATACAAACTCGTCCAATTGGCCGATCTTATTTAATAGGTTTGCGTTTGACACTAATGGCGCAATCAATTTATGAACGGAGGTCGTTTAGGCATCGTCGCTTTCCGGCCTCGATATGGTATTGGCGGCCCCTCCGATCGGTCGACCGTTGAATTATGCAAGATGCATATTCTGATTAATTTTAACGTTCTGAATGCGATGGCGGTCCATTCGAGGAGTCGTTCAATTGATTTTGGTGTTTGAGTGTATTTCAGACCGATTTATTGTATCCGATTGTTCGATATTCACGATACGTGAATTGCGTGAGCGGTCTCATTTGATAGATTTTGATATTTCGACACTAACGCATCAATTTTGCGAGCGGGTAGTTTGCGTCACCGCTCGACAGTCGCGTGTAGGCACTTCGACTTCTGATGATTCGACCGTCATTATCAAGATGTCTATTCTGATAAATTTCGACATTCTGAACGTGATGGCGGAGTCCGTTCGTTGATCAGAGGTCTTTTCGACTAATTTTCGGCACCGTTGAGGGCATTTCAGCTCCGATTTGCATGCTAAAGCTCGTCAAATCACCTTGTGAGTTCGACTTCCACTTATGGCGCATACATGGAGGTCAACAACCACTATTGAAATTGTTCAAATTAATTTTCTCTTTCTCACGCAAAATTCTCATAATGATATGAATATTACTTAAGACAATACAATATGCAAAAGATTATTACTATAGTAAATGCATGACGAGAAGAAAGTAGAGAATATGTTATATACGAATGAATGCATGTGTATGTTGAAAGATGAATTCACCTCCTTATGACGGCAGAGGATGCTTGCACCATTAGAAAATGTTATTGAGATAATGTACATTTAATGGTACGGTATAGACTCTGTGACACGGAGCTCGTATTGAGCATCCTATACTATAAGATAAGTTATGGCATTAAATTCTCATAAAAGAGATGAGCTAATAACTGATAGTTTCTTTGTTCCACCGTTGATAAATTACAAATGCATTTTTTTTTTCTACTTATTGTTCATGATAAAGTAATATATTATCATTTACATACAATGACCGGCATACATTTTATTATCTAATTTTTTAATTATAAAAATTAAAAATATAATTAGCTATTGAATTGTTTAACTCAGTTAAAAATTAACAATCACTCTTAAGAAAGTCTCTTTTAGCTTACATGGGTGAATAAAGAGAATCTGTTTATAATAAGAGGATAACATTAGGAGATATGTTATGCACCGATCATGTGTATCAGTTTACATTTTGCAAAATATGTAATTTTAAAAAAAAAGTATTTTATGAGATGTTCATAAATAAAACTTTATGATTTAGATGGTGCATTTGAGATCGGAAGATTCAACGTTTGAAAATTTTTCTGCATGTTGTGAAAATTCCAATCCAACTGTCTATTTTTGCCTTAGTATTTCAACCTTTCAGATCAAATAGTTAAAAAAAAATTATTAAGATCACATTGGATCATCAGGTGAACTTCATGTATTATTCTAAAGAAATCAACTTATCTTCGGATGGAGGTTATAACTGTCAACATTGCATGTTTAATTGGTAATATAAATTTGGTCATTTTAAAATAACGGCATCATAAAGTTGAATATTTCAGACTAAAACAAGAAGGGAACTGCTTCTGGAAATGGAACAGATATCATCATCATCATTAACACCAAATTTTTAAAGTATGCTCAATAAATAATCATTTTTATTTGTTCGTACTATATGTTGCATAAGGAATAAAGCAAATAAAACCTATGCGAGTCCTACAATAGTTGGATGAATGCCTATCAAATAATTTATAACCATACTATTATTAGCAATGTATTACTATGTATCTTTGTTCATTTTAACTAGAAATAAGAACCAATTATATCAAGTAATATGTATTAAGCGGGCAAGATAAAATAAATATAGCATTCCAGCTTCAGATATATTAGAAACAGTAAAACTAATAAAGAAAGAGAATAAAATTTTGATCGCATCATAATCATTAAACGAGAAAAGATTCATCATGCGCAATTAAAAAAAACCAGCAAATGAATTCAAAATCTCATTTGAATATAAAATTGCAATTATTTTACCAAGAGGAACAGTTCTTCAGCACCATTAAAAAGAAAGATTATTGGTTTGGGTGGAATCCAATTTGAATCAACCACGAGCCTTGCTAGCTCAAGCATAGATGCTGAAGTGAAAAAAAGATTCTTAAACAATGGGAAAAGCATAGAAAATAATATCACAATGGCATATAAATGTGGGAATATCGTCAGCATCATTACACTCACCGACACAAGAACCACAATCTCCTGCACCTCGAGAACCAACTGGACTGTCAAAGTGACCGTTCAATAGAACAGATGGATCATGATCTTTTGAAGAATTTGAAGCAATCCTGCAAAGTAAGCATTATAGGGTAGGAAACAACAGTCCATGACAATTTGCAAAAGAAGTATGACTGACAAGTTAAACAATCCAAGTGTATCTACTAATCAAACAAAGAAGTATATAGGCGCAAATAAATAACACAAATAGCCAACCTTCAAGTATGAATCTCACAAGAAAGTATTAAAATATATATTTGATTATTTTTAACTGGAAAATAAAAACAACAATAAAAAGTCCATATAATAAGAAGTCTGTAAAAAATATAAATTTTATACAATTTATTTGGTATTTAAATAGATAGAACATAGTAGAAACATAAGCATGTCAATTTAAGGCATCCAAAAGTATTACAACACAAACAATAAAAACATAGAGCTAATAGCCTTCCATTAAATTTGTAAGTGGACTAGGAATTGTGCTGAAGTGATCAACAGAAAAGATATTGCATCATCAAAGAGTTAATAACATTGGGATTGGAAAAAGCATCCAATAATTAAATATACTCAAGTAAGCATTCAGTGATAAAGTTACCTTAAAAGAATGTTCTTATGATCTCTGTACGCAAGAGATATGCTATGACGCAAAAATATCATGTTGAAGGAACCACTAACCAAAGCCTCATCAACCTCAACCCTGAAATATGAATATGGCTAATTCTCAAACATAAAATTATGACGATATGTGAATCAGAAATATGAGTAACAACAGAAGACACTATTCTTAAAAAAAATTCAAAATGGTCATATAAACACGCTGATGAAGTTCAATATTCCCAGTTTTTTAAAAAAAGTGGTTTCATTTGATTGGCTGGATTAATCCCACTACTCAGGTAACCATCAAAAGTAATATACCACTAAACTTGGCATTTTCTAGCACAGATTGATATGAATTTTTTCTATTAAAAAAACAATTGAATAACTACTTCCCTCACTCAAACTATACAATATTGTAAGGCTTCAAAACAAGATCAGAAAAGCATGTCTCACACACTGGACTTTTTTTTTTTTTTGTTAGTGTAGTCTTGGTATGTCAAACCGACTAGGAACAAACAAACACAAATCGTCACTTGAATATTACAATGTAGCCTTCATTTGAAGAAAATCAAAACAAAACTATGTTCCGAAATTGTCCTTCTTTAACCAAGACGAAATTCTCTAATCGCTCTGCTTTAATAACAAATTCGAATTCAATGTAAATCGTCATTCCACTTGCCTGTACTCCGGCCCAGCCCGGTTCTTGATCGCTTCTAGCTCCCCTTTAATGTACTGCGCCGCCTGCTCCAGCCCCGGCCGCCCCTCCTGCCAACCCCGTGGATAGGGTCAAATCCCCGAAATCCAATCTCAAAAGACTAAAACTCAACGATTGGATGACAGAGGCTATTCCAACAGCTTACCTGGCGACCATCAATGTCAACGGTGAGGCGGCGGAGATGCCGAAGAACCCTGCCCTCAGAGAACTGCGCAGGAGGCGCGTCATCCGGCAGTGGGCGGACGTAGCTCATGTGCACGACGGTGTAGGCGACGAACGCCATGAGCGCGTACATGACCGAGAGCGCAAGGAGGCATTTGAACGCCCTTGCATCCCCCGTCTTCATCCATGAAACCATCTCCCTCCTTCCACCCGCTCTCTCTCTCTCTTTATGTTTGACGTATTTGATCGCTTGCTCGCTAACTAAGATCTCGAAATCTCTCCTCGGGAAGAGGAAGAGGAAGAAGGAAGGAGGAACGAGGGAGAAACCAAGGAAGTTAAGGGGTTTTGGCTCCGTTTCGTTGGGCGTCGGTCGACATCCAGATCGCCAGTCGTCTGACGCGTCTGCTTTTAGATTTGAGCAACACTCATGATCTGACCTGCCGGCGGTTTGTTGGCAGTTACCGGAACCGGCTCAATTTCCATCCTACTGATTTTTAGTGGGGGAAGAAAATAGAAATGAAAGGTTATTCAACTCTTATTAATAAGTAAATTTTTATAAATTTTTTTATTACTAATTTAACTATTAACATTTTCAGATTTATTAATATAAACCTCAATTTGTATTTATGCATATAAAATTACTCCTCATTAAGAAAATAATTATTTCTTCACTTAAAAAAAATAATTAATATATATATATATATATATATATATATATATATATGATATATATATATTTTTGCTTGAATTTAATGATTATAATGGATTATATCTTTCTTAAAATGTGTAATACTTTAAAATATATTTGAAATGAAAGTAATTTAAATTTTAATTGATTTGTTATATATTATGTTAAAGTTAAATTTATTATATGCTAGAATATTTATAGTGCTAAATAGGGTTAATCATATTAATAATGTATGAAATTTTAGCACACATAAATAAACTAGGCTAATAAGAGACATCAAATTTTTTATATGAAAATTTTGAAGGTGGAAAAATAAGGGATTGACCAACATGAAATGATTCTACTAATGTGTCATATATTACAAATGATGCCCTTCTACTTAAGTAGGCAAGCTATTAATATAATATAATAGGCATAAATTATGGAAGAGCATTGAGGTCATTATTAGTGCTTTGTTCAATTGTTCTTCTTAAAGAATGGGAGACCAAAAATATGAAGTTTAGTATAAGCCTTGTGTCAACATTAGGCATCAACATTGGTGTTGACAATGAGCATTAGTGTCTACAATAGACTTTGACTTTTCGAGGATGGTTTACATCGACATAATATTAATGGCAGAAATCCACTTCAATGATAATGTCATTCATTGACATTTTATGTCAATGATATTCATTGACATTTTATGTCAATGACAATCATTGACATTTTATGTCAATGATGTGTATCGACTTTATTTGCGAGATATGTATTGATGTTAATGGGATGCATCTACTTTCTTGGTGATGGCATGAGTTGTGTTGATGTCAACAGTGTGCATCAAACTTTTAGGTGATGGAGTGCGTCAACATTAGTATCGATGATGTGTATCACCTTATTGGCAATCATATGTATTAATATTATTGGTGATCACATCCAACAAAATAAAGTGACAATAATTAGGTAATGATAGTTGGGAGATGATAATTAAGCGATATTTGAGTAATAATACTGGGTAATAATCGATGATTATCATTGAGCAACAATAGTTGGATAAAAGGTTATGGAAATTAATCATCAACATTAATCGTTGGGTAGAGCTCCCCTTATATGAAATATGAGCAACTATTTATAAATTTTTGAAGTGACGTGTTAGTTATTTTAACTAAAATCTCTAAGCATTCTATGGAGTAATCCTAGTTAACTTGATCATTAATTATTTTTATTTATTTAATTATTTTAATAATATTAGAATTAAGCCATCTTAAGCTCATTGATATTCTCACATCAAGAGGCATATTTTTATAATAAACATGTAACATTAAAAGATTATTTGGTCCCTCAAGTGATGTTATAAAGTATCTAATTGTACTTTAAGCACTTGATTTAAGATCATTTGGACAATGAATCAAAGAACTTTTATTGTTGCTAAATTTTTTCTCATCAAAATATTTATTTCAATTAAAAGTATATTAAAATTAGAGTCATGTAGCCTCAAAATTAATTTTAAAAGTTCTTATTTTAAAATTATGTTAAGATTTATACTTAATATAATATATTTTTTTGTGATATATAAGTTAAGTTTTTTCAAATGGAAAAGAATTTGAGCCCAAAAATAATTTTGGACATAAATAATATGTGAAGCAAAATCATAGTTTTAAAAAAAATATGATGCATGGCCACTTCTTAAAGATCAACTTAAACTACATCTCAAGACCAAGAATTAAGTAAAAATTTTAAAACTATAATTTTACTATTTTTTATATTCCTTGCTCTATTAACATAGGATGTATCACTTTAGTAATTTGTATCGGAGTTTTGGTTACAAATTATGTGAGTAAGGGTGTAGCATGAGTTACTAGTTTCATCTTTTTATTTGGTAAGGTTGGTAAGGAAAATCTTGCATATATATAATCATTATTAATAATAGTACACTATATCACATCATGAAAATTCTTCATGATGCAATTGCTCCAATCTTTATATTTTTCAACTCCTATGCTCTTAATTTAAAACTCCCTGTGGTGAATAAATTCCTTATGGGAGTCGCCTTTCAAATCTGTTGGTGAAAAGAAAGAGGAGACCTATATAAATCCATCTTTTTAGGACGTCACGTAGATCCGCAGATGTGCTTATTCAGGTGATCAAGTACGTCATCAAGAAATAGTGTGCTATCTCGAAAGACAGAGATCACTGCCCTTTAATGGACCTAATCACCTCAATAAGGACTCCTAAGGACGATGTGTCTACATATATACCAGAGATTCTTCCCCTACTTTATATGAAAAAGTAAAGCATAGTTTATTTTAAATCGGATTCATTAAATTCCCTATAGGGGCAAGCCCACATAGTTTATTACATCCTGAGGGACGGGATCCCTTAGGAAAACTCTCGATTAAGATAAATGATCATTGTCTTTGAAGATTTCAATATGAGAGACTATCAATCGATTGGTTTATGTTTGAAGATCAAAATAGGATTGATCAAAAGAGAAAGTTATTATCGGAGCTAAAATAGAAGATAAGTAGGAAATGCTCACGATGCTAGGAAACCTAGAGAGCATCTCAAATTATCATATAATTGGGCTTTACATTTTAGAAATTGATTTAGTTTATTTGAGTTGGATTTTTCATTAGAAATTTAGGACTTAAGATTCCTTAATACAATATTAAGGAAATGTCTAAGAGGTAAGGAATGCTTATGGCCCGCAAAGGAGAGAAGCAACCTCAAACCTAAATCTAGGGAGCTTCGATGAGGGCCAGAAGCACAACCTAAATCTAAGGTAAAAAAATGAGTATTTAGTTTGCCACCATAAGAGAAGACAAATCACCGACAGAACTAAACCGCCAGGTGGTGCCAATTAACTCCTTCTATGATTTTAAATACATGTAGACAAGTTTTTATACTTATGCAAGATAACTAGGCTATTATTTATTAGAAAGAGACTAAGTTCTTAAACTCACTCCTTAAAGATACTAGATCATGTAAAGGGACATGCTTCAAATGACTTAAATCTAATACATTTTAAATTTTATTTTATTTTTATTTTGGACAATTATTTTTGACTCAGGCTAATAGGATTTTTATGACTAATGCATGAGAATGAAGATTACTGGCCAAAATCAGCGAGAAGGGAGGAGGTGAGTTTCTACCACGACTCTCAAAGGTCAAGCTGAGTTCTCTGGTAAAGATGGAAGCCCTCCAATCAAGAGTGAAATAAGATGCATTTTGTGCATAATATTATAAAGAAATGCTCATCCAGCTAAGGGGTTGATAATTCTTTTATTTTGATTTTAATCCTAAGATTTATGTGAGGTTATGAGTTTTTTAATTTTTATTTGAGTTGCTAAGTTGGATAAAAGATTTATTTTTTTCCTAAAGAGCTTAATCCTCATTCAGGCCATACATAAAGCAAGGAAGAAACTAGGAAAAGTATGCCACTTAATGCAAAAGCTAAACAAATCATCAAATAATTTATAAAGCTAATCACAAAAAGAATAAATGGCCATTGTGGTTGGGCACAAGACAAACTAAAATATCAAATGGGTAGTGAAGTTCTACCCTTATACAACCCAAATTACAAATGAATATTACAATTAAGTAAGGAATTCATTATTATGGCGGTCTTCAAGCTTTATTCTTCTTCTTCTTTCTTCTTTCTTCTTTTCTTCTTCTTTTTCTCTTTCTTCTTTGGTTTCTTCTTTTGGATGGTTGGAATATGGATGCTCCAAGGCTTCACATGGTGCATAAGATAGGATCTTATGACCAATGTTTATCCTAATCCCCATAACAAATCATTCTAAAATCCTATTTATATAAATTTTTGCATGAAAAGGAAAAGTGGAAATCTAATTAACACCTGCAAAACAAAGGTTAGCTAAAACACACTACACAAACCTTAAGTATTATATTAGACTTATCACCTCACACATGAATAATTAAGTCCACCTAGCCTATGGATTATGCTTAGGGGTATAAAGCACCTGCAAGCAAAAGCATTTATATCTTTATTTATAATAGCGCCCCTTAAGCATAATCCCCTGTAGAAAAGAATAGTTAGACTAAGAATGTCATATCGTTCATTGTATGAGCATACACCCTAACCATGCACCGACCTAACCTAAGGTGGTGTGACTTGTGGGGTTCATTTCAGTTTTTTAAGTGTTTTGGGTTGATTTTATTTCATGTTTTGATTTGGTTTAAATTGATCCTACAATTAATTACTAAGTTACAAAGAGAGAGAAAGAGAAGAGAGTTTTCTTTCCTTCCCTAACCTTAAGTAATTTTCTAAAGTAGTTTTATGTTTTAGTTTCATTTGGGTGAATGTTTTGATTACAACTTTTAATCAATCATAAGTTTATATGAACTCTAAACAAACCTATTCAAAAAGAAAGGTGTTTTAATTAAATAAAATGAATCAAAATTCACATAACACACATTACTTTATTTTTTTCCCAACACATATAACATGCATATGGATGGACCTTAAGTATATCTATACATGCAAATGAGAGTAGTTAACACACTTTATGATACATGCTAAGTAACCCATTTAAGAAAATTTAGAAGTTGAATATGCATGATTTTTCTTAAGTAAAAAAGGCTTTCTTTATCCAAAATTTCACATACATACATGAAAGTAAGAAAGACAAAAGTGAGTATAGCGTCATTGTTAACTAGAGATGTAAGGTACAAGACCTACTTATGGCTACTTAAAGCCTTGCAACCTCAAGATTGTCCAGAGTAATATACCACTTCCCTTAAGTACCAACATGTATATAAAAGAAATGGAATAGAAAAGGAAAATGCAAAAGTTCTTTAATGGATTCATTTTTGTTTATGCAATTTATGTATGTAAGTGTGGATAACCCTTCTTAGATGGTAGCATAGGGATGAATAGAATATGAAATTTAGGTGAGCATTAGGTCCTTTTCAAATGAACCTTACATCACACCAAAATTCCTATTCAAAACTATACCAACATAGGAAAGAAAGGAAACCTATACTAAGCATACTTTTATAATATTTCACATGCAAGATTATAATTAAAGTATAAGTAGCATACTTTTAAATTTGATATTTCATTTATAAGTTTTGAAAATAATTTGGATTTAGTGGTGATAATAGTCATTCATATTTCTACTTTAGCCAACACATGCAAATTTGACATAAAGTAAATAATTTCATTTTAAAATTTAAGAAATGAAATTAGGAATGTATGAAATCACATGGCATACAACTTAACATGTTGGAAAAGATGCAAAATAATGAAAGCATGTAAACAAAATCACTTTACTTAAATCCTAAAGATATTCTTATAGAATAAGAAAATTTAGAATAAATCAAAGTGAATTTCAAAATGATTTTTGTTTAGTTTGAGGTTTGATTTAATTTTGAAAATGTGAGATGAATTTGTTGTTCCTAACCCATTCCCACATGTGTTTGATATTTTTGTTCAATTTTTTAGATAATTAGATCCATTTTTATTTGTTGATTAGGTTAAGGTATGCATTAAATGGCTTAATTAACCATTACCTACACCACCTTAGAAGAATTTAACTAAATAATTATGAGCCAATGAGATGACATAAAACCCACAAGGAATTTAAATTTGCAATGCACCTAATAATGAAAAAGCCTAATGCAATTTTGTCTCACAATTAAAAGTTAATTAAGCTAAGGAGTTTAACTTAAGTAATTTCAAAATACCCTTTCACACATGTGAATTGGATTTTGGTTTTCATAATTGAACTTAGACTATTGAACACCTAAGAATCTATACAAGATAGATTAATTAAGTTATGAAACTTTATAGAATTTTTGAAAATTGATTAAGGGGGTAATTAATGAATTAAACCCTTAATTAAGAGGAGATTAAGGAGATAAGAGGGGGTTTAGGGAATAGCTTAAGGGGAATGTCCCAAAATTATTTCATAAACCTCTTACTTACTGGTTCTGACCTTAATCAATCCTAATCATAGGATAAATCTACTAATCATACCCTAATCATGCTTAATTACATGAAAGAGTAATTAGGGAATGAGATAGCAATTTCCCCAATTGAGCCCTCAATAAATCTCAAGAAAATTAGGGGATGTAGAAGTCATCCCCTAAAATGATACCCCAGAAATTTGAGATTAATTGATGACTTAATTAAAAGATAATTAGCTAATTAAGATTCCCAAAGAAACCAAAATTCAAAGAAAAGAGTAACTCAAGATCCATTGAAATCTTTTTTAAAATATTCTAGATGAAATTATCTTTCCATAGCATTTTTCTTTATATTTTTTTTATTTTTCTAAAAAGAATTATGAATTTTAGAAATTCTCTGAATTAATTAGGAATTAATTAATTGCTTAACTAATCCCTGCTTAATCCTTAGCTCACAACGCGATGTGTGGCTATGGCAGTCAGCGCATTTTACATGCATTGCGCTGTGAGGGAACAACTTAAGTTGTCACCTCATAAAGGCAGCGGCGGCGCATGCGCTTATATTCTTTGTCGTCCAATCAAAGATCGGATAGCGGAGAATTCCCCCGCGATTTTAAAAAGAAAATTAGATTACTAAACGTGCTAAATAATCTCAATTGTCCATCTAAAATGTGCGAATGGACGACTGAGATGAGCCAAGTTCTTCTCTGACGATCAATGGGGACCGTCCATGATTTAAGGGGAGATCCGAGCTTGATCGAGCATGGAATCACACAAAATTTAACCCACGCCATCAAGAGAGATAGAACGACAAATCCAACGGTCAAAATTTGATGAGGTGAAGATTTCCTTCACAAAGCTCGACACCATATTGAGTTTAGTGATCAGAAAATTCCATACCTCACCTGGTCGAGATCGATGAGGTAGCTTCATTTGGTGGAGACGAAGCCCTATTGAAATTCTTAGGCCTTAGGATTGAGTGGATCAATGGGTAGACCAACACACCACCGCTTGAATTTTTTTTTGAATTGAGCTCTTCCTTGCCTCTAGAACTCAGAAAGCTTATGCAATTCACTTGACCCTCGATGGAGTGTGCAAGAGTAATTGGGAGATCAAGTATGGAGAAAGTTAGCTATTGATGAGCTCCTATTTTGCTGTAAAATCGAGAGATGGGAATTCAAATCATCCCTAAGAAGCTTGGGAGTACTCTGAGATGGTTGCTTTGGGTTCCTAGCCTTTAATCGATAGAGAGTGAATTGAAATTTCATTGAATTAGGGGGAGTATATCTCCCCCTATGACAATCGGATGGTTGAACCATTCCTTGCCATTTTGATCCAATTACTGAGATTGAAGAGGTTGTTTAGGTTGTTTTGAGTGTGCACATGATCGGTTTGACCCAAGGAATGGATTGCCAACTTCCCATGTGTTGAAATTGAGCTTAAGAGGGATTTTGAAATTTCAATTTTGCTCTAAGTGGTCGGGTTTGGTCTATGGGCCAAATGGGCTGACCCAAACCCATTGGGTTAGGTGCACCACTCATCATTAAGTTCTCTTGAGCTTTTAGGAAAGCCTCAAGTGATTGTGAAGAGGGTATGACCAAAATACCCATGGGTTAGACCAAAATTTGTTCTATGGCCTAGGGGTAGGTTGGTCATTTTGTTATTTTTCACTTTTGATATGTTAGGTATGTGGAGAAACTAGGTTTGGCCAAGTTTCATTGGATTTGGAATCCATTTGATGGGGTTTGGCTCATGTTGACCCATTTAGGTCAAAATGAGTCAACTTGAGTCAAGTTGACCAATTGGTCAAATTGGGTCAAACCAAGGATTAGGTCAAGTTCATATGACCATTTGAAATATTTTGGTTACTTTGGTTTGGTTCAATTTGGTATATATTTGGTTTTGGCTCGTATCACTTCATTTAGGTCAAATGGCTCAAGTTGACCTATTTGACCCATTTGACCTATTTGGGGTAGGTCAAGGGTAGGTTTGGGTCATGTTAGTCATATGAAGTGGATTGATATCTTTATTTCCAATCAAATTGGGTTAAGTTCAATTTTGGCTCAACATGACCCCTTTAAGTCATGTTAGGTCTAAGGTCAATTGGGTTAGGTTGGGTTTAGTTGGCCAATTGAGGCTTTGGTCAAGTTCCACAAGTGATTTGGAATGAACTTGACCGATTGGTTTGGATCAAGTTTTGTCACATTTTGACCCTTTAGGTCAAAATGGGTCAACTGGGTCAAGTGACCAAATGAAGTTAGCTCAAAGGTTGACTTGGTCAAGTTTAAACATAGGTCATGAGTGAACTTGGATCAATGGTTTCAATCAATTTGGCCTATGATGGAATTTAGCTATGTTAGGTTTCATTTTGGGTTAAGTGTTGACTTGGTCAACCCTTAGTTTGACTTGATTTGACCCAATTTGATTGAGTGATCATCCCATGATGATTGTTGATCATGATGAGAGGGATGCATGAGTTTGGTTCAATCTAATTTGGTTAGGATCAAAAGTTGGCTCATAATAGTACTTTAGGTCACTTTGGGTCAAGTGAGCCTAAGTGGATCCAATGGTTTGGTCAAAGCTTGATTTGAAGTTGGTTGATCTTGTATATGAACTTATGATTGAAATATAAATCCATTTACAAGTGGTTTGAAGTCAAATGGGTGTTGATCCATTTGAAAATTTCATATTCAAAGGAAGAATATGAAAGGGGTTTTGGGTTTGATATTTGATTTAGGTTTTGATTGTTTGATTAAAGTTTAGATTTATATATGAGCTCATGATTGTAGGGTTCATTAAAGCATGAGAGAAAATCAAGAGTTTGGCTTGATTTGAAAGTGATTTGGCTAGGTTCAAGATTTTATCTTGAAAAGCTTAGATTGAATTTTGAGTTGATTTGAGTTTGATTTTTGGAATTGGTTTTGATTGTTTGAATTTATATTTCATTTATATATGTGAATATAAATGAGAATATAAATGGATCATGAGAAAATTTCAAGGATTTGAAGTGGTTTAATAAAGATTTAGGTTAAATCCATTAAAGGGAATTTAAATGATTTAAACAAAAATTTAAATTGAAATTTAATTTTTGAGTTGGATTTGATTGATTTATATTTATATTTCATTTATATATGAGAATATAAATGAGGATATAAATAAGTTTTGAGAAAATCTCATGAGTTTGAATAGGTTTGATCAAGGTTTAGGATAAATCCATTAAAGGGAATTTCAAGGATTTTAAATTTGGAATTTAATTTTGGATTGGATTTGATTGATTTATATTTATATTTCATTTATATATGAGAATATAAACGAGAATATAAATAAGTTTTGAAAAAATGTCATGAATTTGAATAGGTTTGATCAAGGTTTAGGATTGATTTTGGCTAAGTCCTTTAATGAAAATTAAAGGGACTTAAGAAAATTTTCATGAATTGACTTTGAATTTTGAATTTGATTTGATGGTTTTGCATTTATATTTCATTTATAAATGTGGATATAAATGAGAATATAAATGAGGTATGAGAAAATCTCAAGGTTTGATTTAGTTTCGATCATGATTTGGGTTAAATCCTTAAAGGAGGCTTAAGGACATAGGAATTTTTGATGGATTTTGATCATGGGTTTTAATCATAGATTTCAATCATATGGAGTTGATTTGAATTTGGAGAAAATCAAATAGAATTGATTTGGAGTTTGATTTGAAAGAAGGAAAGTGAGGAATGGTTTAGGCTAATGGTAGGCAAATTTCCTAACACCCTTAAGGCATGACCTATTCCTATGGCTAACTCTTCTAAATCACTATGGCTTGGTTGGAGTGTCCACCTAATTACTAGATGTGCCTTAAGACTAAGGAACTCTTAAAGTATAAGATAAGTCCTATGTCTAAGATGGAGGGGTTGAGAGCTCATTCTAAAAATGAGGTCAACACTTCCTATCTTCAATATTTATATTCTTTCATGATAAAGATTGAGTGTAACCTTTATCTTAAAGTTGTGTAACTCTCAAACTCTTAATTCGTAAGTCTCTTCTTCAAATATTTGTAACTCTTCAAGATGATGATTGAATGTAACTATCATCTTAAGTTTGTAACTCTCAACCTTTGATTTGTATATCCCTTTCTCAAATGTTTATAACTTTAAATCCTTTGCTTATAATAACTTCATAGAGATAAGGTGAAACTCGAACTAAGGTTTGTGTCCTAATGGTGACATTTCAAACTTCTTTTTAATTTTTATGGTGTAGTTTTAATTTTTATCTAAAAAAGGGTTAACTATCTTGGATGGATTGGATCCTTGGTGGGAAGATAATTTACCTTATTTTAAAGTTCTATTTTTTTTAAGAAGAATCAATTGTCCTTGTTCTCACAAATGGATGCTAATCATGATTAAGTTATAGATCAATTTAATATTGTGTCCTTAATGTGGCAATGCAAAAATGACACTATGGAAAGTTAAAAAAAAATTAAAGTAATATTGGTATTTCAAATGATAACTTAATTTTTCCTTATTGAAGCTATCTTTAGACTCTTCTTACTCTCTCTCTCTCTCTTTATATATATATATATATATATATATATGACTACACATAATTTATGAGTATTGAGTATGAGTGAAGAATATATTTTTTTTACTAAAGATTTATTGATTTTAAAGGACTAACAAATAGAGTTGTCGCTTTGAAGGCAATGAAAAACATTAAGAAATCATAGGTGATAACATGTTGACACTATGTAAATGCAACAGTTCTATATATAGCTTTTGAAATAAAATTATTTAATTTTTCACCTCATATATATGATTAACATCCATAATTTAATTTTAAAAATGATAAACTCTCAATTTGCATGTACAAGTGACAAAGATTTTTATTTATTTATTTAATATGCTCCCAATAGCATATTGCACCCTTTATATATCTTTAGGGTTGTATGACATCTATAATTAGGTATAAAAGTTTAATAAATATTAGTATATATCCTTGGTATAAAAAAATTTGTATTTTTTGGGTCTTGTAACATCTAAGATTTTTGGATAAGTGAAAACCTTAAACTTTTTTATGGCTTATGCATTTTAAGATAATAAAAAAAACTTAATACCTTAGGTTTAAACCTTTTGAGATTTCTTTTTAGATGATAAAAAAAGTTGTACCTTTTAAGTTTAATGCTTAATACTTTTTTTGAGATTTTTGGATATATGAAAAACCTATAACTTCTACGGTCATGCATTATAAGTTTTCAGATGAATACAAAACTTTTATTTTTTTAGTCTTGAATGAGAGAGAGAGAGAGAGAGAGAGAGAGAGAGACTTTATTTGTTGTTTGCTCGTGTGTAATCTTTCTAATGAGAATAGTATTTGATACTAGCTTCTCATTGAGACTTTTTATTATTAACATGCTTTGCATAATTTTAGTAGAGATCATATTCTCCATTGCCCTTATGAGGTCTTTTAGTGAGAATTTTATCTCATACTATAACCCATGGGTGGACCCACGTATGGCTAAGGGTGGGCAAAGAGGTAATTTTGTCCTTTTATTGCCCCACCAACTGCCCTAATATCCCCAAAAAGAGCTTTGAGGCCTCCTTTGCACAGTCTCACACTCCTCTCTCCAATTTTTGCAACTCCCCTTTTCGGCCTCTCTCCCAGTCGCATCTCCATGAGTTATCTCCGCCTCTCTCGCACTTTCTACATGCCACACTCTCCACGAGTTCTCACTCGAGTTTCGTACCTTCGGCCTTCCACATGGACCCGTAGTCCGTGACCGTTGACTCCATATACGATTACATCTCTAATCACAACTCTGTCACGGTGCTTATAAGTGATTGAAATGCCTCCTCCACATTCTTCCTTTTTTCTTTTTATTATTATTATTTATCTCTTCTTGATTTTTTTTAGTTTTATATTTTGTCAAGAATTAGGTATCAATGTTATTATTATCAAATTATTTTTCTATGTTGGCTGTAGGATTATTATCAAATTGATATTTTATATAGCACTTTTTATTTTATGGTGTTAATGCTAATCTAAATTTAATATTTGTCTTAGATTTTTTTGCAAAATTTTAGAATTTGACAACTTTTATGTTATCATTTGGAATGCATGAGGTGTTTTCCTTTTTTTTGCATCAAAAGAGGCTTTTTTTTTCTAAATTAAAAGTTGAATTGCTAGAATTAATATTTTTATTTATTTATTTGCATATCTCATTCTAGGTTTGCATTAGTGAATCTTAGATTCTACGATTTTCTACCTTTTTATATCAATAATTGAATCAAAGTAATGAAATTTGATATGTAATCTACATTTGGATGTAGTTTGGTTTTACTTTAAATCTTATGGACCAAATAATTAAATCAACCATAGGTTAATTTGAATGAAGCAATCCTGAGGAGTTCATCTGTCAACCCTCTAACCATTGTCAACTTTTTTACATTTTTTTCTTTTCTATTATTTGTCATATATATTTTGTATTCAAGACTCAACGTTGTTCTTTTCAAAATTTTCTTCTTCCAAAGATTTAAGTTTTAAAGGATTTTCAAGTTAATGAATAAACCCATGACAAGCATTATATTATCACCATTTTGACCTAAATGTCAATTATCAATATTAATCTCATGAAATAAATACCTATGAAAGATCCACCCCATTTTCACTGTACTATCTATCCTTCACTATATACACAATCAAATATCACATGTATTAATCGTTAGTTATATATTTTATATAGGTGATCTTAGAAGATTAGGGAATTAAAAAATATTCTTCAGTGCAATAATATTTTTATTTTTAAAAAGGCGAAGGGTGTGCCTTTATTTTCGTGAAATATTATTGATTTATTTTATTTTTAAAAAGGCCAAAGGTGTGCCTTTCTTTTTGAATTATCATTGGTTTGGTTTTATTTTAAAATGTCTGAATGTGTGTCGTTATTCTTGAAATATTATGGATTTGCTTTTGAAAAAGGACGACCTTAAGTGTGTCATTATTTATTGATTTATTTTTATTTGTATTATATCTACTATCGTATTCAGGATTTCCTAAATAGATCGTTAGTTAAAGAGAAAATAACGAGTTAATCTTGATATCGATAATCTTAGATCCCGGGCTATGATTGGAGTTATTGTTAACAAAGATAATTAGAGCATAATTGATAAAAGGATCACATCAGCCCAAAAGTCATAATTTTTCTCAAACAATGATAAGCAATGTTGCATGAAGATTTAATTCAAAATGGTTTAAGGAATATCCAAATTGGTTAAAATATAACATACAGGAAGACATTGCATATTATTTATATTGCTACCTTTTAAGCCTCAATAACAGGTTACTACAAGTCGATGAGGTGGAGATTCATTTGTTAGAGAATGATTTAAAAATTGGAAAAGAATATAAAAGTTTTTAACTCACATTGGTGAACACAATTGTCACATCTCAAACGATAACTTAAGACCCATTGAAAAGAGATGTAACTAAGAAAGTAAATTTAAGTGACTAAATTTTTCTTAAATAACTATTCTGAAAATTTTACATACCACAAAATAGTGTAAAAAATCAACAAAGTCATCTAAATTCACCGAATAAAATCACAAAAACATATGAATAATAAATCTACCACATTCATAGTATGCGAAAACAAATCAATTGAAATTTTTAATACTAACTATAGAGCATTTAAAATACTAGATATTAAAATAATACTTTTAAAATTTATTGAACTTACCTTTAAAACTTATTTATAATGTTTTTCCGTACAACTTCCAAAATGAGGCAAAACTTGCTCTTCCAATTTCTCCTTACCATTCTCTGAAATAGTTATACTCAATTGATAAGTCATACAACTTAATAAAATAAGCAATCTAATACATATTTAAATTATAGAAGAATAGAACGTTAATATGCATGCAAACTAAACAATTAAAATAAAGGTTGTGTGCATAATCAATTTGGTTTTTACATCGACAAGAACTTGTTTGTTGTATTTGAATGCAAGATTTGAACATTTCAAATGTTTGGTCAAAGTAAAAAATTTCAAGATAATAATATTTTAAATACATTCTTATTATTGATTTTTGAATTGCTGATGAATTCAAATACATCAATAAGAGATCTACTTATGAGTGCTGATTGACATAATATGACCATTGCCTGCCCTAGATGTCAAACCTTCGCTTTATATTATATTTTGTTAACCAAACAAAAAAAACAAAGTCATAATTTGTAAAGCTCAACCAAACAACTATAAAGTAATCTTTTAATGAATTTTTTTACATGATTAAAATGGTAACCAAATTATTTATTATCAATTTTTTCTAAATATCATACATTATTATAATATATATATATATATATAATATATATATATATATATATATATATATATATATATATATATATATATATATATATATATATATTCAAGTTAGCTTTACATTATGTCATGTATAGTTATCAAAGTTATTGGCGAACATATCATAACATAAAAGTTACGTGAAATTTTCTTTATTTCTATAAGAGACCCTTTTGCTCCATATCATATCATTTGAGGAACTTTTTGCCTCACTGAGAGTCTTTTTGTTCCAATTCCTGCGCAGATATCATAATATTTGGCCAATTTCTTGATTCCTATCACATTACATGTATAAGTTAAGTCTGTTGCATGTTCACATTTTCAACAATATGAAAAATAGTATGCAAATAACCAGAATTAAACTGAAATAATCGTTGAGAGGTATAAACATGAAACTATGCATATGACTTAGTTTCCAATAAACTTATAACGATTATTGTAAGAACATCTGTAGATAATCAATATCATTTCAATAAAAGAGAAAAATAAACATACTTTCTGTATTAGAATTTACAAATATTACCTAAGTGTTTAACTTATTCTAGAAATCAAGATGTCTGAAACCTCTTCCGCACATAAACGGTACCAACATGACTTTTACTCATACAAATATTATTTCAAGATATTCAAAAGGCTTGATGCTTCAAATACTGAAATTTCAGATGACTAATTATTAATCACATAGTAATTTACAATAATTTATTAAAATAATTTAAATATTATATTTTATTAATTATTAAAACTTAGGAGTTAACATGATAGTTGTCACCCATGCTTCCTACTATAAACCTCTTTATTTATGCTTTATTCCTGCTTAAAGTGAGAAAATAATATAATTAGAATTTGAATTAAAGTGTTTAATTTAATTAAAATAAATTTCTTTCAATCTTTTACTATTCATAATAATCTTTAGTTAATTTAAACTCATTTAATTAATCAGCTACTAAATAAATTATATTTAATTGTAATATATATATATATATATATATATATATATATATATATATATATATATATATATATATATATATATATATATATATATATATATATATATATATATATATATTACATAAACCAATATATACCTTAATTTTAATTTATATTTTACCTATAAACATATACTTATAAATCTAATATAATATTTACTTAAACCTTTAATTTCATAGAGATCTTAACATTAAATAATTAATTTAATAATTTCACTTTAGCTAACATAATAAACTTTTAAATCATTAATACTTTATTTTATTCCATAAAAATATCCCAACTAATTTCAAATTAATTCATTAATGTACAAAATACCTATTTACATATATAACAATAATTCATTAATTCATTAATAAAAGAGAGTAACCTATATAACAAAAGAAAAAAGAATAAATAACTTACCTATTACATTTCCCATGGAGAGTACGAGCCATAAATAAAGCCGATCTAGCTCTCGGATGCAAGCTATGCGAGAGCAACTCAATCCACTTAATAGCTTAAACATCGACATAAAGTGAGGTGAACTCACCTTTTCTTCTCTTGTCTCACATCTCTTTCGCATGACACAGACAAACCGAGAGCCAGGGAAAGAAAAGAACGAGAAGGAAATGCGAAACGATCGATTTATATTCTATTTATGCAAATTTAATTTCGTAACCCAATGCATGTCGAGGTAAGTGCGGGTATTCCGTAATTGCTATAGTGTAACAGCGGAATAAAATGGCTAATTAAGGATTTAAATTAAATTTATAATTAAAATTGAGAACCTCATAATTATTAATTATTAAGAAATAAGGATTTAATTAATATCTAATTGCCTTATATATATTTATTTAAACATATGCATGCCTATTTTGTGGCCTTACAACAATAGTGATAATAATAGGGCAAGACAAAAATATGAAGATCTAATGAAACCACAAATACAAAGTGTCCCTACTATGTGGTTGATTAAAGATGAGAGAAAGAAAAATGAGTACAGGATAATGTTAACAACGATAGTTGATTGTGTTAGATTTCTTTTGGTATAGGGATTATCATTTAGTGGTCATGATGAATCTTCTAATTCAGTTAACCAAGTAAATTATTTAGAATTATTTCATTTTCTTGTAAATCATAATGAAGATATTAAAAAGTTCGGCTATAAAACCAAATCAGAGAGTAAAAGTTTAATTTTGGAAATCCAAACATAATAAGGTATTTAAGGAGTGAACAATAAATAATTTTGACGTAAAAACCTCGAAAAGAGGGAAAACCACGTAGACCAAAAAGCTTCCAATGTATCATTTGTGAGTACAAGATCTTCCGATATCGGGATTACATAATGTATGAGAAAGGACAACAAATGCTAAGAATATACTCGACGAATGATGTGACGATGTTGACGCGAGTGATGTTTGGCAAAGTTGACAATATTGACAATGATTGGCGAATTGATGGCGAATTTGACGACAATGTTGATGACATGTTGACAAATATTAACCAATAGGACGATAATTTGGCAATGCGACAATTTGACAATGATGTTGACGACGATGTGACGATATTGTAATGATGACGACCGATGTTGACTAGCGATGAATGACGAATGTGACGACGATCAATAATGCGATTTGACCGACCGACGATAGGTCGGATGATGACCGCAACAATGGTCGACGACGGGCATGAGCGGTGATGCATGCGCGGGCGGTGGTCGACGACCGTGACGATTGCGGAGGATCTGAGCTCTCTCTCCTCTCTTGCCTCTCTCATGAGAATGAGGCTATTTATAGAGGAGTGGCATCTCAGAATACATGCAAAATCCAAACCACTCTCTCCATCTGGACGGCTCATGATGATTCCCGATCATATGATGTATTTTGTATATTTTAATGATCAAATGAAGTCAATTGTAAGATCTTTGGCTTAACCGCGGCCGTCAAACGCTTCGATTTGACTATAAACACTC
Source organism: Cymbidium sinense (assembly GCA_021442155.1). Taxonomy (NCBI): domain Eukaryota; kingdom Viridiplantae; phylum Streptophyta; class Magnoliopsida; order Asparagales; family Orchidaceae; genus Cymbidium; species Cymbidium sinense. The sequence goes on from CM038215.1 coordinate 36,220,836, forward strand.
CATATTTGAGAACTTTTAGAATTTAATTGATGTCTCAAAGTTTCCAATGATATTTTAGTTGACCAGCCAATTTATTTGCTTGCATCAAGATTGTGCTTAAGAGGATTTTCGTGGTCATATCAGTTTGATTTTGGATGATATTATCTCAATCATCAAAAAATATGTATCAAGCACTTCAAAATAGCAAATTCTTCAACGAAATCTGCAGGTTCATTAACCACATATTTGAGAACATCTTCATGTAAGCACAATATTATGACTAGCGATACAACCATAAATATGTGTATGCAAGCTGAAATTTCGAGGTTAGAACCCATCCCGCCTTTATGAGCGCGTCCCAACGTGGGAGCACCTAGCTCGCGCGTACGGGCGCGGCCCGTGGTGGGTCGGCGATTCAGCGCACGAAAGGGCTCTGGCGATGAGTGAGTCGGGCTGGCGAACGCCAGTGGTCAGGGATGGCGACGCGGTCGCTACAGCGCTGCGAGGCCGGGGACCAGACACGATCGGGTTGCACACGGCACCTGTGCGCAGTAAAGCGCGCAGCTGAGGTGGTATGATTGATGCGGCGGGCGCTGAGGCGCCATGGGCAAACGATGGTGATTTTTGATGGTTTTGTAGTTTTGGTTTTGATAATTTTACCCTTTTACCCCTGGGGGTCTATAAAACCCTCTAGCCAAGGGAGAAGGCACACTTCTTCAATGCCCTAGTGCTTTCTCTTCTTGAGTGAGGTTCATTTGAGTCGATCGGCTGCTATTACGTCGTTTTCCCTCGAAGAGCGAATCGGACCGTCCGGGTTTGAGGCAATCGCCCACAAGAGACGCCCGGTTTTCCCTGAGCATCAACCGCCTCGTGACCGTCTGTGGAGGCGATCAAGGCTACGATACTTACGCCATTTTTTGATTTTCCTCAAAGAGGCGCCAACCGCCTCGTGGACCGTCTGGTTTGAGGCAAGCCCGGCACTGTTTTTCGTTTTTTTCCTCGAAGAGGCGCCAACCGCCTCGGGACCGTCAGTTTGAGGCGATCAAGGCTCGCAGACTTACGTTCCAATTTTCCCTCGAAGAGGTCCAACCGCCCTCGTCGACCGTCCGTTTGAGGCGATCAAGGCACGTACATACATCGTTGTTCGATTTTCCCTCGAAAGAGGAGTCACCTCGCCTCTGACCATCCGGGGAGGCGATCAAGGCTATACACATGCCGTTGTCAGTTTTCCCTCGAAGAGGAGTCAACCGGCCTCGTCGGACCGTCCAGATTTGGAGGCAATCAAGTCCCGCAGTTCCAACTTTTTCTGTTAGGAAATTTGATTTCTCACGACTTTAATGGATGATTCAGTAGTTGATAACCGCCATGATGGTGAGGGAGAGTTAACTAGGAACTATCATTCAAATGACTCAGAAAGTTTGGCAGGTAATTTATGAGCATCATCAGAGGGGAATATCTTCTCTCTCCTTTTTTTTTGTCTTTTTTTCATATGTATGTGTATCCTTTTTGTCAGATCGTAGGCAAAAAATTTTATCGCAAGCTATCCATGAGCGAGAGAGTCAAAAAAAGAGGTGCCCAAGCATTGGGGTGAGTGAGTTTCTTTATCAAAATTCTCAAATTTTTTGTCGTTTCTCCCTCTTTATTTATTATGTATTTTCACAAAGTGATGCCCAGAAGAAAACCCATAGTGACTGCACGACGATATATCATCCACTATCACATCGATAGTTTAATGGTGTTCCAGAAAGTTTTTCTTTCCCTAATGAGTTGGTGGCCATTGTTGCCAAAAGTCCGATCGAGCCCATTCACCTCCTGTATACTTTACTTTCGAGATGATTCTTCGACGGGACTGCGATTCCCTTTCCCGAGTTGATTGAGATATTCAAAATATGTGGTGTCACGCTTTTCATTTCGAGCTTTAATGGTCATCGGTATTACTTGGAGCGTGGTGTTACTTTGAACATCAAATACTTGTGTCGAATGCGATTTACATGCGATACCCAGGGATGTGTTTCTTATCAGACTATAAAGAATTGGATAGAATTTTCCGCACGGGATCAATCTAGAAATTGATTTAATGGATTCTTTTTTGTGAAAAATGAGTGGGGCCTTCCTGAGAGATAGGGAAGATTGAATGACCTTCCAGATCCATTGCTGATGTCGGAGAATGAGATCTTGGAAAATCTTAATATCCCTGATGTAGGAAGCTTGCAACATGAGTTACGTCACATTGGTAAATATATAGTTGAAGATAGAATGTTCAAGGTTGGCCTTTCTATCCAGACAGGGAGATCTCATTCTTTTCCATTAAAGAGATCAAATAAAGGTGATGAAAGGTCTCCTTATATTCATAGAGTTCTTTCAAGAAGCCCGTCATGAAATCAGGGTGGTGGCAATGTTTCTTCCCTAAAGAAAAAAGAAGACATGCGCTGAAGTGACTACGTCAGATATCTGTGAAGAAGATGTTCGCCCCCGAGAGTTTATGTTTCAACTCATGATGGGGAGTTTGTTTCAAGCCGCACATTCTGAAGAGGTGTTAAATCACATATGTCGGCCAACGAGGATGAATTGGTACGTTTTCCTTCTTTCTTCTTTTCTTCTTCTTTTCTTTTGTGTAATATTTATGATGGTTTTTTTTATTTTTTTATAGGTAACTCAAACATTAGGGCAGATGGCTCATTTGAGTGTCACTTTAGATGAGTGGAATACTGAATTTGTAAAGATAAAATATCTGCAAGGCGAGTATGAGCGAAAGATGAGTATTAAAGCCAAAGAAGTGGCGACTTTGGAGGATCACCGACCAGTGAACCAAGCGAACATGTCGACTTCTCTTTCTCCAGTCGAGGTGGAGCGACTCATGATGAGCGATTGAGGTGAGGAGAGACTCGTCGAAAGAGAAAAGACTCAAGGCACTTGTAGTGGAGAAGAGAGCTCTCGAACTGAGAAGAAAGCATTACGGGATCATCTTTCTGAGAAGGAGCATATAATGTCAGAAGCGGAAGCAAATGAAATCTCCTTGAAGGCAATGAAAGACTTTAAGAACTCCCTAGCTTATCTCGGTACACTCGAAGACCATGTTTAGAAAGCTCGTAATCATATACTTGATGTTGAAGTGAAGGACTTGGAGCACCAATGTTTAGAGGAGAGCTTCATCCGAGGGTTCCTAAAAGGAATCCGCTTAGTATCATAAAGACGAGCTAGTATTGAGGATCTATCTCCGCCGTATTCAAGACTCTTCATCCGATTCGTGAGATGAAGGAGTTGAGAGTGAGTCCAAGGGAGTATCTCCTAGTGGTGAGGAGGACGCGTTGATATCACCAATCGATATGATGTAGCATCACTTGATGGATGCATTTTTTTATATGTATTATTATTAGTGTGTATGTAATCTTGATTCTTTCTTATACCACCATGTTAATGCTATCAAATTTTTTTTAGATGAAACGCTCTTATTTTATTTTTTTTACCTATCCGGTAATTGGTAATATTATTCGACTAACGCATATGAGGTTGAATTGAATCCACTCAGGATTTTTGACTATTTGAGATTGTTTGCCAGAGTCTCCGCTCGATGACGTTAACCTGTATGGAAGAGGTCGTGAGGAGTCCACCAAGGACCTTTTGACCTATCCTAGGTTGTTTGTTAGAGTCTTCGCTCGATGACGTTAACCTGTATGGAAGAGGTCGTGAGGAGTCCACTAAGGACCTTTTGACCTATCCTAGGTTGTTTGTCAGAGTCTTCGCTCGATGATATTAACTTGTGTGGAAGAGGTCGTGGAAAGTCCCCTTGGGATTGATCATGCTCGAGAGATATAACGCGTGAGTTGTATATTTCTTAAGTGGGAGGATTAAATGAAGAAGAAATAAGTTTGTAAGAAGAAAGCTATAAATTCATTACTCTGATAAGTTCAGTGATACAATCATAAGATGATTTTAACACGGATATGAGTTTTAAGAGAAAATGACAACAACAACAACAACAAGTCTTTATCCCACTAAGTGGGGTTACATGAAGAGAAAATGATAAACCAGACAAAATAAAAGGTGATAATTATGCAAGAGGAATTACGATAATATTTTGAGATTCTCGTGTGTTCGAGGTTTTTTCCTCAATCGAGCTTGAAAGTTCTCGGCTTCACCATAGCTATAACCACATATGGGTCATCCCAAAGAGGTGAGAGTTTGCATTGAGGGCCTTTACCGAGCTTGAGACTTCATAGGACCAAGTCACCAGATATATGAGGTTTTACTCTGTTGAAGTGACAAGCTACCCTTTGGTGATAGGAAGCAAGAGGGCCATGTCATGAGTTTCGGAGTAGTCCGTGTCAGTCTGAGTTTTTCTTCATTATCCATGATTGAATAATTGAACTCTTGGACTTGGAACCGATATCTACTGGTATAAATTGCGTCAAACACAAGTTATATGATCTCACCAAATGCATGTAGTGCGGTAAGCCCAGAGAACATTAGAAAGCTCATCAACCCATTGCCCCCCGGCCTTCTCGAGACCTGTTTTTAATCCTTTGAGTATAGTCCTGTTGGTAGCTTCAGTCTACCCGTTAGTTTGAAGATGTGCTACAGCCGTATGCAGCAGCTGAATGTGAAGATCTTTGCAAAAGGACGTAAAGACTTTTCCAATAAATTGAGTTCCGTTGTCAGTGATGATCTTTGTAGGAAGACCGAATCGACATACTATATTTTTCCAAATAAATTGTATAGCATTTGCCTCCGTAATTTTAGCGAGTGGTTCGGCTTCCACCCATTTAGTGAAGTAGTCGACGACTAAAATGTTAAACTTTCGTTGCCCTGATGCTATCGAAAAAGGTCCCATGATATCAATCCCCCACTGAACAAAAGGCCACAGGCTTTGAAGAGATGAGAGCTCTGTATGCATGTGAGAGAGGTTAGAGTGCAACTGACAACTTGCACATTTTTTTTGTGAACTCCAAGGCATCTTGTTTCATCGTAGGCCAATAGAACTCTTGCTTTATAATTTTAAGGGCTAGCGCCCTTCCTCCTAGGTGTTCTCCACATATCCCTAAGTGAACCTCTCTTAATACATAATCAACCTCTGAAGGTGAGAGGCATTTGAGGCACGGTCCGTAGAAAGCTGCTTGTATAGTTCACCTCATGATAAAGTTTGAAGCTTATCTTCGAAGACGAATTGCAGAAGTTGGGTCTTTAGGAAGAGTTCCTTCTTGTAGAAAAGACAGGATGGGGTCCATCCATGGATGTTCCTTTATCTCATCAATTGCTTGAATTACCCATGACCCTTGGATATTTGGAAAATGTATTTCTTCAACATGCCTTCTCTTAAGCAGATCCCTAGTAGCAGATGAAGCAAGCTTAACGAGAGCGTCAGCTCGGGTATTCTTCTCTCGCAGTATGTGAATGATTTGATGTGTCTTGAAATGGTCAAGAAGAGACTTCACCAAGTGGAGGTATTGTGTCAGCTGGGGATTATGAGCATTAAAGTTTCCCTCAACTTGGGAGGCAACAAGTTGAGAGTCAGTGTGTATCACTAAGTCTTGAGCTTTATAGTCAATGGCGAGTCTCAACCCTACTATAAGAGCCTCATATTCAGCTATATTATTAGTTGTGAAATTTTAAGTCCATACTCTAAGGTATTCTCACTGGGGAAAATAAGTAAGATTCCCGCACCGACTAGTATTTCTCAAGCTCCATCAACATAGGGTCCATTGAGGAGACGAAAGGCATGTAGTGATAGCTCCTCCTGAGTTGGTGCATTCCACTATAAAGTCTGCGAGTACTTGAGACTTTAGGTGGCAGGTAGAAAATTTATATCAAACTCTCCCAATTCCTACTACTTGATTAACCTCCCGATGGTTTCTACGTAGGATGGCCCTTAATGATAAATGAGTGTAAACGCTGATAGTGTGAGTTTGGAAGTATGGACGTAATTTTCGCGCAGAGAAAATTAAAGCCGAGCCACCTACAAGTGGATAACGACTTTCTATATCAGAGAGAATTTTGCTGACATAATAAATTGATCTTTGTATCCCACTTTCTTCTCGCACCAAAATCGAGCTTATCGCGTGGAAAGAGACTGCAAGATATAAGTATAACATCTCTTCTTGAATAGGCTTGGATAGTAGGGGTGGAGATGCTAAATACTCCTTAGTCGCTCAAAAGCTGACATTCATCAGTCCATTGAAAATTATTATTTTTAGCTCCCTTTAATATTTTAAAGAATGATAAGTATCTATCTCTAGAACGGGCTAGGAAGCGGGATAACGCAGCAATTCGTCCATTCAAACGTTGAACTTCCTTAATAGTCTTCGGAGGAGTCATATTTTTGAGAGCTTTGATTTTCTGGTTCTATCCCACGCGTTACCATAAATTCAAGAAATTTTCCCGATGTAATCCCAAAAGCGCATTTGGTCGGGTTGAGTCTCATGTTATAACGTCGAAGAAGGTTAAAGCATATTTCTAAGTCAGAAATATGTTGTGATTCTTCCAAGCTTTTCACTAACATGTCATCCACATATACCTCCATCGGCCCTAGTAGTCTTTAAAGATCTTATTCATAAGGCGTTGATAGTGGCACCAAACATTTTTAATTCAAACGGCATAACTTGATAATAGTATAAACCTTTATATGTTTGAAATACTGTAGCTTCTTCATCCATTGGGTTCATTTTTATTTAGTTGTAACCAGAGTAAGCATCCAAAAAATTGAGCATTTGATGTCCAGATGTAGCATCAACCAACTGATCAATTCGAGGAAGAGGAAAACTATCTTTCGGGCAAGCCTTGATAAGATCAGTGTAATTAATACACATTCTCCATGTTCCGTTTGTTTTCTTAACCATGACAATATTCGCTAGCCATGTAGGGTAATGTACCTCTCATATGAATCCCGCTTCTAGAAGCTTGTTAACTTCTTGCTCAATAGCTGAGCGCGTGCAAAACGCTTCTTTTGGATGATCGGTGAATGGGATCGATCTTGAGGGAATGCATGATCACATTAGGGTTGACCCGATGTCCGGGACTCCAAGAAGATGTCTTGATTTTGCAAGAAGTCTATGTATTTTTCTCTTTATTCATCTGAGAGTAGAGATCCAACTTGCACTGTTCGTAATGGTTGGTCATCTGATAATGCAACAAAGAGCAAGTCTTCTACAGACAAAGCTTTCTGGGATACTTCTTCATCTCAAAAATTAAAATCTTCGATGTTGAAGGTCAGAAGGGGTTGAGCTTGCGAGATAATATGATTGTTATCTGATTTCCACGACCACTCCAACTCCAACGGGGGTTAAAAATTTCATCTTAAGATGAGATACTGAAGTGACTACACCAAAAATTGATTGGAGGGGCCTTCCAAAGATAGCCTTATATGTTAAATCTGACTTGACCACCATGAATTGGATTAAATGAGCCACTTATCGAAGAAATTCACCAAGGACAAGGAAGGGTGATTGTCCCTCTACTCGCAGTGGCATTATCAAACCCGCATAATGGTCGCAAAGGTTGGAGCTTTTCCCTAACCAGGCCCATGTTAAGAAATGTGGAGTAAAATAAGACATCAACAGAACTCCAATTGTCAATCAAAATTCTCTTAATATTATAGCATGGGTCACCGATCCCTGTGCTGATGACAAGTGGATCTTGATGAGGAACATGTACTCCTTCTAAGTCCGAGTCATTAAAAGTGATGGAATGATCAGTACGAGACTTCTTTAACTCTTCGGGATGGTAATGAGAACTTGATTAGATAGTATTGGTCCTTGCGATTGTTTTAATTTCTCCAACCTGTTTGATGATTATTTTGTTATCGTGATGAGTCCCCGGTTGGAGGTATGTTTGTTTGAGTCGATTGATTCTTCACAAATCGTAGATATCCTGAATGAGCCTCTCAATTTCTTTTGAGTTGTTTGCATGCCTCAAGTAGTATGTTCCACGACTTGATGGAAGTGACAATATTGTTCTTGAATTTCACGTGGATGCGACACTTGATGTATTCGGGCCCTAGGCACTTTGTGATGTTGATATGGGTCATGGAGGAGATCAGGCCTTGTTGCTTCTTTTTCGTCCTCGGGTGCTTTTATATTTTCTGTAGATTGCTCAAATTATTTGCGATGAAGTTTCATCAGAGATTTGTGCTTCCACATGATGAACTAAGTCGGCATATGAGCGGGACGGTCTCATTAGTGACGTAAAAGGTCTGACGAGTCCTCCAAGAAAAACTCCTCTTAATAGTTTAGAGTCTACTCCAGGTATTTGGCGAGCTTCTAAGGAGAACCTCTGGAAGTATTTCTTAAGTGATTCGCCCTCATTTTGACGAATGCCGGGGAGATGGAGGAATCTTTAATGATCCTTCGATTTGTAATGAACTGTTCTACAAAAATTTTGGCGAGTTCATCAAATGTATGGATTGATTCCCTTAGAAGGGAGTAGAACCAAGTGCGAGCTTGTCCCTTGAGGGTAACTGGAAAGACCTGACAAAGCAGTGTGTCAGGAGCTCATTGTATATGCATGATAGTCCTGTAATGGTCGATGTATTCATGTGAGTCAGTCACCCCATCATAGGAATAAATGTTCGGAAGCTTGAAATCCACGGAAATATGATATTGAAGAATAGCTTCAGCTAAAGGTGAGGATTCCTCATATAGCCGCGGTGAGGGGGAAGATGATTTCTATCTTGGAGGTGGAATTGCCTTGTATTAAGCATCGAATTAAGACGCATAACATGATGGGTCAGAACGAGAATGTGTCAAGCTACCAGAATAATGGTGGATTAGCATGAGCCGCTGTAATGGATGATAACGGCTGTCGAGAGATCAAGATCACGGTCTCTATGCGGAGGAACTTCAGCGTCAAGGAAATTACCATTTTGACCTCCCCCAGTAAACGATCGATCTTGGGGGAGATGTGTTTTTTGCGGTAGTGGCTGTTGTGTTCCTCACAAAAGTCGGATCATCTCATTTTGAGACTCTTCCATTCGCATCGATCTTCTAAAGAGATTTCTACCGCCTTCACCGGTCATCGTGGGAAGTGAGGCGTAAGATCATCATTGGTTCAAGATTGGTTTCGAGAGTGAGTTGAGCCGGAGGCTCCATCAGCAGTAAGGCCTTATTGGCCACAACGCAGGGTGTTCACAGGAATTGTGATTGAAGGGTTCTCTTCCCACAGACGATGCCAAATTGTTGCATGCTAGAAAATCAGTTGCGGTAGAGTAAAAGTGCCTTAGCCGCCAGAAATCCAGACACAGGTATTTAAGGAGTGAACAATAAAACTCCAGAATTTTGACGTGAAAAATCTCGAAAAGAGGGAAAAAATCACAGGGCCTAGCCCACTAAAAAGCTTCCACTATGTATCTATTTCAGAGTATAAGACCTTCCCGATATCGGGATTACAGAATTGTATATGAGAAAGAGATAACAGTTGGTAGTAATAGATGATGTTGATGACGATGTTGACGATGATGCTGACGATGATGTTGATGACAATGTCAACGACGATGTTGACGACAATGTTGACGACGATGTTGACAACGTTATTGATGACGATGTTGACGACAATGTTGACGATGATGTTGATGACGATGTTGACGATGATATTGACGACGATGTTGACGACGATGTTGATGACGATGTTGACGACGATGTTGACGACGATGACCGACGATAGTGGTCGATGATGATGATCGGCAATAGTGACGACGGCGAGGATCAGCAGTGGCAGCTGACGGCGGCGGCGTGGTGGTTGACGATCGTCGAGTGGAGGCACGATTGTGCTTGGAGGATCTTTAGAGCTCTCTCCTCTCTCTTGCTTGGCCTCCTCTCATATGAGGAATGATGGGCTATTTATAGATTGGAGGAGTGGCGTCTCTGTAAATACATGCAAAATCCAAACCACTCTTCTCCATCGGACGGCTCATGATGATTCCCTTGATCATATGATGTATTTTGTGTATTTGAATGCTCAAATGAAGTTGTAAGATCTTTGGCTTGTTGGAACCGCTCCGAGACGCCGATTTGACTATAAACACTCCATATTTGAGAGCTTTTTAGGAATTTAACTGATGTCTCAAAATTTCCAATGATATTTTAGGTGCTTGATCTCGACCAGTTTCAATTTCTAATTAGCTTGCTTTCGGCATCAAGATTCGTGCTTCTACTAGAGAAATTTTCTTGGTCATATCAGTTACAATTGAAAATGCTAGTATAAAATCACAATTGACTTCACTAAAGGTATAAAAATAACTTTGTCAAGCTACATCATCTAAGACTTTAGTTTTTATCATCAAAGATATGAGTGTTTCTTACTTTTTTATTATTGTGGATGAATCTCGTGATGTATCAACAAAGGAATAATTAGCTGTCGCTATGAGATATGTTGATAAAAAAGGTCAAGTCATTGAAAGATTTATTAGCATTAAGCATGTTTCTTCAACAAGTGCAATTGCATTTAAGACAACTCTTAAAGTTATACTTGCTAAACATTCATTAAGCTTGCATAGGATATGAGGTCAAGGATATGATAGGACATCCAATATGCGAGGTGAATTCAATGCTTTGAAGGCGCACATTCTTAATGATAATCCTTAGGCATTTTATGTTCATTATTTTGCACATCAACTTCAATTATGTTTAGCGGCTGTAGCAAAAAATCATTGACAAGTGAAACATCTTTTTGAGTTCACTTCAAGAATTCTAAACACAATTGAAACTTCTTGTAAGAGAAGTGACGCTTTAAAAATTATTCAACATGAAAAGATTATTTTACATCTCAAAACATGAGATTTAATTTGTGGACGTGATTTGAATCAAGAAACTAACTTATGACGAGCTGCTGACACTCGTTGGAATTCACATTTTCATAGTTTAATTAGTCTTATGAAAATGTATGCATCCGTGCTTGAAGTGCTTGAGATAGTAAATGAGGATGAGATATATGATCATCAATTAGTTGAAGTTGGTGTTTTAATCAGTGCAATGGAGTCTTTTGATTTTGTATTCACTATGCATTTAATGATTGATATCTTAGGTATCACAAATGAATTATTACAATCTTTGCAAAAGAAGATCAAGATATTGAAAATGTAGTGAAATTAGTGTAGATATCCAAATAATGATTACAAATGATGAGAAATAATGAATGTGATTCCTTATTACATAAAATATCTCTTTTTTGTAATGTTTTTGAGATTAATATTTCAGATATGAATTCTATCTTTAAAACTCGTCGATGAGCTATACGAGGAGGTGAAGAAATGATAAATTTGCATCATTAGTATGTTGAGTTATTCTATATTATAATTGATATACAACTTTAAAGACTGTTTGGTGATCTTTTAGTGAGAATTTTATCTCATATTACTACCCATCAATTCTTTCTTATCTCAAAGACATTGGCCTTAGCTAGAGTTTATATGAGTCTCAACCATCTCCTCAGCGAGGGTTTCCAGCCTCGAAGAGAATTTCATGCCCCGATGAATCAACCCCTAATAGGCACTAAATTGAAGAGTGGAAGGAGGACGAAGGGATCTGCGAGAGGATTCGGTTGCTAGGGTTTCCTAGAGGAGACACTGTAGAACAATGGGTATTTGACAGAGGAAAAGGAACAATCTTCAAGGATTGACAAGGTAAGGGCAGCGGCTCAACGGCCATACGGATACTTGGGATGGAGGGAATCAAAAGCGCCCTAGGGTTTTAGGGATAAGCAACGACAGGGATGAAGATTTATCAAGCGAGAATAGCGTTAGGTCACTAGGATTCGAATACACTAAAATAAAAATCCACCCAAATCACTGTTAAATAACAAAATTATATATTTATTGCTCAACATTTTAAATAATAATAATAATATTATTATTATTATTTTTGTTGCGTGCTAGAAAACCAGTCGCGGTAGAGTAAAAATTTATGCCTTAGCCTTGTTGATTAGTCCAGCACACACACAGGTAATTAAAGAGCGAACATAAGACACTCAGAATTTTAACGTGGAAAACCTCAAAAGAGGGGAAAACCACGGCCTAGCGAAAAAAAGGTTCCACTATGTATCCTTTCGAGAGTACAAAATCCTCCATAACGGATTACAATTCTATTTGAGAAAGGGACACTGTAACAACGATCGTTATAATAGTTTTTGATGGGAGATGCTCGGTAGCTGGGGTATAATTAACGATGGCTGGCAGCGATCTTGCTCGGGATCTTCAAGCTTTAGAGCTTTCTCTTCCTCCTCACTTCATTTTCCTCTTCTTCCTCGATCGGACTCTTCCTCTTCTTCCTGTTTGCCTTCCTTCTTCTTCACTTGCTTGGACTCTTCTTCTTCTTCCTTGGGTTCTTGTTCTTCTTCACTTGCTTCAGCTTCCTTCTTCTTCACTTGCTTCACTTCACTTAGCTTAGCTTAGCTTAGCTTAGGCCCCCCATGTGAGGAGTGAGGCCTATTTATAGATGGGAGGAGATTCTAGTAATTCATGTAGCCTGCACTCCCTCGATCGGACGGCTCAGATGACTCCTTCGATCATTTGATGTATTTTGAGCATTTGGATGCCCAAATGAAGTCGAATTATGAGATCTTAGGCTCATTAGATCCGCTCGTCGAGACTTCGATTTGACTATAAACACTCCACATTTGAGAGCTTTTTTGGGATTTAATTGATGTCCCGAAGATTCTAATGATATTTTAAGTGTTTGATCTCGATTGGTTTCGACTCAAAATCATATCGCTTTCAACATCAAGATTTGTGCTTTGACTGGTGGTATTTTGAGAGCCATATCAATTTTATTAAATCATATCAAATGAATATTTAATTAGTCATACAAATAAAAAACTTCACAAATAAAATAAAAAATTATATTAATATAATTTGTAATAGAGAACGATCTATTAGAGTTAATGAATAAAAAAAAAAAGCTCGAGACTTCATTTTATTTATAACATAATTAAGAAAAGTTGAGATTCAATTAAGATATTTTCATGTAAATTTGCTAAGCATAATTTCGATGTTGCAAAAATTTAGGCTTTGAGGAACTAGTCACGAACAATGAGCATGCTAATAACTTCAATGCCATTATCTTATCTTATTTAGTTATAATAAATCTCAGAAGATTAAAGCTTCATTTGGGAGGGCTTTTTTAATGCGTTTTACGTTTGAAAACGTGAATTTATGATTTTGATACTCGTTTGAATAGTGTGCTTTTTGAAACTGTATTTTAACTCCATCTCACTGAAAGTTCCGTTTTAGCCCATTTTCAAAAAGCAAAAGACAAATAGTTTTTCAGGAAATACTTTTAAAACAACTTTTCAGGAATCCGAAAAGCTTAGCCAAATGAAGCCTAAATCTTCTACGAATTATTGTGTCGCTATGCTCCACTTCATAGCGCGTCATTCTTGAAAAAAATGTTATAGTCAAAATGAGAAACAATTATTTAAAACTTCATCTAACATTGATATTTGCTTTCATCTCATTTGAATGATGTGATAATAACTTCAATTTTTTTTATTCAATCCATTGCATGAAACTACAAATCATTATCATCATTGTAGTCACAACATCGTTATCTATGAAGCTAAACCCTAAGCACAAGCGATCAACCCTCAACTAACACCAAAGAATCCCTCTTTTAGCCACAAGAAATTCCAAAAAGTCAAATGTCTTTGAAATAATGCGGTCACTATAATGCACCTCTCCCAATCTGCTTCTCTCAAAAATATTTGTCTCAATTTTAATGTTTCAAAATAAATGAAGGTGAAATTGACAATTCTCAAACATAACTTCTTCCTGCAAGCAATCAAATGACCTCTAATGCTTGTCTTGGTGATTTTTTTTTTTTTAAAAAAAAGCTTAAAAGATCCCGATCAAGAAATTTGTTACTTAAAACAAATTTCTGAACTTGGAATTTGTTTTTTTTTCCGATCTTTTTAATTATTATTATTTTATTTTTTTGGAAGAGTGGAGGAGGATTTCAGGGATAATTTTTTTTTTTTAGATTTTTTATCTGGAGAGAGTTAAATCATAGAAATGTTTTCTGATTACAGGTTGATTTTTGCTTGTAATTTATCTTATAAGAATAGATCAACATTTGGCATTTGCCATTTATATTCTATATTTCATTGAAGTTTAGTAGAGTTGACTAAGACTATAAAAATGAACAGCAATTTTGTTTGATGATCTCGTTAAATAGTGTGAAGAAAGCTGAAGTGAGTATTGGAACAATTCACCTTATTTACTTGCAAATAGGGTAATTTTAGGTTTAATTTTGTGTGTTTATGAACTATTGTAACCTTCAACATGTGGTGTTGTGAAGGCATAGAAGAGGAGAAACCTATACGCTTGAGTTCACCTCCTCATATGTGGTGTCTTTGCTTGTTTCGACTGCCCATCATACTTCTTAGAGTGAAGATATCCTACACTCCTATAGTTATACCGAGTATCGTCTACTTTGGAGATAGTGAATTTGTTTATTATTTTGTGTTCCTTATTTGATCAGAGGTCAATTTTTATTAGCTCATCAGCATGATATAGTTAGTCTACTGTCCAACTTGATAGAGGTTGATCTGATTGATTGTCTTGACGAGAATGATAAATATTCATTGCTTTATAGTCACGCATTGAGAGAAGCTACTTTCTTTAGTATATGTCCGTAATATGTTACCGATTTGGTCAGTCAATCGTTATAGAGAGCTATCAGCCCAATTGGATTGCACGACAGTTTAGTTTTTCTTAGTCGACTGCTCACAACGATAGGCTATTCATCCTTGGGGTAGTGGATATTAGGAAGATCAAATTAGTCCCTCTTGAGACATGTTACTTCTTTGCTTCCGTTGTTTTGCTAAATTTGCTAAGACTTGGCACCAGTTCTCATTTCGAATAACTTCTCAGCTAAGTAGCACAGAAATCAATTATATTTACCTCACTTGAGTCTAACTATCCTTTGATCTTTTCTTGGAGCGTATTGTCAAGAAATACTAGCATAAGATGAAATTGCTATTTTTCCAAAGATCATTATTCAAAGGTCTGCATGTAAAGATTTTTTTCACTTACGCTTTCATACTTCATAGAACTAAATCTATTATTTATTTGTGACATAACTTTCTAAATTTTTATTTATGAACTATTTTATTATCTGAAAAAGAAATACAATGTAAGTGAAATATAATATAAAATAAATGTAGTATATTCTAAATATTTTATATTTATTTTACTGAAAAACATATAAATGTAATGATTTATTTTTTTATTTGATAAAAATATAATGTAATGTATTTGGGAGAATCGATAGTGGTTAACGCGAGCAAAGTGCTGATGAGTAATGATTAGTGGTAGTAAATGATACGGTATTGATTGACGCGACATAATACGCGAAGCAGCAGGTTAAAGATGGTGATGAGGCATAGTGGGTGGTGACAATCAGGTGGTGGTCGGTGATGCGGTCGGTGACAAAATGACAATGGATGATGGCCAGTGATCAACAATAATAGTGGTAGTTGTTGATGATCGACGATATTGGGTGGTAGCGCTGACGATAGCGGTCGCACAATAATGAGTTGATATGTAGTGATGATAGTGGTGGTGGTGGTGGCAAACCGGTGGTGGTGGCGATCGACAATGACGGCAATGATGGCGGATGATGATGACAATTTTTCATTTTACACGCAGTTAAATTTAAACTAAATAATAAATTTAAAATACTAAGAAATTTTACATTGCAATTCAAATTCATCAATCAAAACACCAACAAAATTTATAATTCCTGCATTTTGAATATAATACACTCACTTTGTAATAAACCAAACAGCCCCTTGGGAGTGCAAACCAAAGAATGATAAAATTGGGTCAAATATATCAGTGTGTAGAATGCTTTAAGAAATTTATGTTAAAAGTTGCGTATAGAATATAATTGAACATAAAAAAGAAAATTAACCGCCAAAAAGAAAAACTATTTAACTTCTTCAGAAGAATGACAAAAATATGCCCTTTTATTCGGGCGCTGCTTAAAAACTTTCTTTTTTAACTCTGAACAAATTTAATTATAAATTCATGCATATAATCTTTATATATAAGACTTTGAACCAACGAGATGGCAAAATTCAATTTTATAGGCATAACTGCAATTACTAAATAATCGAAAATACAATACACATATTCACCTGTATATAGTTTACGAATAAATAAATAAATAAATAAAGAAAAAAAAAAAAAAATATACTCATGACATTTTGTCCAGTTCATCAATTCTATATTATACAATAATTTACTAATTAAAATGCAACCAGTGGGTTTTCACCAAAAAATATTATCTGATATATGATGAAAAATAAAAAATAAATTTAATGACAACCCAAAGAGAAGAAGAATGGTCTGAGGTCACGCATGATTGTCTGGACCAGCTTTTGTGTTGAGAAGAGGCTGAAGAGCTTTAACAACTATTGTCATATTGGGCCTGAAATCAGCTTCATATTGAATACACAACGCTGCAACTGCTACCAATTGTGCAATCAACAACAAATATTTCAAAGATGTCAGTATAAAAACATAAATATATATATAAATATAGGGTTTAAAATCAAATGCTCAATTATTTATGACCAATTTTGTCTCATATAGAATCATTTGATCCTTGATTATTGATGTGACCGAATCCTTTTCATTTAATTTAACAAAAAATTGTAGAAATAATAAATACTATAGGACATTTTCAAAATAATAATAAATACAAATAAGTACATAACTAATAAACTCTACCCTCTTCTCATTTTTATTATTCATATGACCAACTGTATCAAACCAAATTAGTTTTGTTAGTGGATTAAATGATCCTTCACAAAAAATAAGAATAATTTGATCTTAAATCCATTAAATATATATATATATATATGTATATGTATATATATGTACGTATATGTATATATATGTACGTATATGTATATATATGTACGTATATATATATATATATATATATATATATATATATGTATATATATGTATATATATATATAATATATGTATATATATATGTAATAGTATATATATATAAAAATATATATATATATATATATATGTACATATATATATATATATATACATATATATATATATATATATATATATATATGTATATGTATATATATATATCTTGGCAACAGCCTTCGGTGGATAATCATTCTTCAGCTTAAGATCCACACACTGTTTAACTCTGTCTTCACTCAGCCTCGGAGTTGCCTTGAGGGTTGAGGAATAAGAATTCAGCTTATAGTAATATTGAAGCAACAACATATGAGACAGCCTACCCAGGTTACAAGACTCTGCTGCCCTTTAGGCATAGTATGGTCCACTGGCTTTCTTCCTGTCAAGAGCTCTAAGAGAACAACGCCAAAGCTATACACATCACTCTTCTGCGTAAGTTGCCCTGTCATATGTGTGAAAGGGCATATGAGCATCTGGCTTGCAATTTCTTGCAAATTACAAGATTTACATCAGATATATACTGCAATATGTTGTGCTGAAGAACGAAAAAGCTTGGAGCAGGCTTACTCTGGAGCATGATAGCCAAAAGTCCCTAGAACACGAGTGGGGTGCAAACGAGCGGCAGTATCAGGAGACAGGTTCGTTAAAGTGAAGTCGGCAATTTTCGCTTCTAAGCCATCAAAGAGAAGAACATTGCTTGACCTGACATCGCGGTGGACTATAGAAGGCTGGACTTTTTCATGGAGATACTCGAGACCTCTAGCTGCGCCATAAGCGATTTTCACTCGCTGAATCCAGCTTAGTACAGGACCAGGTTCTGCATCTTGCACTCCTTTCCTTCCTGAGAATGAGAGCTCAAATGAGACTTAAGCAATAGTAGTAATATCATGGACATTGGTAGAACTATGGAGGGGCTGAGGTGGCTCTCACTGTTTGAGAAAATTTCTACATAGCTATGTATAACATGAAAGTTTTATTCTAAAATCTCCTGCAACTTCTCTAATTTTGAGTTTAGTAATTTCACCTTTTTCCACTTAAAAATCTAGCTTTGTCACTGATTATTACATACAATACAATATGAGGTATCTCAGAAGAAAATGGAAGGTGGAATTATATACCATGTAATACATCATGCAAGGATCCTTTCGTTGCAAACTGATAGATGAGTATTCGATTGTTAGTCTCCAAACAGTATCCCAATAACTGGACAAAGTATTCATGCTTCAATATCGAAACCATTGCTAACTGCATCAATCAACACAAGAAGATTGTGAAAAATGGACCTTGTTACTGTTTCACAGGTTTATATAGTAGATTATGTGTTGAAATGGATTAATTAGTCGAAACAAGGGAAGAATAGGAATTGAAAGAAACAAAACCGCTATAAAACTACATTTAATCGCTAAAACCAGCACAATAGTTCATGTAAGAAAGATGTACAACTGCCTGAGCAGCAAATTCTGAATCGCTCTCTAGAGAAGCATTGGGATCTAACTTCTTTATTGCAGCAGGTTCTCCTATGCTTAAAGTCGCAAAGAAGACCTTTCCATAAGAACCTTCACCAATAAGAACTTTTTGGCCAAAATCACCTGTTAATTTCTTCAGCTCTGCCAAAGATATGGCAGGTATCTCAATAGAAAGGGACACCTTTGGAGCTCCACTCCTGGCATTTGTTGGGCCTCTTGGTTCCCTATCGTGGCCTAAAATTCAGAAAACATAACAGCAAAAACTTTTCAATCAAAGTTTCTCCTCTTAATATTGGGAGCTATCAATACATACATACATAAATCTTTGTGTGTGTTGAGTGTAGGATTTCAACAATATTGTACTTTCCTAACACTAATAAGTTTAACAGTCAATAACACAAATTAAAAGAAGCAAACGAATGCAAATAGAACCTTTAATGTAAATTATGGAATCACTTTTCATTACTAAGTGTAAACCAGAAAATAAAATTATTGCAACAATATCCACCAAACCACTTCTGTACCATTTTTACATTCAAAATGTAATTGGCATTACGCTATGGATAAATGAAGTCATATAGGAAGAAGGACGATTATCTTGAAGTAAAATATGAAACAACTCAAAATTTCTGAGAAGTTTGTATTTGATTAAACTGGTTCTATGATACATTGTTAGTTTTAAACCAGATCTCTGTTGCCTTTTATATGAGAAGTGCTGACATGATTGCTTGGTGAGCAGAGAAATTAAAAATATTCTTTATTATGATCCATAGATAAATTCCATAAGCACATGGCTTTGAATCTGTGCCCTCCCGAAGGAGAGCGAAATCCTCAACTACTTAAGCAACCTTCACTTCTCTAATTTAGAAAAAAAAAAAATCATTCGACAGTTTAAAACAGTCATTTATTATAAAAATAATCATCCTCAGTTCTGCTAATCCTTCCCTGCTGCATCAGATTCCAAATTCAATATGGACGTTTGCGTCTAAGTTGTAGAGAACATCCATGCTTAAAAGTATTGGATCTAAGTGAACTATGACAAATGGATTCTCCTTATGGAATATGGAGGTGGCTCCATTCGCAGGCAGTATAACATATCTCAAAACTAGCAGACCTTAGATAATCATTAGCCTTATTTCTGCAATTTAGAGTTGATATCATGAATCTTTATTCTTCATTGATCCTGAGTGCTACATAAGGATCTATAACATATACAAAATTTATTTTAGCATCTCAAAGAATGGATGAATCTCTTCCAAAAAAATTATCTTAGCATCAAGATTATCTAACATAAGATCCACAACAACTCACCTTGAAAACATTCCAACACTCTTTCTAAAAAATAACATAAGTTAAAAAAAATGTTTTTAAATCGTCATACCCAAAAAAAATCAAATTAAAGTCAGTATTCAAAAAATTATTTAAAATTTGATAATATTGTGGCATTTCATTGATAAGATTAACAACACAATCACCTTGTAAAGATTATTGCCCTAACTTTCTCAAAAACAATAAGGTTAGGAAAAAAAAAAGCTTCAAAAAAGTATCTCAGAAAACTAACCAAGTAAAAGATGAGATTTATAGCACAAAAGAACATTGCCAAAAAAATATAAGTACCACATGAGTTAATTACCAGAAGTTGGGTGGTTAGGTGGAGCTATATATTGGTTAGCTAGTGGACCAAAGCTCTCCTCTTTTGCGCTTCCACAGCACCATGTGTTGAGGTTGCAGCAGTACAGAATCACCAAAAAAATCAAACCTAAAATCTCCCTCTTCACAAATAAATAAGACAAATTGTTCCAATACTCATTTTAGCACTCTTCACACTATTCAACAAAATCACCAAACAAAACTGCTATTCATTTTTATAGTCTTAATCAACTCTAAGAATCTTCAATAAAATAGAGAATATATATGACAAATACTAAATATTGAATTATTTCTATAAGATAAAGTACAAGCAAAAATCAACCTGTAATCACAAAAAGTTTCTATGATTTCAATCTCTAATCAACTGAAAATCAAATAAAAAATCTAAAAAAAATCGACCCTAAAATCCTCCACCATTCTTCCAAACCAAAAAAACTTCAAAAAGTAGGGGAAGAAAACAACTTTCCAAGTTTAGAAATTTGTTTTAAATAACAAGGATCATTTAAGCTTTTTATTTTTTATTTTTTTATCATCAAGACAAACATCAGAGCTCATTTGATTGCTAGTGGGAAGAAGTTATGTTTGTGAATAGACGATCTCACTTTCATTTATTTCAAAATATTAAATTTGAGAAAGTTGTAAACAAATTTGTGGAGACGAATGCTAGAACTATCGAATTTTGCCTTGTTTCAAATCATTCTTTCAACTCACAATGCTAAAGTGCCCTAGCTTTATGCTTGGATACAGTATTGTAGTGATGATGTAATGATCAAATTATAGATTAATGATAAATAATGTGAACATTATAGATATTAATCTGTAAGACATCATCAACTCACCTGGACACTGCATTCAGATTGCAAAAAACTCCCTATTTGGAACAATTCTCACAACCATAAAAATGCAACTAGAGATTCTTCGAAGAAAGAAAAAATAAAAAAAAGTTCTGATTAAAAGTCTAGTCATCTTAGATTAGTCTATACCCCAATCCTTCATAGATGTACGAAGCATCCACAATTTCAATTATATTTTCAAAGTTGATTTTGATGCCTCAAACATGGGTATTGGTGTCATGTTAAATAAGAATGGAAATCTAGTTATCTATTTTAGTGAATATTTGAATGACATAATGTAAATACTCAACTTTTAATGAAAAATTATATGCAAGTGTCCCTACTTTAGAACACCTGAATCATTACTTGTTGACCAATGAATTCATTTTATATTTTGATCATAAAATACTAAAATACCTTAACAGTTAAAATAAGGTTAGGAGAAGGTGTCCAAATAAGTAGACTTTCCTTCATCTTTTCATTACATTTTAAAGTGTAAGTTGAGCGTTCAAAACAAAGTTGTAGAATCTTTGAGTGGATGATATAAGTTTCTTAGTACTCTTCAATCTAAAGTCAAAGTTCAAAGCTATAAAAGATATTTACCTCAAGGATTTAGACTTTGGAAAAATGAAAGTTCTATCAAGACTGAACTCAAAGTTCTTCAAAATCAAGATGGATGATTGTTCTTTCAGAATTGAGCGTGTAGATCTTATTGTTCATTGCAAGAAACTATTCTATGTTTTTTGAAAAAAAAAGATCATGGAGATGTTTCAAACATGATAAAATCATTGTCTTAAGTCAAGAAAAATTTTTTTGGCCTTCAATTCAACTAAGAGTCAATCAATTTCTTAAAAGATGTTGAGTATGCAATATGGCCAAATCTATGAGTCAAAAGACTGGATTATAAGCATAATTATTTATTTCTAAACCATCTAAATAGATGTATGGATTTTGTGGTTGGAGTCCCAACCACCGAGCCCCATAAGACTCTATCATGAAAGATGTAGACAAATTTTTAAAAATGACTCATTTTATTCCCTGTTACAAAACTCATGATGGATCATATATTGCTAACCTTTATTTTCATGATATTACTCATCAACATGCTATCCGAAAAACTCATGATGGATCATATATTGCTAACCTTTATTTTTATGATATTATTTATCAACATGCTATCCGAAAAATGATCATGCCAATTGTGATGTGTGTTTATTTAGTCATTTTTGGAGAGTTTTATAAGAAAAAAATGGGTACTAAAATTCGATTTATCTCTACTACTCATCCTTAGACTAATGGAAAAATAGAAGCTATTAATCATAGTCTTAAAATTTTTTTACGATGTTTTATAGGAAAAAATATAAAATAATGGAATCTTACATTAGCCCAAATTGAGTTTGTTTATAATCGATCTATTAATCAAACTATGGATCGAAGTCCTTTTAAGATAGTTCATGAGTAAAATCTCATCACCCCATTAAATATAACTCCAATGATTATTACTTTTAATTATATTATTGATGCAGACAAATGGATTTAATCGATCAATAAAATGCACTATCGAAGCCTCGAAAATGATTAAAAACGCTCGATATAGAAGGCAAACCAAAAAGTCTCACACTTCAATTTCCTTCAAGGAAGGGTGATCTAATATAGATTTATTTATGATAAAAATGATTTTCTCCCGATCCATTTGCTAAACTTTAGCCAAAAGCTGATGAGCCATTTAGAGTAATTAAGGAAATAGAAGAAAATGCAATAGGAAACTAGACAACATCAGAAAATTGACTTGGTAAGAGATGTGAACATTTAGAGCACTTTAATATAACTGATCTCTCACCCTATTATGAATATGATAGAAAACTAAACATCAAGATCAAGTCTTCTCCTTCCAATATGATTTAGTGAGGGATAGTGTTGACCTTACTTTTAGAGAGAGGTTGACTACCCTCATCTTAGGCCTACGATTTTGCTAGACACTAAGACTTCCTTGATGTTAGGACATTTCTATTAACTAGGAGGACACCAAACCCAAACTTAGAAGACTCATAGGGTACAACCCTAAGGTTAGAACTTACCTCAAGGTAGGTAGAACTTCACCAAGCTCCAGGCCCAACCAAATCCCATAGCTACTCAATTACTCAAACCTAAACTCAATGATTATAAACCAAGCTCCAGGTCAAATGCCACCTTAACCTAGGCTCAATGTGACTCATCTTGATTCAATTTGATTAAAATGGACTAAGTGGACATAACCCAACCCACTTAAATTGTATAGAGCCAAAACCCTATTCAATTTGATTCATGCTAACCCAACTTAATTCAAGCCTCATGATTGTCTCAAGTGCTCAATTGTACTATGATTCATTCCAAACCATTCAATTAACCTAATTAATCCAAGCTGACCCATTTGACCTAAAGGGTTCAAATGAGTCAAAACTCAACCTAGCTTAAATTGATTGCAATCAAATTCACCAATCCACTTCAAAATCAACATTAAAAATATGCCAACCTTCATATGCCTCCAATTGGACCCAATCAAGCCAATTGGTCCACTTGACCCAATTGGCCTAAATGACCAAATTGAGTCAAATCCTAATTTAACCAAAATTGGACCAAAGCAATTCATTCAATCCATTCCAAAGTGATTATTATTAACACCAGACCATCTAATTGTAATCAATTGAGTCAAACCAAGACAAATAACTTAATTAATCCTAATTGATCTAATTTGACCTAAAAGGGCAAATTGAGCCTGTTGACCTCCATATATGTGTCATAAGTCGAGTTAAGTTCACAAGTCGAATTTGACGGACTTCGGAAGTGACCGTGCGTAAATTGGGGCTCAAAATATACTGGATGTTACCAAAAATTGTCAAAATGACCTCCAATTGATGAACGAACTTCGCTGTCATGTTCACAATGTCAAAATTGATCAGAATATAAATATTGCAAAATCTAGTGAGCAATCGACCAAGCGCTCGAGCTATTAATGTGTTGATGCGTATATCAAAGTCGGGAAGCTACGACGATGTCCGAATGACCTTCGTTCATAAAACTGATCACATCATTAGCTTCAAAATGTAAAAATCTATCGAATAAGACTAATTGCACTTAGTTCGGACAATTCTGCATGAACGTCGAATGGTCAGAAGCGATAATGCGCATTTTGAACTGAAAGCGACCCAATTCAATGTCGAAGTCGCTCAAACGACCTCCGTTCACAAAACGGACTGCGCCATTGCGTCTGGAATGTCAAAATTACCTAGAATAGACATCTAATTTGACTAAGGTTATCACACTTAAAATTTCATCAAAATTAGCATGCATTTTGAGATAAATTCACCTAATTAGCTATTAATCACATGAAGTCAATGCCTCGAAAATCGCAGCCTTCCACTCCCATGCCTCCACCTCCAATTCAGCCAGTAATGGACTACCACGTCATCTTGCTCATGCTTCTCACATGAAGCAACCCACTCTTCCTTACTTCCTAAGACTCGTCCATCCTGCGGAGTAAGAAAAAGAAGAATGTCAACGAAGCTCCTTGGCATCCTCCTCGCTTCCCGAAGACTCCTCCACACCTAAATATTGCAAAAGTTTCTTACTACCGCTTTCCCCATAACTGTTCGATTTTTTTTCTCTTCTACGTTTCTAGCCAATTTCTCTATTCTCAAGAATCTGCTTCACTCCTCACATCAGCCGACTATCCACAACACTCTTCTCATCCCTTCCAGTTGAGGAGAAAATATTACGTCCAGAGTCCGCACGTAGCTTTATGTGCGACTTAATTCAGTCTGCTGTCTAGTGGTTTTTTTTCCGCTTAGCACTTAACAGGCTGTAATTGACAGACGACAATGAAGCTTATTTATCCTAGTCTCACTGTGCCCGCTTCGCTCAAATAGCAAGAGAAGAAGCATTATTGGAATGCGTGAGAGAAATTTAAAAGAAATATATATCTAGATTTAGGGTTTAAGGGTATGTTTTTTTCTTGCAAACCGAGCTCAGAGAAAGAAAGAGAAAATCTCATTTCCTTTTTACGAAAGAACCATGAAGATGGAGAACGAATTTGGAAGTTATGGCCTTGAGGAAATAGCTGAGGATGTATTAAATAAAAATTCATCGGTATTTTTTCTCAACGGTTGTATACGTATATTTTTTTTACAGTTTGTTAGTGTTATTCCTTGAAATTCTTTTATTTAGTGTATATTTTTTACACTGTTTGGAGTTCTTTGCAAGAGGACTTTGCTTATTTTGAGAGACTTTTGATCAGATTCTCTACTCTCATGAGAGTACAGATGATTTTCTGAATATTTTTACAATTTATTTTGCCTGGATGGAGAGAATATGGTCATTACATTCCATTAGAAATAATTTTCTTTAGCATGTTTGGAGGAAATATGTTCATTACAATCCATGACGAATAATTTGGAGGTTATTTAGTTATTTTTTTAGTATTATTTTGCATCAGAGTATAGATGATTTTTGGACATCTTCTCTAGTTTCTTCGGATTGGTTGTTGAGA
Source organism: Cymbidium sinense (assembly GCA_021442155.1). NCBI lineage: Eukaryota > Viridiplantae > Streptophyta > Magnoliopsida > Asparagales > Orchidaceae > Cymbidium > Cymbidium sinense. The sequence goes on from CM038215.1 coordinate 36,246,225, forward strand.
TTATTTTCATTACATCTGTACTCTCTATACTCTCAATACTCTCCTAAGAGTACATAACATTTTGGTCATTTTTTCATATTTCTTTGACCTGATTGGAGGAAATATGTTCATTAGATACAATTTGGAGGTTGTTTGGTTGATTTGTTAGTGTTTTCTTGCATCTGTACTCTTTGTACTCTCATGAGAGTATATATGATTTTTGGCCATTTTTTTCAGTTTCTTTGGCCTAGTTGCTGAGATTAGGTTCAGTACGTTCCGTTGGAAGAAATTTGGCAGCTGTTTGGATGATTTCTAGGAAATTTTTACATCCGTACTCTTTGTACTCTCATGAGAGTACAGATAATTTTGCCAATGTTTTTGTAGTTTATTTAGCTTGTTTGTAGGAAATATGTTCATTACAATCCATTAGTAGCAATTTTGTAGGGTGACTTGGTTAGTTTTTATGGTTGATTTGTATCTATATGTCATTTACTGACTTTTCATTTTGAAGTTTACCATGTCTGGGAAAAGGATAACTTCGAGATGCAGTCCTACCACCGCTCTAACAGTGTTTGATAATACTGCAACACTCTTTAGTAATGAAGTCATTGACATTTTACAAAGGCTTCATCTGCATCAATTCATTAGACTCCATGGAATTCAGCAAGACTCAATTACCTCAATCTGTCACTGGGACATAGAGAAGTAGGCTTTCTTTCTGGGTGGGCAGTGCATTCCTTTCACCCCCGATGAAGTTGCAGTGATAATAGTGATGCCAAATAGAGGGGAGAATGTCTTATGTCATAGAGAGAATGTGCTATCTGTGAGGTTTGCACTTCCAGTGAGGAAGCCCTTAATGAGCATCTTGAAGGTAAAAAACATAAAGCAAAAGAAGCCTTATAGAATGCAAAAGAAGCCTTAAAGAGCATCACCATGAAGTTGCGGATAATAGGGATGCCAAATGAGGGGAGGTCTTATGGCATAGAAGGAATGTGTTATCTATGAGGTCAAGACTTCCAGAGGAAGTCCTTAAAGAGCATCTTGAAAGTAAAAACAAAGCAAAAAAAAGAAGTCTTAGAGCAAGAAGATTGCCCCTCTGCACTCTCTCTATACTCTCTGTACTTTCTATACTCTGTACTCTCTGTACTCTTCTCAAGTCATGGGTAACTTGATATAATAATGTTTATATTTCTATGATGATTTCTTTACTTGTTTGGAGAAAATATGCTTAATTTTGATATTCAAATTATATCATATTTTAAATTTGAATCAACTGAAAAAAGTGAAGTTAAAATTTATATTATCTAAAATTTATTAATTATAGTAATTTATATTATGAAATATCAAATAATTACGATTGAATGATACTTGGTATGTCAAATCGGATGCTAGTAATAAACCATTATACTCAGGCACATTCATAATGCCACAATCTAAAAGTATCATCTAAAATAAATTAATATTATTGATAAATTTATAAGTAATTACTAAACTAATATCATCTTACATTATAAAATTTTTTTCTTCGACTTATTAATTCTATTGATAGGAACATATGGACTTATCAAATTTTGTAATGCATGCAATAAAAAGCATTTCATAAAATGTAGAGTACTTTATAGAGTATATATCAAACTATGTAATGCCTGCAATGAAAATCAGCTCATCCTCGTAAGCAAGGTAGAGCCATCAATCAGATGCGCTTACCCTGGCCCGACCCGACTCGTCTCGTTCAAACAATGAGAGAAGAAGCATTGTTGGAATGCGTGGGAGAAATTTAGAAGAAATATATATCTAGATTTATGGTTTAGGGTGTATTTTTTTCTTGCAAACCAAGCTCAAAGAGAGAAATAGAAAATCTCATTTCCTTTTTGCGAAAGAACCATGAAGATGGAGAACAAATTTGGAAGTTATGGTCTTGAAGAAATAGCTGAGGATGTATTACATAAAAATTCATTGATAATTTTTCTCAACCGTTGTATATGTATAATTTTTTTACGATTTGTTAGTGTTATTCCTTGAAATTTTTTTATTTAGTGTATATTTCTTACATTATTTGGAGTTCTTTGCAAGAGGACTTTACTTATTTTGAGGATCTCGCTTTGCATGTACTCTCGTAATCATGAGAATCTTGACCAATTTCATATTATTTTTTATGAGTTTGTCTGGAGAGAATATGTTCATTACATTCCATTAGAAGCAACTTGGAGGCTATTTAGGTTAGTTTTTAGGAGAGTTTTGCATGTGTACTCTCTGTACTCTCACGAGAGTACAGTACAGAATATTTTGGATATTTTTTCAGTTTCTATGAGAATGTTTGGAGGAAATATCTTCATTACAAATCCATTAGGAATAATTTGGAGGCTATTTGGTTGCTTCTTTAGTATTATTTTACATCTGTACTCTTTGTACTCTCTGTACTCTCTATACTCTCTGTACTCTCTGTACTCTCATAAGAGTACAAAGCATTTTGGTTATTTTTTCCTGTTTCTTTGATATGTTTGGAGAAAATATGTTCATTACAATTTATCAAGAATAATTTGGAGGCTGTTTGGTTGATTTTTTAGTATTATTTTGCATCTGTACTCTCTGTACTCTCTTGAGAGTACAGATGATTTTATGAATATTTTTTCCAGTTTCTTTGGCCTGGGTGTTGAGATTATGTTCATTACATTCAAGTGGAAGCAATTTGGTGGCTATTTCGATAATTTCCAGGGGATTTTTGTATCTGTACTCTTTGTACTCTCATGAGAGTGTAGAGCATTTGGTTATTATTTTCCAGTTTCTTTGGTCTGTTCAGAGGATATATGTTCATTACAATCCATTATGAACAATTTGGAGGTTATTTGGTTAGTTTTTTAGTATTATTTGTATCATCTCATACTCTCTTGAGTCTGACAATTTTTTTCTAATTTTTTGGCTGTTTGGAGGAAATATGTTCATTACATTCCATTGGAAGTAATTTGGAGGGATGTTTGGATGATTTAGAGATTTTGCATTTGTACTCTCCTCTGAGTACAAAATTATCATTTTTTTCTATTTTTTTGCCTATTTGGAGAAATATGTTCATTACAATCCATTAGGAATAATTTTATTTTTTTTTAGTGTTATTTAGCATTTGTACTCTCATACTCTCATGAGTACTGAGCATTAGTCATTTTTTCTATTTCTTTGGCATGTTTGGAGGAAATATGTTCATTCTGATCCATGGAACAATTTGAGGTATTTGGTTGGTTTTAGTATTATTTTTTCTTATTTCTTTTGCATCTCTTGAGAGTACAAATAATTGTGGACATTTTTTTCCAGTTTCTTTGGCCTTGTTATTTAGATTATGTTCATTACATTCTAGTGGAAGTAATTTGGTGGCTGTTTGGATGGTTTCTGGGAGATTTTTGTATTTGTACTCTGTGTACTCTCAGTATTTAGCTCATTTCACTTTCTTTGGCATGTTTGCAAGAAATATGTTTATTGTGGAGCTATTTTATATGTCACATTTATGTGGCTGCAGGCGGTGAATGCGTCAATGGCGGTCGCGATGATGAAGTCATGATGTATAATGACAAATTTGGGAAACTCCTTAGCACCAATGTTCGGAAACGAAATGGAGGCATATACCTTTGTGTGACTATGCATCAAACTAACTTAAGTGTTGGAAGGACCATATTGGCCAAACTCAAGAAATTGAAATCAAAATATTTTTTTATATGCGGTCGGAAGAAATCGGCTCAATGGCTTAGCAAAATTCTAGAAAAAATACGACTTGTCGATGATTAGATTCTGACTTAGGGGAACTTGATGGTTAAAAAATATATAGAAAGTCATAATCATTCGTTGGCAAAGCCCGCTGACCTACATTTTCTCGGTCACGCATTAGCGATGAAAAGGCTTCTATGTTGAAGACAATGATAGGAATTAGAGCAACGATGCATTCATCTAGTGAGGAAGTTGGCGGCGTAGAGAATATTGGATTCACAAAAACAGATGCTTTTAATTTTATTCAGAAAGAGAAAAGATCAAGGATTACGTATGGTGATAGTAATGCATTAATACAGATGTTCAAGGAAAGATAAGCAGCGGACGAGATGTTTGCATGGGATATACAAGTTGATGAGTCAAATTGCTCAGTAAGTTCTTTTTAGAGCAATGACATGTCTAGGATAGAATATGACTTTTTTGGTGATGTGATAATTTTTGATACAAGCTATCGATTCAATAAATATAATCTTGTTTGTGCCCCTCTTGTTGAAGTGAATCATCACTGGAAAAATGTGTTATTTAGAGTAGCATTTTTATCAGAAGAGAAGATTGAGTCATTCTCATGGCTATTCTAGACATTTCTTCGTTTGATGAGTGACAACATCCAACAACAATATTCACTGATCAAGATCAAGCTATGACAAGAGCTATCAAAATTGTATTACTCTTCATAAGTTGTGCATGGCATATTTTGAAGAAAGCTCCTTCAAGGTTCCTTTGCTTTAATAGTAATAAGAGGGTACAAGGGTTATTTTATGCATGCATGAGCAAATGTGACTCAGAGGAAGAGTTTGAAGAAGCTTGGTCTGCCATGCTAGAAGAAGGCAATTTGCATGATCATGCTTAACTTTATAAAATTAGATCAAGTGATCCACGCATTCAAAGACTCATTCATGGGCATCTTGTCATAGCGTAGTGAGTCAATGAATAACATGGAATCTCTAAACCAACAAGTTCGCTCACATATTGTTTCTTGGGGTTGGAGAAGGTTATGGAGACATGGCCTAGGATGAACATGGCAAAGACTTCAAGTGTAGCCAGTCATCAATTATTCCTGTTGTTAAGACTAGTCCAATTTTAAAATAAGCTGCTATGTTTTATACAAGAAAGCTTTATACTATGTTTAAAGAAGAATTTTTGCATGGAGTTGGAGGCCTATCGATTAATGTGTCGGATAGAGTATTTGGTGAGAAACTTAGAGAATAAAAATTCATCCAAAATATGGTGTCCATTTCAATGGGACTACCAGATGTAACTTGTACTTGTAAGAATTTGAAATGATGGGATTACTTTATGCCCATTGTATCGAGTTCTTAGTCGAGAAGATGTAGTGCACATTCGGATAAGTATCTTCTCAATGGTCTACCGAGCAAAGAGGGATATTTACATCGATAGTGCATATAGAAAATTAAGAGATGTGGAAGGCAGATGGAAATACTAGCATTATTTTAGAACATTAGTCGATATGCATATTAAATAAGCGTCGGGCAGGTAATAATAGAGGGTATATACTTCAATCCTTAAAAAAACTATACGATAATGTTGACTCTATAATAAGTGAAAATTCTCTTTTAGCTGACAGAATAGCTAAGAAGAAGAAGTCAACCATAGCAGACAAGGGAAAAGATATCTTAAAGGATCCAGTTAAGTAACGTCCAAAGGGTGTTTCCAATACAAGGCTTAAGGAATATTGGGAGAAATCCAAGAAAGCCAAGAGTAATTCTATTTGCCTCTTAATTTTTAATATTTAAAATATTATTGCTAATCTTCAAACCATCCTATTTTTGTTATTATAGAAACCAAAGTACAAAGCGATAGTGTCCTGAGCGTGTTTTAGTCACCCATTGCAACACCTTTTCTGTTATGCTAGAGTGATGTTTTATAATAGCACACATCGATCTTTGTAAAATCATTAAATACGATGTTCTACCAATTCAACTCGAGCTCAATGATCGGTGAAGTACATAAGTTGATGATGGATATTATTACGGAAAACATTTTAATGCATGATATCATTTAGTTATGTGTTCTTATTTGTAATCATTTTACAATGCTTTAGTGTCTCCAAGATGACTTTCTTTTACTTGCACACCAGCGGTCTCTATGGGATTGGTTAGAGGCACTGAGTTGCGCATTTGGATGACTTTCTTACGCATCACGTGCAATCATTTCTTCATTAGGATGACTTTCTTCAGAGCATGTTATTCTTAAATGTACTATTATTGTAAAATTTATCTATTTATCTTAAAATGAATTAATTTACTATGATATTTGATGACTAAGATTTACTAATCAATGCACTATATATACTCATATTCTATTTAAGTCAATATTTCAAAGCATCTTCAAATTAATGGTTAGTGACATAATAATCTCATATTTCAATTTTTATTTAGGGTTTATTAATATTGGTCAATTTTTTGAAGAAACTTCATTATGTCATAATCAAACATTTGTTTGAATACACTTAATCTATCATATTTGAGTTTATTGTATTGTTTAGTAATCTTATGATTCGCCCTACGCCCATTGTGGAGTACATTTACTAGATGGATCGGTACTCTGAACTTACATCCTCCAAATAGGCCAAAGAAAGTGGAAAAATGCCCAAAATGCTCTACTCGTAGTACAGTATAGAGTAGAGTAGAGAGGACATAACTTGTTTGAAACCAGGAAGGTCCAAATGGACTTTAATATTGGTCAATTATTCTCTGATGGGTTTTTTTCCTCACTGCGCTATTTGTTGCTCTTGAAGCAATAGTGCATAGAGTTTACCCCCTATTAAGGACTTTGTAATCCTTAGACTGTGGCAATAAAAGTTCTCATATTTTACCAAATAGTAGTTTCTGATTGACGAGTCTACCTTGTTCTGAGGATGAGTGATTTTCATTGAGCATTACATAGTGTGATATATACTCTATAAAGTACTACATTTTATGAAATATTTTTTATTGCATGCATTACAATTTTGATAAAGTATATATTCTTATCAATAAGTTTAGTAGAAAAGAAAAAAAATTCTATGAAGATGATATTAAATGATGATATTAGTTTAGTAATTATTTATAAATTTATCAATAATATTAATTTAATTGAGATGATACTTTCGATTACATTATTTGAAAAATTCCTCATCTAAAATATAGATTTGCTCCACTTGCCTTCAAAATTTATATTTGAATAAGGCGTTGATAAATCATCATCGACTTTATTTGTCTATTTATGCACATGTTTTAGTAGAAAGTAGGTTTTAAGAAGCATGATTTTGGTGGTAGAAAGTAATTTATGCATTCACAAAATTCTACCACATTTTTAAAGATCATAATTTCCTTTATTAAAGAGTTACGTTTAATAATCGTATCCACTTATATTACGTTCACATGTTAAGTAGTTTATATTGCTTCTCTTGCATACTTTCAAATTGAGGCATTCTGAATGTGGCTAAGTATAACGTAAATTTTAGATAATGTAAATTTTAACTTCATTTTTCCAGTTGATACTAATTTAAAATATGATATAATTTGAATATCAAAATTAAGCTTATTTTCTCCAAACAAGTAAAGAAATCATCATAGAATCATAAACAATATTATACTACCCAATGAGTAGAAGAGTACATAGAGAATCTAGAGAGTCAGAGAATGAGAGTCTGGAGTACATAAGTAGAACTGAGAGTATAGAGAGGGTTCACATGCAAAGCGCTAAAACTCATAAAAAAAAAGCAACCAGAGCATCCAACTTGCTTTAAGGTTATAGTGAATAATTCTCTCTTGAAAGCAAAAGTGGAAATGGGAAAAATAAGCAAATAATCTACTATGAGGAGAATACAAAGAGTTAAGCTACATGACACCTCAAATATTCTTAAGTTGATAGCGATGGAATAGAGTATAAAGAGTACAGAAGTCAGAGGGTATAGAAAATCAGTCGAGATAGTATAGAGTATAGAGTATAGAGTGCTTTATAACAACACATTGAGTACAGACAAAACACATCTCTAGAAGCGACTGACATTCTGCATGTTCTCTGCATAATTTATCCAAAAGCTGGGAAAATTGAAGAAAAATAGATGAAATACTGTGTACTCCAGGGAGTATAGAGTACAGATGAAACATATAAAAACATTCAGCATCAACCAAATTCTTGGTGTTCTCTGTAACAATAAAGATCTAAGCGCGAGGATATTGAAAAAAAAAATGAAATACCCTGTATAATTATTTCCTACTTATCAAACTTTAAATGTACAGTTCTTAACTTGGCTTTTCATTCCCAAATAAAAGATAGGGTAAGAACTTCGATAAAGCAATTCATCTTCTTAATCTTGGTGGTCAATTAAGTGGGAATTTCTTAATTGCTGCCTCCATGTACTTGCAGATAAACATCCCACAGTCAACACTGTTATCTTGGACTGGCAGTCCACTCACCATTTTGATTAGCCATTTTGTGGGATTACTCATAAAAGACTGGCCAGCATCTTCAACAAGTAATTTGATCTGAATAGTAAAAAATATAGTCAATAAGGGGTCCAAAAAAAATAGTTAAACCAAATTGAAAACAATTTACAATCTCAAGAAGAATGGCCTTATGGGTTGGTTTTGGTAATGAGTAATAAATATCCCCTAAAATATCAACCGGGAGTGTCAGTCTTGATTATCTATAATTGGAAGTAAGAGTAGCTCGATTGACACATTATCGATGACATCTTTGGATGAACATTTTGCTTTCCTTGTGTGCCATATTTTGTATAGCTCATAAGAAGAAGAAGAATGTTTATAAATTATAGTTTCCATATATACAAACAAGATTGAATCATAATACATATATTGGGGTAATTTACGATGCAAGCATGAGATGTATAAATAGGGGACATCTGACCGGACGAGCAAGTACTCCTCGATAAGAAGTAAAGGCATCGGCGTGTGCATCAGAATCTCTGTGACAACTCATCGATTTGCCCTGTGCAATAATGATATTTCCAGCGAATCTATCACCCCAGTGAAATATTTTAAAGAGAGCTTAATTAAATGAATAGGTTATTTTATGTATGAAGAGTTGATTGAAGATTGACTTACTTGTCTGAATTGGGAGAACGGCGTGTCAATAAGATGGCATTGGCTTAGGGAAGAACAGCTCTGGAGAAGTCAACAAAATGATGTGCCTCACTATCGCAACAAAATTACACGATGAAAGTTAGTGATGAAGAGCTAGATTCACTATGAATTAAGGATCTATCTACCGAGATGATGCATACCTCGAATGATGCTCCTCCACCACAACGACAAAGGTGGTCATCAACCTTTATTGGCTCATCTTTGCAAACCTATAAAAAATTTAGTGAAATCTATTTCTATTATCTCAAATTTAAAAGAAAGTAACTTAATACCTCTACCGCTTTCATCTGAGTGGAGGCCACCACATCACTTATTCTTGAACTTCTGTAAGTGTGAAGGGGAAAAAACAACTTCTTCCTTATCTTCGAGCCTTCACACCACGCTCAATGCTGCCGATTAAAGGCTTTGAAGCATCTTCATGTGTAGTGGAGGCCTCCACAATAGCTTCCCCTATGGTGGACTCAACAGGGGCTTCCCTAGTGGAGGCTTGCTTCCCAAGTGGAAGTATCCACAGTGCATGTGAAGTTGCCTCCACAGACTCCCTGCTAGCCTCCATAAGGGAAGCTCCTCCAGCCTCCATGGTCAGACTGCCTCCCTCAAGAGTTTCCGGTGACCTGAGCTTCCCCATAGGGATGGTAGGACTCACAAAGAAGAACCTCCTCAAGCAAGAACAAAAAATCAATCCCATCCATTCTTTTTGCTTGAAAAGAAGATAATATATCTTTCAAGTCCCTAAAACCTATAGTATCCTCTCCACCAAAGCTTCGTGGCAGTAGTAAGAGGTGACACTGATGGGGAGAATATCGAGGAGAGCATATGGAGATTCAATGAACTCTGGACTTAGAATGAGATCTGCCAACATGTATTGCATGTTGGGCGTGGAAAATGATTCAAGAGCCGTCTCCTCTTCTCGATATGTCCTCAATGAAAGGGACTTGTGTTAAACCAATAAGAAAATGTGATGACTACAAGATAAATAAATACATTCTTATATGAACTAAGTGATATTATTATGTCACTGTGTCCTCCTAAACCAAAGTGAAGGCTTCATTTGGAAACTTTATTTTGGCCATCGCAAAGATAATGGCTTTGTAAATGAGATGGGGCCTCATGATGCTTATGCTCGCACCTGCATCTACAATTAATATTTATATAATTTAACTTCAATGCATCAAATATAATATATAGAAGATATAAAATATACCATAAGAAGAGTGACAAAGCCATTCATGTACGAGTGTCTTACGGGTATGAATCTTTGATGTAATACCATCAAAATTGTGAAACTAGGAAGACCCAAATTTGAGTTGTATTCAAAATTTATCTATGTCATCGACATAGGCAATCAATTTCGATGCCACCCTATAGTTGTGATATACAAAAAAAGATTTGACAGTAGAAAATGTTTGTACAACTGCATAAATTGTGCCACAGGAAATGAGCTATCCGCATGCTCAAGCATAGTCTTATAGTCCACAGACGTATGCGGAGATTTACGCCATTAGATCTTCTCCCCTCGTTTGGCATCCCTACAATTACCGCAACTTCATCGGGGGTTAAAGGAATGCACTGCCCACCCAGAAAGAAAGCTTGCTTCTCTATGTTCCAGTAAGACATGATTGAGGTAATGGCTATTGAGTCTTGCTGAATTTCGTGAAGTCTAATGAATTGATGCACATGAAGCCTCTTTAAAATGTAAATGACTTCATCAGTAAACCGTGCTGCAATATTATCGAACACCGTTCTAACGGTGGTAAGCCTGCATCTCGAAGTTATCCTTTTCCCAAACATGGTAAACTTCAAAATGAAAAGTCAGTTAATCATAGTACATATGCAAATCACCCATAAGAAATAACCAATCAGCCTCCAAATTATTCCCAATTGATTTGTAATAAACATATTTCCTCCAAACAGGTAAAAGCTGGAAAAAATGGCTAAATTGTCGTACTCTCAAGAGTATAGAGAATGCAGAATGCAAAATAATACTAAAAAATCAACCAAATAGAAATAGCAAATAACACTAAAAATTCTTCATTCATGATGGATTGTAATGAACATATTTCCTCAAATAGACTAAAAAAGCGGAAAAAAAAATGACCAAAATGCTCTGTACTCTCATGAGAGTACAGATGCAAAAATCTTCCAGAAATCATCCAAATAGAGAGTACAAATACAAAATAACACTAAAAAACTAACCAAACAGCCTCCAAATTATTCCTATTTGATTGTAATAAAAATATTTCCTCCAAACAGGCCAAAGAAACTGAAAAAAATAACCAAAATATTATGTACTCTCATGAGAGTATAGAGAGTACAGATACAAAATCTCCCAAAAATTATCCAAATAGCCACCAAATTACTTTCACTAGAATGTAATGAACATAATCTGAACAACCAAGCCAACAAAAGGGAAAAAATTAGTCAAAATCATCTGTACTCTCAAGAGAGTACAGAGATTACAGATGCAAAATAACACTAAAAACTAACCAATTACCCTCCAAATTGTTCCTAATGGATTGTAATAAACATATTTTCTTCAAATAGGTCAAAGAAACAGAAAAAAATGACCAAAATACTCACGTCTCATGAGAATCTGAGAGAGATGCAAAATCTCCCAAAATCATCCAAACACCACCAAATTGCTTCCACCTTTGGAATGTAGTGAACATAATCTGAACAACCAGGCCAAAGAAATTGGAAAAAAATGTCCACAAAATTATTTATACTCTCAAGAGAGTACAGAGAGTAAAAATATAAAATAACACTAAAAAATCAACTAAATAGCCTCCAAATTATTTCTGATGGATTGTAATGAACATATTTCCTCCAAACAGGCCAAAGAAACAGGAAAAAAAATGACCAAAATGCTCTGTGCTCTCATGAGAGTTATAGAGAGTACAGATGCAGAAATCCTCCAGAAACCATCCAAACATCCCTCCAAATTGCTTCCAATGTAATGTAATGAACATATTTCCTCCAAATTGGCCAAACAAACTGAAAAAAATGGCCAAAATTATCTCTACTCTCAAGAGAGTATAGATGCAAAATAACACTAAAAAACTAACCAAACAGCCTCCAAATTGTTCCTCATGGATTGTAATGAACATATTTCCTCCAAACAGGCTAAAGAAACAGAAAGAAAAATGACCAAAATGCTCTGTACTCGCATGAGAGTATAGAGAGTGCAGATGCAGAAATCCCCCAGAAACCATCCAAGCATCCCTCCAAATTGCTTCCAATGGAATGTAATGAACATATTTCCTCCATATGGAAAAATACAAAATCGTCTACTCTCAAGAGAGTACAAAGTCTGAGTCAAAATAACACTAAAAAACTAAACATCTTCCAAATTATTCTAATGGATTGTAATGAACATATTTCTCCGACGGGCCAAAAAAAATTGAAAAAATGACCAAAATGTTACACTCTCATGAGTAGAGAGTATAGATGTAGAAATTTCTTAGAAACCATCCAAAAAAACCATCCAAATTGCTTTCAATAGAACGTAATGAACATAATCTCAACAAAAGCTGGAAAAAAAAATAGCCACAAAATTTCTTCTAATGGAATGTAATGACCATATTCTCTCATCTAGGCAAAATAAGCGAAAAATATTGAGAAAATCATCTACTCTCATGAGAGTACATAGAAATCTGATGCAAAAATCTTCCGAAACCATCCAACAAACCAAATTACTTTCACTGAATGTAATGATCATAATCCCAACCGCCAAAGCGGAAAAAATTAAAAAAAAATTATCGTACTCTTAAGAGTACAAAATCGATACAAAATAATACTAAAAAACTAACCAATCTCCAAATTATTTTTAATGGATTGTAATGAACATATTTCCTCCAAAGCAGAAAGCGAAAAAAATGACCAAAATGTTCTGTACTCTCATGAGAGTACAGAGAGTATAGATGTAAAAAACCCCTAAAAACCAAGCAATGAGCCTTCAATCTGCTTCATAAGCCATATACTGAGCATTTTGTATCTAAATAGGGACAAAAGTATTTTTAAAAAAATGCCAAAATGGGCTGTATTCTTCTAAGAGTACAAAGAGTCTGAATCAAGGAAATAACCAAAACTAAACAAATTTTATTTATCGAACATACTATCATCCCTAATCGCCACAAAATTCATCTTGAAACATGACCAAGCATCCTACCATGTGACATACTAAACATTTCACAAGGCTAATCGGTTCAAAAATTTGAAAATAACTGCTACCATCTTGTTGTATAGAGAGTACACATGCAAAAATATCCAAAAACTACTAAATTACATCCCGTTCATTTAAAGAACTCAAATGTTCTAAAATGTTCACATACTAGATAGTGAGAAGAATAGAGAAAATCCTAAATTCATTAAAGTTTGGGAACACAGGTGTAAATACCTCATGTAGTCACCTACAATACCTCAATGAAAGTTATTCGCAAGATCACACGGTAGGACGTTAAGCCGATCGAGCGGGGCTAGCGAGAAAGCTCTAAACTACGATGCGTGGGAGGAATTTCGAATGATGCCCATCTCATTTTTCTTCTCCATTTGTTTGAGCAGGGTAGCAGTCGCCGATAAACGGCGTCATCGTCGTCTCAATTAAAAAGCTCAACAAAAAAACCACTGGACACACATCGGCGATTAGTCTACAAAGCTACGTGGGACTCGGATGTAATAATGGTGGGCGTATCCAAGGTCGTTCTTTCTTTAGCATGAATGCACCATAAATAGACCAATAGCATCACCTCTTGCTTCCTTCTATGCGTCCCGTCGTCATCCCTTTACATCATAGTTCTGACTGCGAAGGAAGAAAGAAAGAGAGAGATGGAGAGAGGCAAAAGATATATGCAGAGGCCAACCTTCTACTACCCTTTTTAGAATGGTTCTCGATGCCTTTGAACACAAGTTAAATTACAGAGCACCAACTAAGTATGTCGCACTACGATCTCGGGAGTTTCTTCTCCAATGAAAAAACCCTACCTATCCTTGTAGTAGTTCATGGTATGCCACTCTGCAGGGAAATATAGTGCAGCCATCCATAATATTTGAATATGATCTTGGAGGTGAAGCAGATTAGTTCAAAGCTTCTAAGCCATTTTTAGAAGAAACAATACTTGCTATAGATCCCATGAGTGCTGCCATGTCCATAAGCCTGGTGGAGATGATGTGATGAATGATACAATCAAGGTTGCAAAGATACAGATGATTCAGAATGAGATCCAAAATAATAATATGTTGTTTGATATTCTATGAGTGCAAGAAGGATCTAGAAAAATATGCCATCAATGAATCAGTTATTGAGCCACGCTCTTCAAATTCCCAGTCTTGAGAAACTCTTAGTCTTGAAAATAGCAGATAACCGAAGGATCTCAATAAAAGTTTTAGCATTGGGTCTTCAAACATTCTGAGTCGAAAGTATGGGAAGACTAAACTTTCTTGAGTTCAAGGACTTGGATTTTGAAGCAGATATGGAATGAGGAGAGCATACATTGGAGGTAAAATTAAGAAACTTGGAAATTCTACTGCAAGCTGTGTAGGCACAAATATTGTCCGCTCTTCCCTTGAGCAGCTAGTAGCCATGGGTGACTTTAAGTCTGAGGATCATAGGCAGAAACTCTCCATATACATTAAAAAAAACAAGAAGAAATTTTGGCAGGACGATTAAGGTGGCTGAATCAGAGATGTGTTTCTCTACTCTTGTTCAACATAATTCAATAGTTACTAACTAGCTTAACCAGCAATCACCAGATGTCCCATTATACCTGGTTTACCTGATGACATTGTAATGTTTTGCCTTGCCCTCCTCCCTCGGAAGTGCCTCCTTGTTATGAGTGTTGTCTGTAAGAGATGGAAGATGCTCATTCAAAGCAAGAACTTCATCTCTGAGAGGAAGGAAATTGGTATGCTTGAGAAATGGCTCTATTTCTTAACTAATGATTTAGATGAGAAAAGGAGCCACTAGGAACTCATGACCTCATTAGAAGGCAAAACGTGGATGCTTCCATCGATGCCGCTACTTCTGTCGATGTCTATCAATATGATACTCGGCTAAACAAACTAAAAATGAAAGTTTCCTACAGTAATGAATTTTACTCCAATATTAGCTGAAATATGACATAGAGTGGACTGTGATGTTTGGTTTAAATGGCGTAATAATAGGAGAACAACTTCAACAAAAGAAATGAGGAGAGGTGATAGAACACACACACACACACACACACACACACACACACACACACACATGAATATATATATAATTTTATGCGGTGTTTGAAGACCTTATGCTCTAGAGGCGGCGTTAGAAGACTGATTCGTAGTGTCATAAGACCGATGGTTATCTTTCATAGAGGCGGCCGGGAAGGTCGAATAGCCCGATCATATCTGAAAGGCGTCGAGGCTTTGATTGATTGTAAAACTTAATTAATTTAATGCAAAATGAACTATATACTCAAAATTAAAATCTGAATTGAAATTACAGGTGTTTGAAGACCCTATTATGCTATTATAGGCTGAGGTTAGAATATATGATGGCGTAGTGTCAAAGACAAGCTATGCTTAGTAGAGGCGAAGAATGTCGATAGCCTAATGCAACCGATCTCGGGGAAGATGCCGCCAAAATTCAAACTAGAGAAACTTAATTAATTTAATACAAAATGAACTCGAAGCTTAAAATTAAAATATTGAAATTACAGTGTTTTAAGACCTTATGCTCTAGAGTGGCGGTAGAAGACCACATAGTGTCGAAGACAGACGTTATGCTCAGAAAAAGAAGACAGCCCTCTATGGGGATGACGAGAGTAAATTTTGGATTGATGGGAGACCCAAACAAGAACAAATAAAAGTGTTGATGAGCTTAAATTGAACTTATTTGAGAATGATAAACATATAAAATTCTAAATGTCTTTAAATAAGAATGATCTTATAGAAAACTTGATGACTTGTTGATTGTCATAAATAGGACTTTTAATGAACTTGAGGGCTTGTCTCCTAACAAGAACAAAATTTAAGTAAAGCCTATGATGATCTTGATAGTTGCTTATGAGCTTCTCAGTGATCACAAGTTAAGCTTCATTAAAACTTAAAAAAGCTCAATAAGCTATGAACTATATGAAAATAAATAAATATTAATCTAAATAATTTGATAAGAGCTAAAACTTACAACATATGCCATCGAATTTGCAACACATCGTACTAGCAAACAGAAGGTGTTAATTAAGGCATTCTTAGATACATCTGCATGTGCTCAGACATAAAGATTTAAAGTATAAATTTTAATGTTTGAAAAAGCTGCTCAGGCTAAATTAGAATATATTAAATATTGATCTAAAAAATCTAATTAGATATTAGATCGATTTACAACGCCTTCTACGCCACCGGATTCACAACATATCATACAAGCGAACATAAGGCGGTAATTAATGCATTCTTAGATACACCTGCATGTGCTCGGACATAAAGATTTAAAGTGCAAATTTTAATATCTAAAAAGGCTGTGTAGGCTAAATTGGAATCAATTAAATATTAGTTTGAGAAAATCTAATAAGATATTAGATCAATCTATAACATCTACTATGCCACCGAATTTGTAACATATCATATAAGCGAATAGAAGGTGTTAATTAAGACATTCTTAGATACACCTGCATGTGCTCGGACATAAAGATTTAAAGTATAAATTTTAATGTCTGAAAAGGCTATGTAGCCTAAATTGGAATCAATTAAATATTAATCTGAAAAAATCTAATAAGATATTAGATTAATTTATAATGCCTTCTACGCCACTGAATTTGCAACATATCATACAAGCGAACATAAGGCATTAATTAAGGCATTCTTAGATACACCTGCATGTGCTCGGACATAAAGATTTAAAGTACAAATTTTAATGTCTAAAAAGGTTGCGCAGACTAAATTGGAATCAGTTAAGTATTAATCTAAAAAAAATCTAATAAGATATTAGATCAATCTATAACATCTCCTATGCCACCGAATTTGCAACATATCATACAAGTGAACAGAAGGTGTTAATTAAGGCATTCTTAGATACACCTGTATGTGCTCGGACATAGAGATTTCAAGTGTAAATTTTAATGTCTAAATAGGCTGTGTAGGCTAAATTGGAATATATTAAATATTAATCTGAAAAATCTAATAAGATATTAGATTAATTTACAATGCCTTCTACGCCATCGGATTCGCAACATATCATACAAGCGAACAGAAGGCATTAATTAAGATATTCTTAGATACACCTACATGTGCTAAAACATAAAGATTTAAAGTGCAAATTTTAATGTCTGAAAAGGCTGCGCAAGCTAAATTGGAATCAATTAAATATTAATCTAAAAAATCTAATAAGATATTAGATCAATCTATAACATCTTCTATGCCATCGAATTCACAACATATCATACAAGTGAATAGAAGGCGTTAATTAAGACATTCTTAGATATACCTGCATGTGCTTGGACATAAAGATTTAAAGTACAAATTTTAATGTCTGAAAAGGCTTCGCAGACTAAATTGGAATCAATTAAATATTAATCTGAAAAATCTAATAAGATATTAGATTAATCTATAACACTTCTATGCCAGCGGATTCACAACTTATAGTACAAGCGAGCATAAGGCGTTAATTAAGATTTCAATTGAACTATTGCACACATTTTAAAGCATGATTAAAACAAAAATTCAATGCCTTAAAAGTATGCAAGCAATCTAAAAATACACTTGCATGGGCCTCGACACTATGCTGAATGCTTAAATTTAGTGTTTGAGGATGTTGCGCGGGTTGATCCCCGGTTGGGTCTTAGGACTCGGTCCGGGTTAACAAAGCCTAAAAATCTATTATAAGAATTTCAACTTAGTAAAATATCTGAGAAGCTAATTCTATCATGTGAGAGTAGATTAGATCCTCTATTAGGAGCTAAACAGAGTTGACAGAATCTAAAGTTCTGAAATATATTTGATTCAATCAATTAACCACCCCGATGATGACTGTATTGAATGAAGATTTCAACCGGAGGGGATAATTATCATCAAAATATGCTTGCAGGCTCAAATCAAATTAATCAAATCCAAATATCATTACAAACATGAAATCACGTAAATCACTAAGTTATAAATATCAAAATGAAATTCAATATTAAAAACTTAAAGCCAAAAAAAAATTCAACTTGCCTTCCACAATAGTTTGTTAAAGTTGACAAATTAAGAAAATCCTTGCTCACAAAGGAGCTAAAGTCAAACCAAGTATACAACTATGTTTACTCTCAAATAATCTCATTCCAGTAAGGACGTGGCTTGTGTCCTCTGACTTCGTGATTTGGCCAATAGACTCCACATGATGCAGTTACGACCAGAGTCCTCTGATCGGGTGGTTCCACCAAATAAAACTATTATATTACGATCACGACTGTAGCCCGTATGCTCTCCAATGGCTCTGCCTTTTGAGTTGTGAACCATAAGGTATACTTAATAGGAAAAAAGCCCTTTGTTAGCTAAGGTAGACTTAAGCTTGTCTCCTTAGACAAACACCACCCCAAGTCTACAAGGATTTCTTGGATGACGCAACCCATGGCTGCTGACAAGGATCCTTCGATCAGGTTGGGTCGACTACCTCCTATAACTAAGTAGACTAGGGATCGCGATAACCCGGGATGAAGGAACCATGGGATCTAGATTGGTCGCATCATCGTTCCCCCAACCATCTGCTTTAAGTTAAATATAATGAATTTCATAAATTCTAAATTTTAAAACTCCACATGCTGCTATTATATGTTACACTCTAAGTGACCTAACTACTAGCCTTAATCAAAAGTTCTCTCTTAGCATTGAGAGGGACAATTAACTTTAGGTGCTTGCGCTCATAGGAAACCTGGAACTAGATCTAAAGTCCTCACAAAATGAGGGTGAAATCTCTGGGTAGTGTCTTATCTACTATTTTATCTGCCTTCTGAAAATTACACCGACGCTTTAAATCACGCCCTTCATCGGAGAGGTTGGTGGCGAATTTTTGAAGCTCATAAATTTTTGGTGACTCTGCTGAGGATAGGTTTCTCTTTCCATCTTTGACTAGTCAAATTTGAGCTATAGTAGTTGTGGAGCATGATAAAAATTGAAATTTAAAATCAATAATTAATGAAATTAAATTTAAATCACCAATATTCTTATGACTAATCTGTTTGATCTCTATATTGATATATCTTCAGAGCACATAGTTCATCATGCACAGTTGCAAAGCAATATTCTCTATCTTACGTAATCAATGCCGAGATCCGGAGTAACAATCCAATTTAGTAGTGTAAACTTACCAACTATTGATGCTGCAAACAATCCTTTTTTTGAAGCACCTACATATTGTACACAGCAACCTATGTAGGAGAGGAGGATAACCAGAATGACAACACTACTATTAAGGTTCCTTGAAAGAGACCC
This sequence comes from Cymbidium sinense, assembly GCA_021442155.1. NCBI lineage: Eukaryota > Viridiplantae > Streptophyta > Magnoliopsida > Asparagales > Orchidaceae > Cymbidium > Cymbidium sinense. The sequence goes on from CM038215.1 coordinate 36,265,505, forward strand.
TTAATATTCGAAAGATTGGGTCATTCTAAGGCACCAATCATGAAGGAACCTTCATTGGGCAGAAAGTGTCAATCATACTTATGAATGCGATGACTCTGCTAGTTGAACCTTTCCTACTATGAAGGTATGATGTTGAAGCATCATCTTCTTGAGGAAAATTGAGTAGAAGGCAAAAGAGAAAGAAATACTAAACTATGACCTCAGCAGTTGCTGTCTGAATCACTAGCCATAAAATCAGACTTGATGCCAGAAGCGAGTGTTCCCAGTCACAACGAGTTTGAAAATCTAAAATGGGTTAAAAAGAATAGCTCTATTGGTGATGTTAAGCAATCTTTTTGGGCTGAACAGCAGTCAGCTCCACCCCTTCATAAGAAATAATCTAAAACACTATCTGCTCGAGTACATAGAGTCCTAAAGGTTGTAAAAGAAAAGATCTTATGAATAAAAGATATCAAAAGCCAATTAACAGAGAAGCCAAAAATGCTCCACTACAGAAACAACCACCAGTGGTAGTAAAAACTCAAGATCATTCTAAATAAGTTTTGCATGGTGAGCATCAGAGTGTTACACTTAGACAACACATCTAGGAATCTGCTACCGAAAGGTCCCAGTAGAAAGAAAAATAAATATGGAGGACAAAGCCTTAAGAAGAAGTCCTGCACGGTGAACATCGGGGCGTGACACCTGAATCACATGTTCAAGAATCTGCTACCGAAAGGTCCTAGCAGGAAGAAAAAATAAATATGGAGCCTGAAGCCTCGAAAAGAAGTAGCGACGCAAAAGATTCTTCATCTGGAAGCAAACTAACTCAGAGACAGCAAAGAAACAGAAATGTTGAACTACGTGCTCAACAACTATTGTTCAAGCAGAAAATTATACAAACAGTTATGAAACTAGAAGCGAGTGTTCCAACCTATAACAGGTTTGACAACCCAAGATGGGTAAGGCGGAATATCTCTACTGGTCAAATCAAATAGTCATTCTAAACCTGACAGTGTCAAGTTATAGCTCCTCTAATGAGAAAACCCAGAACTGTATCTGCAAGAGTGCATCGGGTCCTCAAAGTTACTAAGCAAAAGAGACTGATAAAAGAAACTTTCAAAGTCCCGACATCAGGTAGGCTAGAGTTGCTCCTCCAAGGAGACCTCCACCTACAATCCAAACAAGGCACCAATCCAATTAAATCCCGCACGGTGAGCATCGAGACGTGAAACTTGGACCACAAGTCCAAGAATCCGTCGTCGAAAGATCCCGAGAAAAAGGTAAGCAAATTTGGAGGTTAAAGCCTTAAAGTGAAACTACCTTAAAGAAGAACACTGACGTGACATCTGGACTATACTCCCAAAGATCCACCACAAATGAAACTTGTTAAGAATGTGTACCTAAGAAAAATATCCTATGTGATGAGATTTTTGATAGTCGACACCTTGGAGCTTATCGCCAACCATCTCCATATCTTCGAGAAGAGGTCAGGTTCGATTGTAGTCCTCCGAGCTAGATATTTATTGGAGGCATCGATTAGAGTTTTGCGTCTAAGAGGAAGAAGCTGATGTAAAAGGATACTCCTTTCAAATAGGACAAAAAATGTTGAGCGGCTTTCGACAGTATCCAGAAGTATCTGTTGAATTTACTTATTCTTGTAGTGTCGATCTTAGAGAAGCCTCTCATCTTATATACAGCAGCACTGGAGGAATCTCTACGTGCTCTGTTAGTGCAACACAATGAAGAGGGAAGGGATAGTGCTCTATATTATATCAGTCAAAGATTGATATCAGCAGAAATACACTATTCTACAACTGAGAAGCATTATTTGATATTAATTTTTTTCTTTTCAAAAGCTATGTCATTATATGTTATCTCATAAAATTACTGTCATCTCAAGAATTGATCCACTGAAGTTCTTGATGATAAGACTAGACAGTTGCTTGGTGATGGGCTATTCGCTACAATTTGACATCACATTATGTTCCTAGAAAGCGGTGAAGGGGTAAATTTTGACAGACCTCCTTGCTGCACACCTTATCCCAGTAGATTCGTCGCTCAATGATGATCTTCCTAACACGCAGGTCATGCATATATATAAAAAATAGTAAATATGGGGATTGTATTTTGATGGAGCTTCATCCATCAAATACACTCAGCCCTCAAATCTCCCAAAAGCTCGAGCTAGCATTAGTCTCATCTTAATCAAGCTTGAAGGTGGTATAATGAGGCATTCCTACCGATTGATTGAGCCATGAAGCATAATACAAAATGTTGGTGGCAGGTCTAGATGAAGCCATCTTCATGGGAGCTCAAAATATACAAGTTTATGGTGATTCTCAGCTCGTCATTAATCAAATGCTGGACCTTTACAAAATCAACAAGCTTGAATTGACCCACTATCATAAGCAAGTTCTCGGGCTCATAAAGCAAACCCCAAATATTATTATGACTCGAGTTTCTAGAGTGCAAAATAGACTGTTTAGCTAAGTTAGCTAAAGAAATGATAACTATGTGCTAATTAATGTTTGCACCCGTTAGGTCTTAAAGCCAATAAATCAAAAATCCCCGCTGGAAGAGGGGTCATCAAATGTAAGCTAGCAGGATGCAACTCACATTGCTCCTTACACTCCCTTACAAATTGCTCATCGAAATCAACAAGATGAGGCTCATACTATTCAGGAGGCAAGACCTCAATCTAAAGAAACTCTATAATAGAAGAGAAGGAAGATTAGAGATAACACTTCGTCGACTACTTTAAGGAAAGAAAACTATCAAGCATTAAGCCAATGGATGTACAACTTAAGAAAAGGGTTATATTGACAATACCTTATATCATAGATCCTTTGAGCAGATATGCCTATGGTGTTTGGGAAGAGAAGAAGCCAACAATATGTCAGACAATGAGCCAGCCTTCAAAAGCACTAAAATTTAAAGATTTGTTGATCGTCATAAAATTGATTGGCGATACTCGTCGATTTATAATCAGAGAACAAATGGCTTGGCTGAGGCTTTGAAAAAAAATACTAGTCAAGTTACTTAGAAAAATTCTTACAAGAAATAAAAGTGAGTGGCATATCAAGCATGTTGAAACTTTATGGGCTTACCGCACCACCTATAAAACTCTTACAAAATTCACTCATTATATGCTAGTATTTGGAGCTGAAATAGTCTTCCCACTTGAAGTTGAATTACCTTCACTCCGAGTAGCCATTCAACACAATCTCACTCAAGATGAGATTGTCCGTCTACAGATAGAAGAGCTTGATGTGCTTGACAAAGCTAGGCTCCAAGCTCAATAAAATTTAGAAGTATACCGGGCGAGGATGGCCAAAGCATTCGATCATACGATGCGCCCTCGAACCTTTCAAGAAGGGGAGTTGGTCATAGTACTGAGAAGGCTAATTATTCCTCACAGTCATTACATGTATAATTTTGCTTGGAAATTATTTTGTAATACAAGAATATATTTTTGAAATGAAACAAAAATCCCCTATTAGATAGGGGAATTTTTTTTTTAATTTTAAAGTAAAATGTCAGGCTCTCCTTGTGAAACAGGGGGCCTTTCTATTGTATTTGGGTTGACATCACGCTTAATGCCGAGATTCTCATATACATATTCAAATTATGTATTCAAAGTTCACATGTCTCAAAGTCTAACTGACCAAAAAGAGAAATTTTTAAGTCTACAAATTACAACAAATCAAGTTGGAAACACATCTTCCATTCATATATCCAGTCTAAGGCTCAAGTTGGTGCATAAGGTCGGACTTAACAAGCCCAAATATGGCCGAGTTGCTGATAGGTTTACTTACTCAACATGCCACAAAGTCCGTAGTAAGATATCCCCCACCTTGTTAGCCTGATGATAGAATCCCCCATCAATTGCTCAAGTCCAATACTTAAGTAGGCGCATAAGGTTTAACTCAACAAGCCCAAATATGGCCAAGTCGCTGATAGGTTTGCTTACTCATTATGCCACAAAGGCCATAGTAAGGGATCTTCCTACTTTGTTAGTTCAAAAATAAGAGCATCCAAATCTCCAAATCCCTCTAACTTGGTGAGTTCAAGTGGCCCGGATTGAGAGTTTATCTCTAATGGTCGTAAGGTCATCTCCAAAATTTTACAAAGAATCCTTACTCGAGAAAGTACTAAGCCGAGTTTGGTATCAATATCAAATGAGAAATGTCAACTCGTTCAATAAGTCTGTTAAAGCAGAAAGCAAAGATCGAAGGAAACTCTTCCTCAACAAGTCCAACCAAGCAAAAAGTAAAGGGCTGAGGAAGTCACCCCAATATTTATACAAAGATAAAAGCTGAACTAAAGGAGTTATGTCATCAATATGTCTGTTACATGCAAAGCACAGGACTGATGATTCTTCGCCATTGACCCAACACAAGCTCTGAGTGCTAGGTCATCGACAAACATCCTTCTATAAGCTCATGAAAGTAGAAAGCTGGGGCGAAAGGTAATGTTGTATCACTTGACAAGTTTCCAAGACAATTTAGGACTTTCCTCCATCAAATCTGACAAGACACGAAGCCAGGATAGGAGGAAAATATAAATTTCAAATTTTGAGATTGAATCTTCAACAAGTCTGTCAAAGCACAAAGCAAAGGACTGAAGATGTTCTCATCTCATCAACAAGTCATCAACTCCATTAAGTCAACCCAAGGCACAAAGCCAGGACAAGAGAAAATACAAATTTCAAACTCTCAGGAGAAAGCCTTCAACAAGCCTGAGAGCACAAAGCATAGGACCAAAGACATTTCAAATTCTCTCAACAATTACTACGAAAGCCCCCATTTTAGATAGGTGGCATTTTTATATATTTATCTAAGTTGACATCGTGCTTTAAGCCGAGATCCTTAGATAGATACATATTATGATTAAAATAAATAAATAAATAATATCCTATCTATTTTGTAGTAAAGGAAATCAAATCTTGGAATATATTTATGAACTAATATGCAATCCTCCTGTTAGATAGGAGCCTTTTTTATGATCAAGGTTGTTCAACCCCCTCATGAAAAACAGGAGGTCTTCTTGCATATATTCAGATTGATATCGAGCTTTATGCCGAGATCCATGAATATATCCATAACGGTTATGGTCAAAGTTGCAGGCTCTTGTGAACCAAAAGAATCTATTTCTACGCATGAAAAGATAGCCTTAAATATCAAAAGTTTCTCTCCAAGATTCGTCAAAATTTGAAGATCAAGCTAGAAGAACAATCTGGAATAACATCATCTTTAATTGGACATCTAAGACAGGTTCAGGTCAGGTTCTCATGAGAGCCCCATTCGTTAGTCTAATGATAAGAACACCAAGCCATCATAACTTAAGTCGAAGGCCTGAGTAGGTTCTAAAGGTTAGACTCAACAAGCCTACAAATGGCCGAGTTGCTGACGCTCTACTCACTCAACATGCCGTAAAAAAAGATCGTAGTGAAAGAGCCCTTGCTCGTCAGTCCAATGATGATGGTTGTTCAATCTCAAACCAGATCCATCTTAGTGATTACAGGCAACTGCAATCCAAAAGATCTTCCTACTTGAACAATGGATCAAGACAATCTGAGGAAACTCTCAATTCAGAGCTGCATCAAATCAATCTATATATTGCCTGCAATGTGATATTCCAATCTCTTTTCAAATGATCTGATCAAGCACAAAGCACGGATCAAAGCCAATTCTCTCATTAAGTCCACAAAAGCAGAAAGCACAGGACCAAGGAATCGATTCCATAGTTCACACAAAAGCAATGGTCGAACTAAAGGAATTTCATGGTTATTCAATCTGTTAAAGCACATAGTGCTAAATTGATAACTCAATATTGACCTAATATGAACCGAAAGGCTAGGTTATCTATATGCACCCTTCAATGAGTCTATCAAAGCTGCAAGCATGAGACTTAGGGTGTACATATACATCCTGACAAGTCAATGTAGATAAATCAAGTCAATCATTCATCAAGTCCGTCAAGCTTAAAGCTAGGATAGAAAGTAGTTCAAATATCAAAGCAAGCAAATTGATTCCTCCATCCAACCCGGTTATATGAAACAAGGGTCAGAGGAAATCCAAATCTATAATAACACAAAAGAGAAAGATGTTCAGCAAACCCATTAAAGCAGAGAGTAGATGGTGGAAGAAGCTCTTCAGTGAATCAAGGGAAGTTGAAAGCTGAAGTGGTCCAAGACCCATGGCCAGCCCAAACGGTCAACCAGTTTTCAACAAACGTGACTCACTTCATGGTGAATCACATTTGTTGGGTGGCATTTGTTGACCTCCATATATGTGTCATTTGTCGAGTCAAGCTAATTCGACGGACTTCGGAAGTGACTGTGCGCAAATCGGGGCTCAAAATGCTCTGGACATCACCAAAAATGGTCAAAATGACCTTCGATCGATGAACGGATTTTGCCGTCATGTTCAAAACATCGAAATTGATCAGAATATAAAGATTACACAATCTAGTGAGCAATCGATCAAGCGCTCAAGCTATTAATGTGTCGATGCGCATATCAGAGTCGGGAAGCTACGATGATATCCGAACGACCTCCGTTCATAAAACTGATCATATCGTTAGTTTCAGAATATCGAAATCTATCAAATAAGACTGATCGTACTTAATTCAAACAAGTCTGTGCGAACATCGAATGGTCAGAAGCGATAATGCACATTTTGAACTGAAAGCCACCCAATTTGACGCCAAAGTCGCTCAAACGACCTTCATTCATGAAACGGACTGTGTCATTGTGTCTGTAATGCCAAAATTACATAGAATAGACATCTAATTTGACTAAGATTGTGGCACTTAAAATTTCGTCAAAATTAGCACGTATTTTGAGATAAATTCACCTAATTATCTCTTAATCACATGAAGTCAACGCCTCGAAAATTGCAGCCACCCACTCACATGCCTCCACCTCCAATTCAGCCAATAATGGATTGTCACGTCACCTCCCTCATGCTTCTCACATGAAGCAACCCACTCTTCCCTACTTCTTAAGACTCGTCCATCCTAGTTGTGGAGGCAAGAAGAAAAGAAGAAGAAGAAGGTTGAACGAGCTCCTCTCGGGGGTATTCTCCTTGCTCCCAACCGAAGACTCCCTCCACATGAAATGCTGCAAAAGTTTCTTACTGCTGCTGCTTCCCCAGAACTCTCTGCCCGATTTTTTTTTTCTCGTCTACAGCTCCCAGCAGTTCTTCCCCATTCAGCTCTCAAGAATCTGCTTTGCTCCTCACATCAGCCGACAACCCACAACACTCTTCTCATTCCTTCCGGCTGAGAGCCTTGGTGAATGTCTCCAAGGTCGTTCTCACTCCTACTTCAATGCACCCAGACTTCCACCATAAATAGACCAGCAGCATCACCTCCAGCTACTTTCTATGCGTCCCGTCATCGTCCCTTTACTTCATAGTTCCGACTGCAAAGGAAGAGAGAAAGAGAGAGAGGGAGAGAGGCAAGAGATGTATGCAGAGGCCAACCTTCTACTACCCTTTTTTTAGAAGGGTTCTTGCTGCTGCCTTGCCTCCAACACCAGTTGCGCAGCTGCAAGAGCCCAACTAAGTATGTCGCTTACTAGCGATTTACTGGGAGTTTATACTCCAATGAAAAAACCCTACATGTCCTTGTAGCAGTTCATGGTATGCCGCTCTACAGGGAAATATAGTGCTGCCATCCACAATATTTGAATATGATCTTGGAGGTGAAGGAGATTTGTTTAAAGCTTCTAAGCCATTTCTAGAAGAAATAGTACTTACTATAGATCCCATGAGTGTTGTCATGTCCATAAGCCTGGTGGAGATGATGTGATCAATGATACAATGAAGGTTGCAGAGATACAGACAATTCAGAATGAGATCCATAATAATAATATGTTGTTTGATGTATTCTATGAATGCAAGAAGGATCTAGAAAAATATGCCATCAATGAATCAGTTATTGAGCCAGTTGCTCTTCAGATTCCCACAGTACCGACCGAGGAAACTCTTAGTCTTGAAAATAGCAGGATAACTGCAGAAGGATCTCTGAATAAAAGTTTTAGCATTGGGTCTTTAAACATTACAGAGTTGAGCAATGGTGTGGGAAGACTGAACTTTCTTGAGTTCAAGGACTTGGATTTTGAAGCGGTATATGGAATGAGGAGGGCATACATTAAAGGTGACATTAAGAAACTTGGAAACTCTACTGCAATCTATGTAAGCACAAATACTGTCCGCTCTTCCCTTGAGCAGCTAGTAGCCATGGGTGACTTTAAGTCTGAGGATCACAGGCGGAAACTCTTCATAAACATTGAAAAAAACAAAACAAGTAGAAATTTTGGCCGGACAATTAAGATGGTTGTATCAGAGATGTGTTTCTCTACTATTGTTCAACATAATTCAAAAGTTACTTACTGGCTTAACTGTCAATCTCCAGATATCCCATTATACCTAGTTTACCTGATGACATTGCAATGTTTTGCCTTTCCCTCCTCCCTCGGAAGTGCCTCCCTGTTATAAGTGTTGTCTGTAAGAGATGGAAGATGCTCATTCAAAGCAAGAACTTCATCTCTGTGACGAAGGAAACTGGTATGCTTGAGGAATGGCTCTATTTCTTAACTAATGATTTAAAACCTGGATGCTTCCACCGATGCCAGTGCTTCAACCGATGTCTATCAATATGATACTCGGCTAAACAGGCTGAAAATGAAAGTTTCCTGCAAAAAAGAGTTTTACTCCAATATTAGCTGAAATATGACTTAGAGTGGACTGTGATGTTTGGTTTAAATGGCGCAATAATAGGAGAACAACTTCAGCAAAAGAAATGAGGAGTGGCGATAGAACACACACACACACACACACACACACACACATATATATATATATATATATATATATATATATATATATATATATATATATAATTTTATGCAGGTGTTTGAAGACTGTATGCTCGAAATGTTAGAAGACAACTAGTAGTGTTGCAAGACCGATAAGAAACTATTTTCAAATATGCTTTAATCAATCGTAATTTGTCTCGCTTGAGTTAATCGTTAGGCTTAATTCTCGGAATTGGACTTTTCGCCGGACTTGAGTCGCTTATCGAAGTTAAACCGAAGTTGATCTAACCCGACCGAGTCTAGAAAGGCTACCGAAGTTTTGGGGTGCCGGTCCAGGATCTCCTTTTTATCTCCGCCGTGGATGGGATCACTGGATCGAGTCCTTCTTTGCTTCTTGCTTGAGCCGCCGATTGTCTTGCTATCTGCGCCTTGATCGGTTTCTTGATCAGATGGTTCTTGATGCTTTAATGGCTGAGTGGATTACACGCGTTGTTTCTCAGGCCCGATCTCGATTAAATCGACTGGATTGAAAACGCTGATCTCGTTGGATCGAGTTTTGAATTACCCTAACCTTATTCTTTCGTTTCATTTGTTTCAGTCGACCGTTCGAGCCGTCGACTTGCTCCAGAGAGAAAACAGGGGGAAGAGAGGGAAGCCGAGGAAGATCGCCGGTGATTTCGCCGGAGGAGAGACCTTCCAGTGAGGATCCACCGTGGAAATTCTTCAGGGAAGAAGAAGGAAGCTGAGACAGAGAAAGGAGGCTATTCTGGAGATAAATTTTCATCCCTTTGTTTGCTTTTCTCATCCCTATTTATAGTTTTCTTCTGCTCTCTTTCTATCTTGGTCTGCTATCTCATTTGTAATCGATTGCTATAACCGTTAAGCCGCTTTGCTTTTGTCATTCGATTTCGCTCAGATACTGGAGCTTGTAGTTGGTTATATTTGCCGTTATTTCTATGGCCTTGTATTTTATTTCGGGTTCTTGATTCTTGATTACCCAAGCACTTCGTTTTTGTTCTTTCATTGTAGATTGGATGAGTTGTTCCTCTTATCTATTCTTTAGCAATATCTGTTGTATATTGTCATTGGGAAGCTCTTGTACTATTTAATGTAAGTTCTCTGCTGGAAAGTTAATGTTGCTATTTAGAATTGGTTTCGATTGCTAAGGCTATTATATGATTTGGGATCATATCATTACTCCCTCCTCAATCGACCTTGTCCTCAAGGTCAATCTTGGGATGCTTTCGTATTTCTTCAATCTATTTCTCGTGTCAGTTGATACTTTCCTCCTTCGACTCTTAAAGGAGCAATTTTTGTAATGTAAAAGCTTGTCCGTGATTTAGTAGTCTTGATTTTAAACATTTGGCCATAATTTCTCTGTAATTGTGTCTGTTGATTACCATCTATCCATCTTCAACGAGTTGGTGATTTTACTGTGTAAAGCTTTGAATTGTTGTGCCATGACTTATCACCGTGGACTATCTTATGCTATAATTGGGCTATATCCTTTTATCTATCTAGGCTAATTTATGGTCAATTATTGAACTTATTTAGGCTATTTTATAATTAGACATTTATATGTCTGCCCAACCCGGATTGAATGGTCGATATTTGAAGCTTGTTGCTACTGCTTTCTTGCACCCATTGTCTTGATTATCATGTGATAGTTGATGTTGTCGGGTCATCATCGATGTACCAATGCCAATAACTTGGACTTACATATATGCTCTTTATGGTCCTTCTCTCACAATTGAACACAATCCTTTCTTTCTTCTTTCTTCCATTTGGTTGGAGTGAGCAATTGTCAAGGGTTGTTTACTTTGATTGTTGCTTTGTTTATTAGTGTTTGTGTGAGGAGTAGCATGTTGTTGTAAGTGATGTTATTTTAATCTGGAGGTTACCGATCTTGTAGTTTGGCATTGTTACATCATCACCGATTCAAGGCATATTTGGGTGTAATGTGAGTTTGATTCCCTCTTAAATCTGAATAAAGATGGGCCAAATCAATAACTTGTTCTTTAAATTGTGGCCAAGAATGCAATTGTTTATTTACTTGCATCCATTGATACCACCAAAGCGTCCATCCATGTATATTGAGGCTATTAAAATTTCATCATAGGAGTTATAATCGAAAACTCGCTTTCAAGAGCCATCCTCTAGGGTTTTCTCCCTTAAATCTAGGCATATCTATTTTAAGAGGCATTGATATGGGTGTGTGTGTATGTGACATGTTTGGAGAATAGGATTCATCAAGGGATGAATCACATACCGCTTTGAGGTTGTTTTTCTATTCTGCTTTCTATTGATGTCAATCTCTTTGCTATTTCATTCAATGCCATAGTGATTGAGGTCATTTCGCTCATTGTTGTTCAACTGCAACACATTCATCTAGGGTTTTGGATACCTTGTGCTTTCGCCATGTTTTCGATTGAGGATGTAGATGTGAGTTTTGGGAATCAACAGCACCAATGATAAGAAACTATTTTAAATATGCTTTAATCACGTAATTTGTCTCGCTTGAGTTAATTTCGTGCTTAGGCTTAATTCCGGAATTGGACTTTTCTGGACTTGAGTCGATCGAAGTTAAACCGAAGTTGATCTAACCCTACCGAGTCTAGAAAGGCTACGAGTTTCGGGTGCCTTCGTCCGTAGGATCTCGCGTCTTATCTCTCGTTGGATCCGGATCGAGTCCTTCTTTTCTTGCTTGAGCCATCGATTGTCTTTATTCCGCCTTGGATCGGTTTCTTGATCGATGGTTCTTGATGCTTTAATGGTCGAGTGGATTACACGATTGTTCGTGGTCGATCTGGATTAAATGACCACGATGGATTGAAAACGCTGATCTTGATCGTTGGATCGAGTTTTGAATTACCTAACCTTATTCTTTTCGTTTCATTTGTTTCGCCGACCGCTCGAGCCGACTTGCTCAGAGAAAAACAGGGGAAGAGAGGGAAGCCGAGGAAGATCGCCGGTGATTTCACGGAGGAGAGACCTTCCAAAGGAGGATCCACCGTGGAAATTCTTCAGGGAAGAAGAAGGAAGCTGAGACAGAGAAAGGAGGCTATTCTGGAGATAAATTTTCATCCCTTTGTTTTTTTTTCTCATCCCTATTTATAGTTTTCTTACGCTCTCTTTCTATCTTGGTGCTATCTCATTTGTAACGATTTACATAACCGTTCGCTTGCTTTTGTCGCTCGGATTTCCTGTATACAAGTGGAGCTTGTAGTTGGTTATATTTGCCGTTATTTCGTATGGCCTTGTATTTTATTGGTTTCTCGAGTTCTTGATTCTTGACACCGCTATCGCCTTCTCGTTTCTTTTGTTCTTTCATAGATTGGATGAGTTGTTCCTCTTATCTATTCTTTAGCAATATCTCTATTGTATATTGTCATTGGGAAGCTCTTGTACTATTTAATGTAAGTTCTCTGTTGGAAAGTTAATGTTGCTATTTAGAATTGGTTTCTGATTTCTGTTAAGGCTATTATATGATTTGGGATCATATCAAAGACACTGACCATTATACTTAGTAGAGCTGACAGAAAGGTCGAATAGCCCCCGATGCAGCCCCCTATACGGGGAAGACGCCGGGAGGCTGCCGAAATTCTGATTGACATAAAACTTAATTAATTTTATGCAAAATGAACTATAAATTCAAATTTAAAATTTGAATTGAAATTGCAAGTGCTAAGACTATGCTTAGTAAAGACAGAAGAAGACAGGTAGATGATAAATGTAAGAAGAGATTGAGACAGAGACTGAAAATGAAGATGATTCTTATGAAGTCAATCTTACAAATGATAGGAAGGTAGAAGTTAAGCTTGCACTGATGAACTCAAAGATAGTAGACACACAGTTATCATGGATGAGTTGAAAGAAGTCAACTTGAGAACAGAAGATGATCCACATCCAACTTTCGTTAGTGCCCTTCTACCTGATGAAAAAGTTAAAGTAATGAAAGCTCTATTATGCGAATTCAGGGACTGCTTTGATTTGACATATTCTAAAATGCCAGGCTTATCCCTTGAGATGGCAGTTCATAAACTCGCCATTAAACCAATTGTAATGTCTGTTAAGAAAGCTCCTAGGAAAATGAAATTAGAGATTGAAAAACATGTAATTGCAGAAACTAAGAAGCTGATTGAAGCAGGATTCATCTGAGAGAAGTATGCAGATTGGATAGCCAACATCATCCTAGTTAGGAAGAAGAATGATCAAATTTGTATTTGCATTGACTTCTGAGATCTAAACAAAGCATGCCCAAAAGATGATTTTTCACTTCCAATATTAGAATTACTAGTGGATAATACTTCCAACTACGACATGTTCTCATTCATGGACAGATCATCAGATACAATCAAATCAAAATAGCTCCTGAAGATGAAAGATACACATCATTTAGGATGCCAATTAGTATATATTGCTATAGAGTCATGCCCTTCGGATTGAAGAATGCTAGAGCTACATATCAGAGGATCATGACACCCATCTTCAAGGAGTTGATTCACCAAAAAGTAGAATGCTATGTGGATGACCTCGTCGTTAACAACATAGATCGAGAAGATCATTTTGATGACCTAAGGATGGTCTTCAAAAGAATTAGGTAGTAAAATCTTAAGATGAATCCTCTTAAATGCATTTGAGATTTCGTATGAAAAGTTCCTTGGCTACGTGGTGTGACATAATAAAATCAAAGCGATAGTGGATATGCCACCACCGAAGAATCTTCGTCAGCTTCGTTCTGTATAGGGACATTTGGCATTCATCCGATGTTTCATATCAAATATATTGGGCATATGTCAATTATTTGCTAAATTGATGAAGAAGAATGCACCATTTAAATGAGACGATGAATGTCAAAAAGCATATGATAGCATCAAAAGATACATGTTAAATCCACCAATTCTTGCTGCACCAATCCCTAGAAAGCCACTAATTTTATATATAGTTGTACTAGACGAATCCCTTGGAGCATTGCTTGCACAGCACAATGAAGAAGGCAAATAAAATGTGTTGTACTATATCAGTTGAAGATTGATAAAAGCTGAGGCAAAGTACTCTCCAATCGATAAGCGCCTTTGCACTAGTTCGGCCGCTTAGAAGCTTCGACATCATATGTTGTCACATAAGATAACACTCATCTCAAAGATCGATCCGCTGAAGTTCTTAATGATAAGACCAACAAGTCACTGACCGCGTTCTCATACAGTTCGATATTATATATGTATCTTAGAAAGCTGTAAAGGGACAAATACTAGTAGATTTTCTCATTGCGCTTCCTATCCCAACAGATTCAACAATCAATGATGATTTACCTGATGAATAGATTATGTTTATCCACAAAAGAGAAAAGTTGTATATTTAGGAAATATATTTCTATGGTGCATCATCTATTAAGTCCGCTCAGCCCCCAAATCTACCAAAAGTAAGTGTTATCATTTGTCTCGATTTCATAACACCCGAAGGTGACATAATGAGGAATTCATACAGGCCAACTGAACCAAGAACCAACAATGAAGATGAATACGAGGCATTGATAGCAGACCTCGAACAAGTTGATGTCATCGACATCTAAAATTTGAGAATCTTCGGAGACTCTCAATTGGTGATCAACCAAATATTTGGCGTCTACAAAATTAATAAGCTCATACTAACGTACTATCATAGGTGAGTGCTTGAGCTCATGAAGCAAATTCCAAACATTAAACTAGCTCAAGTTTCTCGATCAAAAAATAGTAAAACAGATTGCATGGCCAAGCAAGCAAAAAAAATGATGAACACGGATGACGATGATGTGTTGATTGAAGTGTCCACTCATCGAGTTCTACAACCAGTAAATTCATATTCCCCGTAGGTAGAGGGGACATCAAACTCAAACCAGTAGGAAGCGATTCAAATTGCTCCTCACACTCCCAAAGAACAACAAGTAGAAGAGATAAAAAACTAAAAATTACTACAAAAAAATCATATGAAGCTTACCTTGTGGAAGAGCCTGATGATTGGAGACAATCTTTCATTGACTATTTCAAAGAAAGCAAATTTTCGAAAGATAAAAGCAATAACCACACAAATTACAAAAGAATTCTTCGATATGCTTATGTTAATGACACATTGTATCGTAGATCTTTTGAACAAATGTAATTGTGATGCTTAGGGAAAGATGATGACAATAAGGTAATATCCGAAAGGACTCTACGCACACAAGTTAGCTCAAAAAATAGCAACAAAAATCAAGAGAATGAGATAATATTGGCCATCATTGCTGAAAGACTACATAGATCATGCCAGAAAATGTGATAAATGCCAAGTCCACAGGGATCTCATTCATCAACCTTCGAATTCTCTGCATCCAACAATAGCCTCCTGGCTGTTCGAAAGTTGGGGCACAAATATAATTGGGCCGACTGATCCTCCATCATCAACTGGACATTGATTAATTTTAGTATCTATTGACTACTTCTCCAAGTGGGTTGAAGCTGTTCCGTTCAAAGAAGTCACTGTTGATCAAGTTGTTGACTTCTTCACCAATAATGTTGTCTATATGTTCAGGGTGCCATGACGAATCATTTCAGAAAATGACCATGCCTTTAAGAGCGTGAAGATATACAGATTCGTTGGCTGACACAAAATCAATTGGTGATACTCATCAATCTACAATCCAAGGGCCAATGGTTTAGTAGAGGCTTTCAATAAGATATTAGTAAAGCTACTCAAAAAGATTCTCACAAAGAATAAAAGAGAGTGACACACTAAAATGATGGAATTATCTGGGCATACAGAACCAGTTACAAAATGCTGACCAAGGCCACTCCTTATGCTCTAACATTTGGAGTTGAAGTTGTTTTATCACTAGAAGTTGAGCTACCATCACTTCAAGTAGCTACCCAATTCAATCTTACTCAGGATGAGAATGCTCGGCTGTGAAATGGAAGAGTTGGATGGGCTTGATGAAGTTAGACTCCAAGCTCAACAAAGTTTAAAAATCTACCGAGAGAGGATGTCCAAAGCATTCAATAGTTCAGTACGTCCTCGGACATTCCAAAAAAGTGAATTGGTTCAGGTGTTGAGAAGGTCAATCATCCATCATCGCAAGATCAGTGATAAATTCAAAGCTAACTAGGAAGGTCCTTACGTCATATAGAAGGTGTACGAAGGAGGAGCCTACCAACTTATTGACACGAATGGTCAACGATCGATGCCACCAATCAACGGTCAATATCTCAAGAAATATCATAATTGACTGCGGATAAGTATATAAATACTTAAATTAATTTTGCACTAGTAAGGCTTTCAAACCAAATACGCATGTAATGTCAATTGAAGATTGTCTCGTAAAATGAGAACGCATTTCAAGTTACTACAAAAATTTTCCCTGTTAGACAAGGGGCATTTTTTATATATTTATCTAAGTCAATATCATGCTTCAAGCCGAGATCCTCAGATAAATATATATGATGATCAAAATATGATATGTTTGTTTATATTAAAGAAGATTAAGCCCAATGATATATTGTTGAACTAATCTGCAATCCCGTTGTTAGGCAAGGGGCATCTTTATATGTTGATCTAAGTTGATATCGTACTTTAAGCTGAGATCCTTAGATAAATATATATATTATGATTGAAAAAAATACATCATGTCTATTTTGTAGTAAAGGAAATCAAACTTTATAATATATCTTTGAACTCATCCGTAATCCCCCTATTAGACAGGGGGCATTTTTTTCTTATGATCAAAGTTGTTCAATCCTCTCGTGAAACATGAGATTTTCTTGTATGTATTCGTGACATCGAAGCTTTATACGAGATCCCTGAATATATCTATAATTATTATGGTCAAAGTTGGAGGCTCTTGCATGAACAAAAAGAATCAATTGTAAGTATAAAAAGATAGCCATAAATATCAAAAGTTTGTCTCCCAGATTTGCCAAATTCTGACGATCAAATTAGAAGAACTCCCAATTTTGAAAGCTTTAATCAAATAAATTGAAAAAAAAATATCAAACTTTACATCTTCAAGTCTAGGACACGAATGAGCTCTAAAATTCAAATTCAATAAGCCCATAAATGGCTGAGTTGCTGACGCTCTCCTCACTCAACAAGCCACAAGAAAAGACCGCAGTGAAAGAGCCCCCGTCTGTTAATCTGATGACAAAATTACCAAGCCATCATAACTTAAATCGAAGACTCGAGTATGTTCTAAAGGACAGACTCAACAAGCCCATAAATGGCCGACTCGTTGATGCTATCTTTACTCAACAAGCCATAAGAAAAGGCCATAGTTAAAGAGCATATGCTCATCAGCCCAATAATGATAGCTATTCAGTCTCAAACTAAATTTAGCTTAGTGATTACAAGCATCTATAATCTAAAAGATTTTTCTTCTTGGTCGATAGACCAAGACAATCTGAGAAAATAACTCTCAATTCAGAGCAGCCTCAAATCAATATCTATATTTCTTGCAAGGTGATATTCCAAACTCTTTTCAAGTAGTCTGATCATAAAAGCACGATCAAAGCTAATTTCTCATCAAGTCCATCAAAGTAAAGCAAAGAGAAATGATTCATAGTTCACACAAAGGCAATGTAAACAAAAGAAATTTATGATTATTCTATTAAACACACATCAGTGATAACTCAAACTTATAGACATAATATAAGACTGATCATGATGCATTCAATGAGTCCTTCAAAACAACAAGCAGTGATTTATAGCGATACACAAAACAAAAGAAATTCTATGATTATTCAGTCTATTAAAACACACATTGCTAGACTGATAACTCAAACTTATAGACATAATATAAGCCAGAAGACTCGATCATCTGTATGCACCCTTCAATGAGTCCTTCAAACAACAAGCACAGGGTTTATAGCGTACATACACTTCTTGACAAGTCAATATGGATAAATCAGGTCAATCATTCATCAAGCCCGTCAAGCTTAAAGCTATGACAAAAGGAATTTCAAATCTCAAATTAAACAAATCAATTCCTCCATCCAACTCGGTCAAGCATGAAGCTAGGGTCGGAAGAAATCCAAATCTATAAAGAGATAAAAGAAAAAGATCTTCAACAAACTCATTGAAGCAGAGAGTAGATAGTGGAAGAAGCTCTCATCCATCCGACAAGTCAATCAAGACAAATCAGTCAATCTTGTCATTTAGCTCATACAAACACAATACATTATACTAATGACATATTCTTCCAAAGTTCCATAAGCTATTGAAATTGAAACTGAAGTGATTCAAGATCCATGACCAGCCCAAATAGTCAATCAATTTTCAACAAACATGACTCACTCCATGCATGAATCACACTTGTTGGGGGGCTTTTGTTGACCTTCATGCATGCTGCATCAATCGAGTCGAGATCACAAGATAAATTTGATGGATTTCGGATGCAACAATGCGCAAATCAAAGATGAAATACACTCACATCATCAGAATTAGTCGAAATGATTTTCGATCGACGACGGACTTCGCCATCAGGTTCATAACATCAAAATTGATTAGAATATACATATTGCACAATTCGACAGTTGATTGATCAAGAAGATCACATACTACACGATAAGTTTGAGACGATGCCTAAATGACCTCCGCTCACGAAAATGATCAGTCGTTAGAGTCAAAATGTTGAAACATACAAAAGAGACTATTCACACTCAATTCGGATGAGTCTACATGAATATCGAATGATCAGAAATGATAACCCATAATTTTGATCTGAAATTGACTCGATTCGACTCTAACATGAACCAAACGGTCTCCGATCACGAAACGGACAATGTTGTCACGTTTGGAACATCAAAATAAATTAAGATTGACATATATATTGCCCATATAATAATGTTGGGACTAGAATTCAAACTAGGGTTAACTAAACACTTAAATGAAACCCTATAAATACCTACTTATACCAAACCCTAACTTTAACTCCTATTCAACCGAATTTCTCCTGTTCTCCCGTAGTCGAATGATTCCCATCCTATTTGGCCCATCCTCCAACAACAACACCATAGAGGAGCCCATCTCGGTATCCATATCCCTACAAACCACGCCCACTCCTCCCCCTCCGCGACAAGATCCTGCATACACTGAACTGATGCGACGCTGACCACACCCTATTCCTGTGACCTCAGATGCCGGCCCGCTTCAGAGCGCAGACTGATATGCGCTCCACCTCGCGCTTCAGCAAGCTCCACGCGCTGCGTTGCCTGCCTCTTTCTTACTGGTATAAAATTGCTTGCTTGTGGGTGTATAAGAGTACCCGTACACACCTTTCTTGGCGTGACAGGGAAATATGAGTTTTCTAACAAGTACTCGAAGAGCCTATGCCTGTATTTTTAGATGGGTAGGTTGGGAGACTCACGGCCATGGTGTTTCAAAAGACTACCCATGTGCATCTTTTTAGACATGTGGGCAAGCCTAGTTTGGATATAAATTCCCCGACTAGAGGAGATGCTGCAAAAATTTTGTCGGAATCCGAAATGACAATGAACAACAAAAGGGGGCATTTGGAATTTAGCCTTCTTGCAAGTATATAAGTACCCGTACACGCCTTTCTTGGTGTGGTGGGAAAATCTTTATTTCATGTGGGTACTTCAGAGCTCCAGACATGCCTTTCTTAGCATGGTGGGATGACGCATTCGGTCGTGGTGTTTATACCACCCATACATGTCTTTCTTGGCATGATAGATATGCCCAAAGATATCCCAGAAGCCCCTATAAGGGACGATGCCAAGATGATGCAAATGTCAAATTTTCATACTAGGTGAGATAACAAATAAATTCAACCATAATTATAAAATTAATATTTAAACTTACATTTCAGGTGCTTTAAAGACTCATGCATGGCTTTCTTGGCATGGTGGGATAATGCATTAGGTCGTGATATTTACACCACTCATACATGCCTTTCTTGGCATGGTGAGCGTTATCCCCGAGCCCCATATAATGGGACGATGATCTAAAATTGTCAAAATTTTATCTAAAAATCTTAAATTTGTAATGAAACTTTATCAAAACAAGTAACACTAATCAAATCACTTAAGCTTAAATCAATGTTGAATTAAATTATCCGCAAGCTCATTACATTATACCAACGCCTAAACTTAGTGTCCGAGGATGTCGCCGGGATCGGTCTTATCAACTAGTTAACAAAACCTAAAAAATTCAATATTATAATAATAACCAAGAAAACATTCGAGAAGCCATAATGGCCACAAAGAGATCGATCTCTATTATTAAATTAATAGAGTCGGATCCAAATAAAAATTAAATGATTATCAAACTTATACATCTCAAATGGTATTGAATGGAGATTTCAAGAGATACTTTTATCAAAATGTGCTTGCAAGTTTAAATCAAATTAATCTAAATTAATTATCAAGATGTGGCTCGTATCATCTGATCTCGTGGTTTGGCCAGTAGACTCCACATATGATGCGTTATGATGAGTCCTACGGTGCTCACGCCAAATGACACTATTATATATACACGACAGAGTCTGCCCCGATGGCTCTATTATTTGAGATGTGAACCATATGGTTCACTTGATAGAACAAAAAGCCCTTTGTTAGATAAGGTAGACTTAAGTTTGTCTCTTAGACAAACACCACCCCAAGTCTACAAGTTCCAGACAATGCAACCCATCACCGACAAGGATACGCCGTTGAGTTGACTACCCTTAGACTAAGTCACTGAACCATAATAGTCTGGAATGACAGAACCATGGAATCTCACATCATCATTCTCTCAACCTTCCGCTTTAAGTTAAATAATGATGAATTTCATAAATCTAAATTCCAAAACTTCACATGCTACTACTATATCGCATTTAGCATCTAACCACTCATTTTAATCGAAAGTTCTCTCTCAATATGAGGAGTAATTAATTATGCTTGTGCCTATAGGAAACCTGGAACAAGATCTAAAGTCTTCATAAAATGAGGGTGAAATCTTTGGGTTGTGTCTTATCTACTAGCTCTTTAGCCTTTTGAAAATTTAATCGACATAATTCATACTCTCTTCATCAAGAGGTCGGTGGTAAATTTTTGGAGCTCATATTTATGGCATGTTTATTTTATATTTATGCATGTTCCTTCATTTTATCATGATTTTTTTAGGTTCATATCTAAAGATTAATTAAATTCTTCTTTTGGGCTTAATTGGATTAAAAACTTAATTAACTTAATTAAATCATAAAATCATTTGAGATAATGTTAAACCATAAAAAAGAAATGAGATGTGGGTTAATCATTAATCATCTATTCTCCTCTTAGATTAAATAACTTGAACTTTGAAA
Organism: Cymbidium sinense; assembly: GCA_021442155.1. Taxonomy (NCBI): domain Eukaryota; kingdom Viridiplantae; phylum Streptophyta; class Magnoliopsida; order Asparagales; family Orchidaceae; genus Cymbidium; species Cymbidium sinense. The sequence continues at coordinate 36,286,615 of CM038215.1, forward strand.
TCAAATCTTAAAGAACTTCATTTGACTTGAGGTTATTTATTTAGTATGATTATCCTTAGGTTTTAATAAAGTGTTTAATCATTTAGTAATGTAATTGCTTTGCTTTAATTATTATAAATTTAGTATGTCATTTATTTCACACATTATTTCATTTATGTTTTAAATTTTTTAAAAAAGTAAAATATTGCATTTAATTGTATTGGTGTTGCATTAAAAGAATAAGTGGCTACTCACTAATAAATCTCAAAATTATTTTCTCAAATAATTAATATATAGTTGCTACTTATTACTTAAATTCAAAATTGTGTATTTATTAAATTCATTGTAAGCAATATGAGTATGTACAAATGAAGTTAATTTCCTCTTATGTAAAACAAGAACACACATAAAAATTATTTAAGGCTTACTTTCTAAATTTCATCTTTATGTTTATATGTATGCATATGGATCAACAAGTATATAATATGAACAACCCAACACTTTAAGTAATCCAGTTGAACTTTCATAGTTCAACAAAGGCAACGCGGTGTATAAAATGAAATCCATTTCTATGAAATTCATGCATCATATTTTTGTGCATATATGTACATGACACACACACACACACACACACATATATATATATATATATATATATATATATATATATATATATATATATATATATATATATATATATATATATATATATATAATATATATAAATTCATGATATGTTAATAAAATGATATGTGTATATGTAATAAGTTAAATCAAATAAGAATGTTCATATAATAACATTGAAGCTAAGTTAAGGATATAAATTGATTGAAATTTGGTTTTATTAAAATTAAGGAAATTTACATATAATAATATATACATATTTAAAAACAATATTTAATTTCATAAAAAAAACATTTCATTGAAGTAACAAGAGATGTAATAATAAGATTTAAATTGTAAATTAAATTTGGTTTTATTAAAATTAAAGATGCTTTTATATTTAAATGAATTTCTTTATGTTAAATCTAAACATAGGTTCAATTAAAAATTCATACATCTTTCATCTAAAAGATTGATAATCCTAAAAATCCATTCCTTAGCTTCAACCTAAGGTAGGGATTGAAGGGGATCATTCATCTTTTCTCTCTTTATAACTAAAAGCAATTATTATGAGATAAAACATATAAGTTCATATAATCTAATAAATACATTAAGATGCTAATGATTTAAAATCTAATCACTAATAAGGAATTTAAACTTTCAACTTTAGAAAACTTCAAATTTAAGGAAAAAATCTAAATAAAGACATACCAAACTTAAGACACACATTAGAATATTAAGTTACCGATCTTAGCCTTAAGTTAGACCGGAATGTTGAGATATGATATTTTATTTTTTGATGTAATATTTTAGACTAGAGATTTTTTTATGCATAGTCCGGATGTTTAGCGATATTAGACTAATGATATTTCAGGAGATTGTGCTTAAGTGGACTGTTTGTAATAATAAATAAAATAAATGCTTAACTTACAGGTATGTTTAAGTCCTAAGCATAATCCAATTAGTGAGTTTGGTTATCCGGGTGCTAAGTCTAAATATATGAATTTGCTTGGTTTGAAGGAATGTTAATCTAACTTCCATTTTACGTAAGTAGATAGATTTAATTTTTTATAAAAAAGTAATTTTGCAATAAAATAATTCAAATGTTTGATTATTGTATTTACATTGTGCAATATGACATAATTTTATAGGTTTCTTGAAGTGTTTGATGTTTGTCTGGATACATTAGGTTCTTTAAGATAAAATTAAATTTTCTACTCATATTAATAACTTTAATTAAATTTTAATCATTAATAAACTCATCTTAAAGCCTAAGTTTTTAATCAATAGAAGATTTAATAACCTCTTAGCTAGATGTTGTATGTTCTAAACATCATATGCATATTATCTCACTCTTGAAAATAGGGGATCTCCACTCTTGTATAATAGGGGACACGCTTGACCTGTGAGGGCAGTCACTTATAGTGGAGAACACCCATTGTCTCTGATTTGACCCATAACCTACTTTCATCATGCATTTAGGCATAAACTCTCCCAAGTCTAAGTCCAAAATGAATAAAAAATGAAATAAAATATGTGAACATGATTGCATTAGCTTATGTCATATTTGCATACCAAACATGATCTAATCTCTTAGAGAGTGATTTTAAGATTTTAGATTCTTTCTAATTAATAATAACTAGCTATCTTGCATTGACATATGACTAGCTCACATGATTTTAAAATCATAGAAGGTGTTAACTGATAGCCACTTTAGGCGGTTGTAAGTTCAAAAGAGATGGGGTTGGTCCACTCACTTTAGTGGAAGTGGACTAACATATCCCACTTTCCTGAGTAGAATTAAGTCGAGCTCTTGGCTTATGCTAGAGCACCCTCAATATAGGTTCAGAGGCTGTTTGTTTCTCTTTTACCATGAGTATAAGTTCTCACCTCTTAGGTAATTCCATGATCGTGTGTTGTCAGAATCTAAACTCTAACTTTCTAATAAAATTTTAACTCAAATAAATATAATTTCTCTCCTTCAAACATATAAAGCCTCACTACATAATAAATTAAAGTATTCACTAAGCTTTCTAGTATCATGGATGCTTCCTACTCATCCTTCTTTGGAGCCTGTTAAAAACTCTTCTTATTTAAGCTCTTCCTATTGTTTTCCAAGACAACTAATTCTTTGATCATCAATCTTTGAAATCTTTGGAGACACTAATTGACTATTTTAATTGAGAGTGTTCTATCAAAACAAGACACTCTTTTATACTCCTCTTTGTCATCTAACAATTAAGGCTCAAAATTTTCCAATTTCTAATTGATAATGGAGTTGATCTTCATAAATGTAAGTAGGTTCTATCAAAACATGTTAATGCTGGTCTTATGAAGTGTATAAATGACCCATTGGCTTGATTTTGAGCCTAAGCCCTTTAGCATGTCCTTCCTAAGTGAAAACTAAATTAAATCTCCTTGGAATGTACAATGATGCAATGCTTGTCATGGTGAGCTTTTATATATTTTTCATGCAAAATTTTAAAGTTCTTCATCTCTTGAAAGATCTTTCATATCCGTTTCAAAATTTGTTGCCATTGTCAATTTTATTGATTCACTATTGGCAACTTCTAATAATCCACCAAAAAATCCAAATCATGCGGATTTGAAACAAAAAACTTAAAAATACTTAAAATAAAGTTTTATTGATGATTCATGTACTAATCAATCAAAGGCAAGATATATGCAAGGGATGTTATCAATCAAAATGTCTTGAAAAGCCACAAATTACAACCATGCAACATACGAAATATTCTCATGTTCTATTTTTGAACATTAGTATGAGGATGATACTTTTCAACTTCATGTATATTAGCTCATCTCCAAAAATTACTTACAAACCAATTTTTCCAATTGAAAACAATAGAAGTGGGTAATCTAAAGCATCTTCAAACATGATGAAAGCATAACTATGTTGTGTCCTCTACTATGATGCCTTTTACAAGGAATTGAACATGTCATCTAGCTAAACGATCAACATTGATCAAAAGACAATTGAATTCTCATTGATTCTCAAGTAGTCCTCCTAAGAAATCCATTAATAAGATGGACTCCCAAGCAAAGCTAAGCATTGCAAGAGGCGTGTAGAGGCACACCTTTTGATTTAGTGGCTTCAAAAAATTTCACAAAAAAATATTCATTTATTAATTGTTGCACATTCAAGGGAATTGTTAGCAAATAAACATAATACTTCAAATTTTGAATCGTTTTCTCCACACCAAGTGTACTGACACTTATCTAAGTGTGTGCCTTTCATATCCAGGAATCAATTGTGCTTCTTCTCACAATTGGATGCTAATCATGATTAAGTTATAGATCGATTCAATATTGTGTCTTTATTGTGGCAATGCAAAAATGACAATAAAGAAACTAAAAAAAAGTAATATTGGTAATTCATATGATAACTTAATTTTTCCTTATCGAAGCTATCTTTAAACTCTTCTTACTCTCTTTCTCTCTCTCTCTCTCTCTCTCTCTCTCTCTCTCTATATATATATATATATATATATATATATATATTTATTAGTATTGAGTATGAGTGAAGAATGTATTTATTTTTACTAAAGTTTATTGATTTTAAGGGATTAAAAATAGAGTTGTGCTTTGAAGGCTATGAAAAAAGATTAAGGGATGTTTAGTTCTGAAAAAATGCGATATATTTAGATTACTTTAGGTTATTTGGTTGAAAATTCTACAAATACATGAGTTTATTTTTTTCCTGTTGGTAAAATAAATATAATGTAAAGTATTTTGAAGGTTTTGAGTGGCGAGGCGTATGGCCGATAGCCGGTCAACGGTCGGCGATGATGGCAGGTGATAATGGGTGGCGGTAATATTACGTCTAAAGCTTAGGGCGTGGCCTAAACCCGCGATTTATAAAATTTATTATTTTAGATAAATTCTAAATACACAAAAATTTAACCTTTTGATGAATTTCAAATGCTTTGCATCACTTTGAAATTTTATTTTCATGCGCAAAAAAAAAAATACATTTATTTTATTTTACTTTGTTTTCATTCCAACCAAACATCTAAGAAATCATAGGTGATAACATGTTGACACTATGTAAATGCAATTCTATATATAGCTTTTGAAATAAAATTATTTAATTTTTCACCTCATATATGATTAACATCCATAATTTAATTTTTAAAATGATAAACTCTCAATTTGAATGTACAAATAACAAAGATTTTTTTTTTTTAATATGCTCCCCATAGCATATTGCACCCTTTATATATCTTTAGGTGGTATGACATTTATAATTAGATATAAAAGTTTAATAAAGGTTAGACTCTCATTTGAATAATAACAAAATTTTTTTTTAATATTAATAGATTTTTATATATCTTTATGGTATGACATTTTAATTAGATATAAAGTTTAATAAAGGTTAACTTATCTTTGGTATATTTTGTATTTTATCTTGTAACATAAGATTTTTTATAAGTGAATAACTTGAACATGAGTTATGCATTTTAAGATTAAAAAAATTAATTTTATCTTAGCTTTACCTTTTGAGATTTTTTTTTTTTAGATGATTAAAAACTTATACCTTTTGAGTTTAATGCTTAGTACTTTTGAGATTTTGGATAAATGAAAATATATAACCTCGTTATACATTATAAGTTTTGGGTGAATCTTAAACTTTTATTTTTTAAGTCATTATATATATATATATATATATATATATATATATATATATATATATATATATATATATATATATATATATATATATATATATATATATATATATATATAGAGAAGAGAAATTTGTTCCTTGCTCTATGTAATCTTTCTAATGAGTAGTATTTCATCTAGCTTCTCATTGAGACCTTTTATTAACATTCATAATTTTAGTAGAGATCATATTATTAAATCATTCGTTATGAAATTTATTTGGTTCTGCATTTAAAATCTGTAAATACTATAGTTATTTGGTTGAGGTTTATAAATTCGACTTTTTTATTTGTTGAAAAAATATAATATAAAATATTTTGAAAGTTTGATGCCGACGGTGAATACGGGCTCCTTAGGTGTTACTGTGGCGGCATCGGTTAATTTGGGCAGAGGAAACGACATATGACAATGACTTTATCTATGTATATTGGTGTATATTTAAAATTCACTCAATCGACAATTAAATATACAAAATAACTTTTATAATATTTTTGGAATATATTATATTACATTAAAAATTTACTTTACCTCAAACTAAATACCAAAAAGAAATAAAATCTTTGCATTTAATTTATAATGCATTTCAAATGAAGTCAATCAAAAATGTGATCTTTTAGTGATACATCTATTACCCATCAATTCTTTCTTATCTGCATTACACAAACCTTAGAGTTTAGACTCATCAACCATCTCCTCAGGAGGGTTTGAGTCCTCAGAATTCCATGCCTGATCAGAATCAACCCGCCAGGGCATTAAATGGAAGAGTGGAAGGAGGACGAAGGGATCTGCGAGAGGATTCTTGCTGGGGTTTCTAGAGCAGGTAGAGAAAAGGAACAATCTTTGGATTGGGTAAGGCGGCCCCAGAGACTAGAAGCGTCTCTGAAACTTGGTATGGAGGGAACAAATGATAGGGTTTTAGGGATGGCGAGAATAGGGTTTTGAAGGTCACTAGATTCGAATATGCTAAAATAAAAATCAACCCAAATCACTATTAAATAACAAAATTGTATATTTATTGCTCAACATTTTATTATTATTATTATTATTATTATTATTATTATTATTATTATTATTATTATTTTTATTATTATTATTATTATTTTATTAAATCATCAAACGAATATTTAATTAGTTATACAAATAAAAAACTTCACAAATAAAATAAAAAATTATATTAAAGAGTTAATGAATAAAAAAAAGAGAAGATAGAGATTTCATTTTATTTACAACCTAATTAAGAAAAGTTGAGATTCAATTAAGATATTTTCATATAAATTTAATCAAAGCATAATTTTGATAGGCTTTGAGGAACTAGCCACAAACAATTAGCATGCTAATGACTTCAATCCCATTATCATATCTTATTTAGTTGCAACAAATCTCAAAAGACTAAATCTTCTATGAATTATTGTGTCGCTATGCTCCACTTCATAGCACGTCGTTCTCGAAAAAATGTTATAGTCAAAATGAGAAACAATTACTTAAAACTAGAGGTGTAATTGAGACAGATTCACACACTTCGAAAAATCGGGTTGGGTTGACTAATTTTTGGGGTTGGGTTAAAAATTGACGTTTGATTTTGAGTCGGGTTGGGTTGACTCTCCCAAATTCGATTTTGGCCTCGGCTCAATTTTCAATTGAGATTTTACATGAATAACTTTTTGATTGATTTTGACTCATTTTGACTTAAAATATATATATATATATTCCGGGTCATATTGGTGGGTTGGTTGAATACGCGTTTAATAAATTGGGTTTCATCGGGTCAATTTGTTGGGTGACTTCAATTCGACATCTACTAAAACTTCCTCTAACATTGATACTTGTTTTCGTCTCATTTGAATGATATGACAATAACTTCAATTTTTTTTTATTCAATCCATTGCATAAAACTACAAATCATTATCATCATTGTAGTTAGAACATCGTCAATTTATTGGCTTAATATAACATCATTGTGGACATAGTCATTTATATATATATATAAAGAGTAGCAAACTAAACAGCTTCCAGCAAAGAGGTCCATGGAGCTAAACCCTAAGCACAAGCGGTCAACCAAGGCTATGTTTACACCCTCAACTAACACCAAAGAAACCCTCTTTTAGCCACAAGAAATTCAAGAAGTCAAATGTCTTCGAAATAATGCGGTCACTATAATGCATCTCTCACAATCTTCTTCTCTCAAAAATATTTTTCTCAATTTTAATGTTTCAAAATAAATAAAGGTGAAATTGACAATTCACAAACATAACTTCTTCCTAAGCAATCAAATGAGCTCTAATGTTTGTCTTGGTGATTTTAAAAATAAAAAACTTAAAAGATTCTTCCTTGTTATTTAAAACAAATTTCTGAACTTGGAATTTGTTTTTTTTTTTTTTTGGAAGAATGGAGGAGGATTTCAGGGATTTTTTTTTTAGATTTTTTTATTTGGAGAGAGTTAAATCATAGAAATGGTTTGTGATTACAAGTTAATTTTTGCTTGTAATTTATCTTATAAGAATAGATCTTGTTAAATAGTGTGAAAGAAAGCTGAGTATGGAACAATTCACCTTATTTACTTGCAATAGGAAATTTTAGGTTTAATTTTTGTGAGTTTATGAACTATTGTAACCTTCAACATGTGGTGTTGTGGAGAGGGAGAAACTTAGCAGTTCATCCTCATATATTGTCTTTGCTTGTTTCGAGTGCCCATCATACTTCTTAGAGTAAATATATCTTTCACTCCTATAGTTATACCGAGTATCGTCTACTTCAGAGATAGTGAATTTGCTTATTATTCTTTGCTCATCATTTGATCGTGGATTTTATTAACTCATTAGCGTGTACATTAGTCTACTTGTCCAACTTGATAAAATCGATTGATTGTCTTGACGAGAATGATAAATATTCATTGCTTCATAGCCGAGAGATATTGAGAGTAACTGAGTACTTCTTTAGTATATGTCCAGAATAATTATATTTACCGATTTAGTCAATTGTTATAGAGCTATCGTAATTGGATTACACGACAGTTTAGTTTTTCTCAGTCGACTGCTCACTGATAGGCTATTCATCCTTGGGGTAGTGGATATTAGGAAGATCAAATTAGTCCCCCTTGAGACATGTTACTTCTTTGCTTCCGTTGTTTGGCTAAATTTACTAAGACTTGGCACCAGTTCTCATTTTGAATAACTTCTCCAGCAGTAACGATATTATACTCACTTGAGTGTATCATTTGATCCTTTCTTGAGCTGTGTTGTCAAAATATGAGCGGAAGGTGAGATTAATATTTTTTCCAAAGATCATTATTCAAGATCAGCATGTAAAGATTTTTCTCTTACGCTTTCCTTCATTGAACTAAATCTTTTATTTATTCCAGACATAACCTTCTAAATTTTTCTAATTATATTCTTTAATAAATTTATTGTATGACTCTGAATTTTATTCATATACTCTTACATTAGTCATAAACATTCACAGGAAAAGAATATGCAGGTAAGTGTGACAGAAGTCAAAGTGAGACTAATGTCACTTTTGATGGCATTTAAACTGCTATTCATTTAAAATAATAATTGCATTCTAATTTCGGACAAAATGCGTACAACTAAAATATCAATAGATATGTAATTTGTTTAAAGTTAATGCCTTAAATGCTAAAGCTAATCAACATTTAAGGTGTAAAATCCTATGAGTATGATCTCAAATTCTTAAACCAAGCAAAGCCTTAAATATCAAGTTGAAAAAAAAAGATTCTAATTTTTATTTATGAGCTATTTTATTATCTGAAAAAGAAATACAATATAAGTGAAATACAATATAAAATAAATGTAGTATATTTTGAATATTTTATATTTATTTGACTGAAAAACATATAAATGCAATAATTTTTTTTTATTTGATAAAGTGAATATAATATAATATATTTGGTGAGAATCGATAGGTGGTAACGCCATAGATGTAGTTAGTAGTCATAGTGATGATTAAATAGTAGTAGTATGATTTCTAATTGATTGGTGCTTTCGATGAAAAAGTATCAGTGGTTGAATGAATTAGATAATGTAGGTGTATTGATGTGATGGCGGTGGAAATTATGCTGGATTAATATAGATAATGCGATGATCAATAGTAATAGTAGTAGTGGCATGATCAAATAGTATATAAATTTTTACTAAATAGTAAATTTGCGAATAAAGTGGTAATATAGTTGATGTGGTGACAGCGAGTGGTTGGTGTTGATGGCAATGATGAAGATGACGATGATGATGACGATTTTACTCAGAGTGATGTATTTAAAATTAGTCTACGAATTTCAAATATATTGAATTTAAACTAAATAATAAATTTAAAATACACAAAAATTTTACATTGCAATTCAAATTCATCAATCAAAACACCAAAAAAAATTATAATTCTTGCATTTTGAATATAATACACTCACTTTGCAATAAACCAAACAGCCCCTATATACTGCAATATGTATAGTTGAGGGATCAATTTGATCTTAAACCCTATATATATATATAATTATCAAACCAATACCATTTAAAATTTAAAAAAAAACAGAGAATATAGAAAATGCTTCAGGTGCACAAATGCATAAGCATAAAAATATATATATGAGCAACAGCGTTCGGTGGATAATCATTCTTCAGCTTAAGATCCACACACTGTTTAACTTTGTCTTCACTCAGCCTCGGAGTTGCATTTGTAATATTGAAGCAACAACATATCAGACAACCTACCCAGGTTAGAAGACTCTGCTGCCCTTAAGGCATAGTATCCACTGGCTTTCTTCCTGTCAAGAGCTCTAAGAGAACAACGCCAAAATATACACATCACTCTTCTATATTGCCCTGTCATTGCATACCTGTATCATATATGTGAAAGGGGCATATGAGCATCTAAAAATTTCTTGCAAATTACAAGATTTACATCAGATATATACTGCAATATGTTGAGCTGAAGAACGAAAAAGCTTGGAGCAGACTTACTCTGGAGCATGATAGCCAAAAGTCCCTAGAACACGAGTGGAGTGCAAACGAGCGGCAGTATCAGGAGACTGGTTCGTTAAAGTGAAGTCGGCAATTTTCGCTTAGAAGCCATCAAAGAGAAGAACATTGCTTGACCTGACATCATGTGGACTATAGAAGGCTGGACTTTTGGAGACACTGAGACCTCTAGCTGCCATGGCGATTTTCACTCGCTGAATCCAGCTTAGTACCGAACCAGGTTCTGCATCTTGCACTCCTTTCCTTCCTGAAAATGAGAGCTCAAATGAGACTTAAGCAATAGTAGTAATATCATGGACTATGGAGGGGCTGAGGTGTCACTGTTTGAGAAAATTTATACATAGCTATGTATAACATGAAAGTTTTATTCTAAATTCTCCTGCAACTTCTCTAATTTTGAGTTTAGTAATTTCACCTTTTTCCACTTAAAAATCTAGCTTTGTCACTGATTATTACATACAATACAATATGACGTATCTCAGAAGAAAATGGAAGGTGGAATTATATACCATGTACATCATGCAAGGATCCTTTCGTTGCAAACTGATAGATGAGTATTCGATTGTTAGTCTCCAAACAGTATCCCAATAACTGGACTAAGTATTCATGCTTCAATCTTGAAACCATTGCTAACTGCATCAATCAACACAAGAAGATTATAAAAATGGACCTTGTTACTGTTTCATAGGTTTATATAGTAGATTATGTGTTGAAATGGATTAATATGTCGAAACAAGGGAAGAATAGGAATTGAAAGAAACAAAATCGCTATAAAACTACATTTAATCGCTAAAACCAGCACAATAGTTCGTGTAAGAAAGATGTACAACTCGCCTGAGCAGCAAATTCTGAATCGCTCTCTAGAGAGGCATTGGGATCTAACTTCTTTATTGCAGCAGGTTCTCCTGTGCTTAAAGTCGCAAAGAAGACCTTTCCATAAGAACCTTCACCAATAAGAGCTTTTTGCCAAATATATGGCAGGTATCTCAATAGAAAGGGCCACCTTTGGAGCTCCACTCCTGGCATTAGTTGGGCCTCTTGGTTCCCTATCGTGGCCTAAAATGCAGAAAACATAACAGCAAAAACCTTTTCAATCAAAGTTTCTCCTCTTAATATTGGGAGCTATCAATACATACATACATACATCTTTGTGTGTGTTGAGTGTAGGATTTCAACAATATTGTACTTTCCTAACACTAATAAATTTAACAGTCAATAACACAAATTAAAAGAAGCAAACGAATGCAAATAGAACCTTTAATGTAAATTATGGAATCACTTTCCATTACTAAGTGCAAACCAGAAAATAAAATTATTGACAATATCCACCAAGCCATCTGTACCACTTTTACATTCAAAATGCAATTGGCATTACGCTATGGATAAATGAAGTATATATAGGAAGAAGGACGATTATCTTGTAGTAAAATATGTAACAAATCAAAATTTCTGAGAAGTTTGTATTTGATTAAACTGGTTCTATGATACATTGTTAGTTTTAAACCAGATCTCTGATGCCTTTTATATGAGAAGTGCTGACATGATTGCTTGGTGAGCAGAGAAATTAAAAATATTCTTTATTCTGATCCACAGATAAACTCCATAAGCACATGGCTTTGAACCTGTGCCCTCCGAAGGAGAGCGAAATCCTCAACTGCTTAAGCAACTAGGCAGCCATCGCCAGAAACCTTCACTTCTGTAATTTAGAAAAAAAATCATTCGACAGTTTAAAACAGTCATTTATTATAAAAATAATCATCCTCAGTTCTGCTAATCCATCCTGCTGCATCAGATTCCAAATTCAATATGGACGTTTGCGTCTAAGTTGTAGAGAACATCCATGCTTAAAAGTATTGGATCTAAGCGAACTATGACACATGGATTCTCCTTATGGAATCTGGAGGTGGCTCCATTCGCAGGCAGTATAACATATCTCAAAACTAGCAGACTGAGTGCTACATGGATCTATAACATATACAAAATTTATTTTAGCATCTCAAAGAATGGATGAATCTCTTCCAAAACATTTATCTTAGCATCAAGATTATCTAACATAAAATCCACAACAACTCACCTTGAAAACATTCCAACACTCTTTCTAAAAAAAAAAACATAAGTTAAAAAAAATGTTTTACATCGTCATACCCAAAAAAATCAAATCAAAGTCAGTATTCAAAAATTATTTAAAATTTGATAATATTGTGGCATTTCATTCATAAGATTAACAACACAATCACCTGTAAAGATTATTGCCCCAACTTTCTTTCTCAAAACAATAAGGTTAGGAAAAAAGCTTCAAAAAAGTCTCAAAAATCTAACCAAGTAAAATATGAGATTTATAGCACAAAAAAACATTGCCAAAAAAATTTAAGTACCACATTAGTTAATTACCAGAAGTTGGGCGGTTAGGTGGAGCTGTATACTGGTTAGCTGGTGGGCCAAAGCTCTTCTTTTGCGCCTCCACAACACCACATGTTGAAGGTTGCAGCAGCACAGAATCACCAAAAAAATCAAACCTAAAACCTCCCTTTTTGCAAATAAATAAGACGAATTGGGCCAATACTCGCTTCAGCACTCTTCACACTATTCAACAAAATTGCTGTTCATTTTTATAGTCTTAATCAACTCTAAGAATCTTCAATAAAATACATAATATATATGACAAATACCAAATGTTGAATTATTCCTATAAGATAAATTACAAGCAAAAATCAACCTGTAATCATAAAAAGTTTCTATGATTTCACTCTCTAATCAACTGAAAATCAAATAAAAAAAAATCGACCCTAAAATCCTCCACCATTCTTCCAAACCAAAAAAACTTCTAAAAGTAGGGGAAGAAAATAACTTTCCAAGTTCATAAATTTGTTTTATAACAAGGATCATTTAAGCTTTTTTTAATTTTTTTAATTTTTTTCTCATCAATACAAACATCAGAGCTCATTTGATTGCTAGTGGGAAGAAGTTATGTTTGTGAATAGACGATTTCACCTTCATTTATTTCGAAACATTAAATTTGAGAAAGCTTCAAAAAAATTTGTGGAGGCAAATGCTAAAACTATCGATTTTACTTTATTTCAAATCATTCTTTCAACTTGAACAATGCTAAAGTGCCCAAAAAAAAGAAAATGCTAAAGTGCCCTAACTTTATGGTTGAATCTGACATTGTAGTGACGATGTAATGATCAAATTACCAATTAATGATAAATAATGTGAACATTATAGATATTAAGTAAGTCATCATCAACTCACTTGGACACTGCATTCAGATTGCAAAAAACTCCCTATTTGAAACAATTCTCACAATCATAAAAATGCAACTAGAGATTCTTCGAAGAAAGAAAAAACAAGAAAAGGTTAGGATTAAAAGTATAGTCATCTTAGATTAGTCTATACCCTAATCCTTCATAGATGCATGAAGCACACAATTTCAATTATATTTTCAAAGTTGATTGTGATTCCTCAAACATGGGTATTGGTGTCATGTTAAATAAGAATGGAAATCTAGTTATCTATTTTAGTGAAAATTTGAATGACACAATGTATTTACTCAACTTTTAATGAAAAATTGTATGCAAGTGTCCTGCTTTAGAACATGAATCATTACTTGTTGACCAATGAATTCATTTTATATTTTGATCACAAAATGCTAAAATACCTTGATTAAAATAAGGTTAGAGGAGGTGTCCAAATAAGTAGACTTTCCTTCATCTTTTCATTAGATTTTAAAGTGTAAGTTGAGCGTTCAAAACAAAGTTGTAGAATCTTTGAGTGGATGATATATGTTTCTTAGTACTCTTCAATCTAAAGTCAAAGTTCAAAGCTATAAAAGATATTTACCTCAAGGATTTAGACTTTGGAAAAAATGAAAGTCTATCAAGAATGAACTCAAAGTTCTTTCAAAATCAAGATGGATGATTGTTTTCTTTGGAATTGAGCGTGTAGATCTTGTTGTTCATTGCAAAAACTATTCTATGTTTTTGAAAAAAAAAATGGAGCGTTTCAAACATGATAAAATCATTGTCTTAAGTCAATAAAAAATTTTGGCCTTCAATTCAGAGTCAATCAATTTCTTAAAAGATGTTGAGTATGCCATATGGTCAAATCTACGAGTCAAAATGGATTATAAGCATAATTACCTATTCTAAACCATCTAAATAGATGTATGGATTTTGTGGTTGGAGTCCCCCACCCACCACATAAGACTCTATCATGAAAGATGTGGACAAATTATTAAAATGACTCATTTTATTCCTTGTTACAAAACTCATGATGGATTATATATTGCTAACCTTTATTTTTCATGATATTATTATCAACATGCTATCCGAAAAACGATCCAATCATGATGTGTGTTTCTTTAATCATTTTTGGAGAGTTTTAAAGAAAAAATTGGATACTAAAATTAGATTTATCTCTACTACTCATCCTTAGACTAATGGAAAAATAGAAGCTGTTAATCATAGTCTTAAAATTTTTTTTACGATGTTTTATAGGGAAAAATATAAAATAATGGAATCTTACATTAGTCCAAATTGAGTTTGTTTATAATCGATCTACTATTCAAACTATGGATCAAAGCCCTTCTAAGATTGTTCATGAGTAGAATCTCATCACCCCATTAAATATAACTCCAATGATTATTATTTTTAATTATATTATTGATGCAAACAAATGGATTTTCGATCAATAAAATGCACTATCAAGCCTTAGAAATGATTTAAAAAACTCAATATAGAAGGCAAACCAAAAAGTCTCACACTTCAATTTCCTTCAAGGAAGGGTGATCTAATATAGATTTATTTATGATAAAAATGATTTTCTCCCGATCCATTTGCTAAACTTTAGCCAAAAGCTGATGAGCCATTTAGAGTAATTAAGGAAATAAAAGAAAATGCAATAGGAAACTAGACAACATCAGAAAATTGACTTGGTAGGAGATGTGAACATTTAGAGCACCTTTAATATCGATCTCTCACCCTATTATGAATATGATAGAAAACTAAACATCAAGATCAAGTCTTCTCCTTCCAATATGATTTTGTGAGGGATAATGTTGACCTTACTTTTAGAGAGAGGTTGACTACCCTCATCTAGCCTGATTTTGCTAGACACTAAGACTTCCTTAGTGTTGGGACATTTCTATTAACCGGAGGACATCAAACCCAAACTTAGAAGACTCATAGTACAACCCTAAGGTTAGACCTCAAGAGATAGGTAGAACCTCACCAAGCTCCAACCAAATCCCATACCTACTCAATTACTCAAACCTAAACCCAATGATTATAAACCAAGCTCCGTGCCAAATGCCAACTTAACTGGGTTCAATGTGACTCATCTTGATTCAATTTGATTAAAATGGACTAAGTGGACCTAACCCAACCCACTTAAAATCTATAGAGCCAAAACCCTATTCAATTTGATTCATGCCAACCCAACTTAATTCAAGCCTCATGATTGTCTCAAGTGCTCAATTATACTACGATTCATTCCAAACCATTCAATTATCCTAATTAATCCAAGCTGACTCATTTGACCTAAAGGGTTCAAATGAGTCAAAACTCAACCTAGCTTAAATTGATTGCAATCAAATTCACCAATCCACTTCAAAATCATCATTAAAAATATGCCAACCTTCATATGCCTCCAATTGGACCCAATCAAGCCAATTGGTCCACTTGACCCAATTTGGCCTAAGTGGCCAAATTGAGTCAAATCTAATTAAATTGAACCAACCATTCAATCCATTCAAGTGATAATTATTTACCATTGACTATCCAATTGTAATCAATTGAGTCAAACTAAGCCAAATAACCTAATTCCTAGTTGACCCAATTTGACCTACAAGGGCAATACCAGCCCTCATTCCACTCCAAATCGATTGTACCAATGGCTCTAATTAATCACCAAATAAATATTGAACACACTTCAATCATCAATTGAAGCCAATTTGATCAAATCAACCCAATTGACTCATTTGATCCAATTTAACCTTTCAAATTGAACTAAAACCCATTCTAATCCAAAATCAATTCAAAACAACACCTACAATCAATCATAAATGATCAATCAAACATGTGCCAACCCTTTAATCAACCCAATTTGATTAATTTGACCAAATTGGCCATATTAACTTGACCCATTTGGCCATAATGTACCCATATGAGCCAAATTGAAATTCACTCCAAATTGGATCAAACCAATTGCACCAATGTATTCCAAATGGTCAATTGAACATAACCCAAGTGCCCCTTAAGCTAATTTGGTCAATTAGTCAACCTAGTTCATTTGAACCCAAATTCTCCTATATGAGTCAAATTGAGCTAAACTCAATCAAACTAAGTTCAAACCCAACCAAACTTGTCATGACTCAATCTTAAGCCATTATTGACCTGCCCAAGTAAACTTGATCCAAGTTGGACCTGGTTCAACCCAAATCAAGTGAACCAAGGATTCCAAATATGACGAAAACCCAAAGTAGGAAAGTTCAACCCCTCCCTTTATATAGGACAACTACCTTAGCTTGGGCTCGCCTTTGGGAAAGGAGAGATCTCCCTCACTTGGTTCAAACTTTGGTTTGCTTCCCATGAGATGTCCACTTCATGGGGAGCCACTAGAGGACCTCCACCTCAGCAGTCTAATGCCATTTCCGGTCACCCATGCTATGTTGGTGGCGCCTAGTGTGAACCAACTATTTTGGTTGGTTCACATGGGGAGGAGGGTATACATTTCCTCCCTCAGCCAAAACGAGCACATACCATTCCCAGAGCAATCGGAGCAATCCCCAAGCATTTTTAGAGCTCCTGATGCTTCCGATCATCACTTCAAGATGAAGCTACCTTAGTCGGTGGATCCTAGTCTTTAGCTTTTGTGAGGTAATTTCGCGGCAAATCGTAGTTTGACCGTCAGGTGTTGGTTTTTTGTGAAGAAAATCGTTATTTTGTGTGAATCCCAATGTAGGATCCCTTTAAAACTCCCTTGTGATCATTTTAGAATCATTTTTGCTGAATGAGCGAGCTAGACGCGAGAGGCTAAGAGTGTCCATCTCTTGCCACTTGGGGACGACAAATAACTGGTCGTCCATTCTGTGTGATTAGAACGGATAGTCTTGATTAATTGTGCTAGATTTTTTGATTAATTTTTTTTAAGACCGCAAGATTAATCTCGATCGTTCGATCCATCTAAGACAAAAGCGTTCACCGCCGGAGTCCAGTATTGAACGATTTAAGTGGTCAATCTTGTGACGCCATGTGGAAAGCCGTCCGTCACGCGACGCCGACGTAAATGGATTAATTAGAATTTAAATTATGTTTTAAATAGTCGTAACTTCAAAAAATCATAACTAATTGTAGAAAATAAAAAATATAAATAAACCATTTTAGAAAGCTTAAATAGAGGAGAATAAAAAATCCTAAATTTTATTTAATGAATAGTAATATTTAGATTTGAAGGTTTAGGTAATTAGCTTAAAAAACTTAGCCAAATGACTTGAAATTTAATGAAATGACCTTGAAAATTTTCTTGATTTGGTGGTTTGGGAATTTGAATTTTAAAGCCTAATTACATCTGTGCATTTAATAATTATTGAAATTATTATGAAATTGATTTGGAACAATTATTTGATCATTGAATTGAGGATTAAAGAATTACTCTTGGTCTTAAATTAATAATCTTTAATCAATTATAATAAAAAAAAAATTTAGAAAATTTCATGATAAATTATGATAATGATCATGAATTTTTGGAAAGCAAAGGATAATTGATAAAAATCAAAATGGTTTTGGGAAATTTGAAAATCCTACTTTTAGCTCCCTATTTATTAATTACCTTACTTGTATTATAAACTTTAAATTAATCATCACAATGATAAAGAAAATGTAAATTTCATGATAAATGATATAATGATCATATCTTAATTGAATTCGATCAACCATCAAAAGAAAATTTTTGAAAATAATATCTTTTCAAATCTTAAATTAATCGTTGATCAAAATTTTGAAACCTAAAATTCTTTAGCTTTTCTCCTATTTTATTTAAAACGATAGCCAAATTTGAATTAAAATTGAGCCATTGACGTGAGCCAAACTCTCACAAAAAAATTGACACACTTGTGTCCAATAAATAGCAAGATGACATAAGCATAAATTGAAATCATAACATCACGATTAATGAAGGACTTCCATCCTCAAAGAATCGGCGATCGATGATACATATTCTCGATGAACATTGCATGTATGCATATTGTATTCACTCAATCGATCAAAGTGATAAAAAATTTTTTATTCATACCCTACATATCATTTGAGAGTGTCGCCACGATGTCCAAACAAATCTTGTCATAACTTATCAATTAAAATCTATAGTTCAAAATCCTTCTCGTGTTGAAGTTTATCGAGAATATCAAGTGAGGAGAAATACGATTTGGATAAAATTAAAATTTGAATTATCGAATGAGCAAGATCAGAATAAGTCTTCAACCCCTGGCTATCTAAGTAGATTTCGAAAATGACCTAAGATCTATATATATTGCCCATATAATAATGTCGTAAAATTTGAATTAGGGTTAATTATTAAACTTAAATGAAACCTCCCTATAAATACTATTTATACCTAACTCTTATTCAGATTTCTCTCCCTACAATGACTTATGTTTTGTTCGACCCATCCTCCGCGGTGCACAGAGCCCATCCCTGCAGACAACCACGCCACCAGCCCGCCGCTTCCCACCTCCCACAAGATAGCCTTTCTCTCGAACGCGACACCAAACGTCCGTTTCCACGCTACAGACCTCCGCTGCACCTAGCGGTCTCTGACGCGTCTTGCCCTCCGTGAACCGCACATGGCAGCTCCGTTAGATGGAGTGCGTTTCTGTGACGGACCTCGGCCCTTTTCGCAGCAGCGTATGCCCGTCGCGCCTCTAAACTCCCTCAGCCTTCGTGCGTGCCCTCGCGGCCAGCTCAGCTCAAAACCGTTCCTTCGCCTGAAATTATAAAATTGCTTGGTTGTGAGTGTATAAGTACTTTTCTTGCTTTTCTTAGCGTGTGGAGAAATTTGAGTTTCGAGATAAATGAAAAGCTATGCGTGTTTTTTTAGACGGGTAAGTTGGGAGACTCACGGACGTGGTATTGTAAAACACCACCAATGCACGTCTTTTTAGACGGGTGGGCATGACTAGTTTCACTAGAAATCCCCCAACTAAGAGAGATGTTGTCGAAAATTTGTCGGAATCTGGAGTGACAAGGAAAAAAAAAAAAGGGACATTTAGAACATGCTTGCGAGTATATAAGTACTCGTACACGCCTTTATTGGCATGACGGAGAAATCTGTGTTTCATGTAGGTACTTTAGAGCCCCATATATGGTGGGATGGCAGATTCAGCCGTGATATTTCTACCACTCATACATGCTTTTCTTGGCATGGTGGGCAGACCTAGCATACCTGAGGTAGCCCCCTACACGGGGACGACGTCGGAATACTGTCAAATTTTCACACTGGTAGGAAACCTAAACGGTTTAACATAAATTCAACCATAATTATAAAACTAATGCTTAAACTAATATTACAGGTGCTTCAGAAACCCATACGTGCCTTTTTTGGCATGGTGGGATGACACATTCTACCGTGGTATTTGCACCGCCCATATATGCCTTTCTTAGCATGGTGGGATAGCCCAGCCCCCGTTTTGGCCATATATATGAGGACAACATCGAGGGGCTGCTAAAATACTGTCAAAATTTTATCTAAAATCTTAAATTTGCAATGAAACTCAATCACAATAAGGAATACTATTTAAATCCCTTAAGCTTAAATCAATATTGAATTAAATTACCTGCATGGGGCCCTGACACTATATTGAACGCTTAAACTTAGTATCTAAGGATGCTGCGTGGGTTGATTCCCGGTTGGGTCTTAGGACCGCGTCCGGGTTAATGAAATCTAAAAATCTAATAATAATATTATAAAAATTTTAACTTAATAAAACATCTAAGAAGCTAATTCTATCATATGATAGTAGATCTGATCCTCTATTATTAAATTAATAGAATTGAGATCCCCGATAAACTAAATGATAAAGCAAACTTATAATTAATAATGGCCATATTGAATGGAGATTTCAACTGGAGGGGATACTTTTATCAAAATGAGCTTGCAAGTTCAAATCAAATTAATCTAAATTAATTATCAATATATATATATATATATATCTAAGCTCTAAATGGTTAAATGAAATCCAATATCTAATACTTAAAGCAAACTCCGTTCAATTCACCTTTCACAACTGTTTATCGGAGGTGACAAATTAAGAAAAATCTAGCTCACAAAGGAGCAAATGTCAAGTCAAGTACACAATTATGTTTGCTCTCAAACAATCTCATGCCAGTAAGGACTTGACTCATATTTTCTGACCGTGTGGTTTGACCAGTAGGCTCCACATATGATGCAGTTACGACTAGAGTCCTCTGATCGGATGATCACTGCCAAATGACACCATTATATTACGGTCACGACTGTACCTTGTATGTTCTCCAATGACTCTGCCCTTTGAGATGTAAACCATATGGTGCACTTGGTAGGGTAAAAAGTTCTTTATTAGCTAGGGTGAACTTAAGCTTGTCTTCTTAGACAAACACCACCCTAGGTCTACAAAGTTCCCTTGGATGACGACATCTTGGGATCGGTCAAGATCGTCGGTCGGTTGGGTCTATCTCATCGACTAAGTAGACTAGGGACCACGGGGATGGCGGAACCATGGGATCTTGATCACGCGTCATCATTCCCCAACCATCAAGTTAAATAATGATGAATTTATAAATCTAACTTTCAAAACTCCACATGTCTTCTTATCGTTATCACGGTTAGCGATCTAGCTAATCGAAATTTATCTCTCAGTATTGAGAGGGGTAATTAACTATAGGTGCTTGCGACTATAGGAAATATGGAACCAGATCTAAAGTCCTCACAAAATGAGGGTAAAATCTCTGGGTAGTGTCTTATATGCTATCTCATATGCCTTCTGAAAATTTAACTAACATAAATCACACTCTCTTTATCGAGAACTCGGTGGTGAATTTTTGGAGCCCATTGATTTCTAATGACTCCATTGGGGACATATTTCTCTTTCATCTCTGGCTAGTCAAATTAAAATTATAATAGCAGTGGAGTATAATGAAATTAAAATTTAAAGTTATTTATAGAATAAAATTGGTTGAAATTTAAAATTAATTTTATAGTGAACATAATTTTAACTTTTTTAAGATTTTATTTATACATAACTTGTTTTAATTTTCTATCATGTTTTTTTTGTTATATCTTTGCATCACAAAAGTGTCAGATGATATATCAATTACTCATTACTATTCCCCATCTTTCATTTCTACGATGGATTTGAATACGGTTTCCTTTGTGTGAGCCCGCCGACCATCTGTCGGGTTAATGCTATTATCAACACGGGATATGCTAGAGCTACTATACAATTTGGTAGCGTAGATTTCCCATCATTGCTCGAACTACTTGCTAGGCATGAGACAATCATGCACTTACACATCAACCAGTGTAGTAGGCAAAATCCACTAATGTTCCTATCGCTACTACTAGGGAGGTTACTCGAAAGAGAGCTTCTGTATTTGAAAGGTTGGGACATACTAAAGCTTCAACCATGAAAAGAGTTATAACTAGGCAAACAATCTCAGTAGTGCATGCAAACGCTACTTTATTACCGACTTTGCCCTTTGTGCAAGGCCGACATGATGCTGAAGCTTCCTCATTTAGAGGAAAGCTGAGTTGTAAGCCCATTACCACTTACCTAGCCCATCTGTTACACAGGCAGACTTACAACTAGAAGAGAGTATTCCTACCCGTAATAAATTTAAAAATCTGAAATGTGTAAATAGGAATAGCTCTACTTGTGACGTTAAGCAGTCTTTCTATGCTAAAAAATAGTCAGCCCGAACCTCTCAGAAGAAATAACCCAAAACTCTATCTGCTCAAGTGCATAGAGTTTTAAAAGTTATAAAAGAACAAGGCCTTATGAAGAAGATATATTAAATGCCAATTATCAGAAAGGTCAATAATGCTCCACTGCAAAAGCTACCATTAATGATAGTAAGAACTCAAGAGCGTTATAAACATGCCCTATAAAGTGAACATCGGGGAGTGACATCAGACGCGTTTGAGAAACTACTAGAAGGTCCGTGAGAAGGGAAAATAAGTCTAGAGGCCAAAGCCTCGAGAAGAAGTAGCCACAAAAGGTAGAAAGGCATGACATCTGACTTGAATAGATTTCTGCGGGAGGACCCAACAAGAATGGATTCTAAAAATAAGTTTATAATTAATGAGGCTCATGGTGGTCGATACCTAAAGAATCCTTCAGGGAATCCTATCACCAACCTAAATGATCTTCCCTTGATTTTGATCGTAGCCCTCAATTGAAGAGAGAGAGGTTCCCACACCTCGAGCACGAAATCAGATGGAGACGTTGGTCGAAGATAAAGCTTCAAGAAGAAGAAGAAGATGAAGAAAAAGCCACCATGGGGGTAGAAGTAGTGTATATGGTACAACACATCGGAGAACCATCCGGTGTACGATAGCACCGATGTAGGCATCATAGAGTTGTACCTCTTATTTACATCGAAGAACCATCACAAGGTCAAACGAAATTGGAGCCTTTTAGTTCCTCCTGAAGTGATGAGCAAGAAGAGGAACAAGAATAAGAAGATAACACACTATTCCCTGACACTGCTACGCTTGCTCAGGTGCAAAGGCAAATGCAGCGGCAGATGAAAGCGAAGGACAAAGAGATCTCTCAGCAGAATTCAAAGATGAATTAGATGATGACGCTGATGAATCTCATGATGCAAATGATGTAGAGGAATCAGTGCGCCCTCTAGTCAATCATCAAACAACCAACATAGCACCCATCAATCCACCAGTTGAGCAAGCATCGCAGACCTCTGAAGCACAAAGTGCTCATGATGGTATAAATAAAGTCAATCAATTGACTGCTCAATAAATTCCTAAGTATATATTGAGCATATATGAGGCGGTAAAAATCATATAGCTCGAAACCATCATAAGTAAAAAATCAAAGTCGTCATACCGTGTGGAGAAATTGGTGAACGTGATGTCACCCATATCCTGTAGAATATGACCAGGTGTTGTATCCTAAAGGTTATTCAGTGTCGAAATTTCACTCATTTGATTGCAATGGTAACCCCAACACCTAGCATAATTTAAAGCAACTTGCAGTAATACTGAGGGCAGTGACGTACTGTTGTTTCGCTAGTTCGTTAGTAGCTTAACTTCAATTGCTTTCGAGTGGTACGTAGAATTGCTAAATGAGAGTTAAAATATTCACCGAGTTGGAAGCAATGTTCATCAAAAGATTACTATAGCTGACCTCACCTTAGAGGAAAGGAGGAATGATGAGTCAGTTACAAAATACATAACTCGCTGGTGCAATATGAGCATGAAGTGTGAGCAACAGCTGGAAGAGGAACATGCAATTCAGCTATTAATGGGCAACATTGATGATAAAATGATGCCCTATTCCATCACCATCTTCCAAGAACTATTTGATCGAGTGGCGAAATTTGAAAAACTAAACTTTTCCGAACCTGAAAGCCATTTAGATAGAACAAAGAAAGGAAAATTCTCATAATTAATTAAAAGTCAATCTCACACTGCTTCATACGATTCAAATAGAGGAATGCGAGCAACCTATAATGCAGATAAGGGGGAAACAACCCATTTATTTTGAAGAAAAGGTCAAATAGTCTTTCAATTCTCAACCAAAGTTAGTTTTTGGAGCCAATGATAAACCCAAAACTTTCTCAGGTAGTGGTGATCGCCCAAGACAATCATTAGGTGATGATGATTGAATGCGTTCATCTCTCAAGGAGAAAATGAATAAAGAAAACTCTTTCAAAAGAAAAAGTGTAGCTAAACTATTTCGACAAGCACTCAAGACAGGGTTAGAGTTGTGAGAATGTAAAAGACTTGAAGAGTCGATGAACAGTCAAATCATTCCATATCATCGGGTAGTTAGCCACCCTATAGAAGATTGTTATATGTTCAAAGACTAGCTGAAAAGAAAGTACAAAAAGGGTGAATTCATGCTATCCAACAGTATTCTTATTCACCCAAATAAATAATCTATAAGGGTGGTTACATCCTCTTCCGTGCCCCCGCAGACAAATAAAGCAAAAGAAAAGACAGTTGAGGATGATAAATAGAAAACTGCGGTCTCAAAAAAAATCATGAAGATGCTGAACCAATTAGGCGTTCACGGTGTCAAGTGGAGATCACCATTTGAACGCAGATCAAGGTAGGGTCCACATCAAAAGGTTCTCGCTTACAAAGGCAAAAGGTGATTGGCACCCTCGACCTAAGAAGCAGCCTAATCAGAACAAAAACTCCAAAAAGACCACCTAAATAAAAGATGACGGAAAAAATCCACTATCCAAAAGATTATTAATAATCTTGAAGAATATCAACAACCAGCAAGATAACCAAATAAGTTTATTGATTTCATGTCAGGACTCCAAATTATTGAAATAAATGATGAAGGAGATGATGATGAAGAATCTCATTCTGGAGAATTTTGTCGGATTATCTCAGTGTCCTTGGATACTTCTCGATGGAGTTCACATCCTCAAGATAATTCAAGAAGAAGAACCACCAACGATGTGACATTCATGTCTTGAATAATGGTGAAGTAAACAGATGATAACTTGGAAGAAGACTTGTGCTTTCCAGAGGAAGATGACTGAGAGTCTTTAATGTTACCACTGATAAGGGCATAAAATTGGGAAGTGATTCTAAAGTCTCCATCCAATCCTCTGACATAAACGGTGATTCTGAAAGGAATACTTCTTTAGAAGAATCAAAGCCAAATAGAGTAGCCCCAGTATAGTGTTGACCTCTGTATGTGTGTCATAAATCAAGACAAGCCCACAAATCAAATTCGAAGGACTTCGGAGCTGACAGTGCGCAAATCGGGGCTCAAAATGCACTGAATATCACCAAAAATGGTCAAAACAACCTTCGATCGATGAACAGACTTCTTTATTTTGTTCAGAATGTCGAAGTTGATCACAATATAGCTATTGCAAAAATCTAACAATCAATCGATTAAATGCTCGAGCTATCAATGTGTCGGCACGCATATCAGAGTTGAGAAGCTGTGATGATGTCCGAATGACCTCCGTTCATGAAATTGATTGCGCCGTTAGCTTTGAAATATCAAAATATATCAAATGATACTATCCGCGCTCAATTCAAACGAGTCTGTACAAATGTCGAATGACTTGAAGTGACATCAAATCAAGAAATGCACGGACGCCACCAAAATCAACTCAAATGATCTCCGACAGAACTGACTCGTTGCCTTCAATGTCAAAATTGATCAAGATATAAATATTATATGACTTGATGATCAATCAGCGTCGAAGTCATGCATGCATATATCGAGGTCAAGAGGCACCGATACCAGTCAAACAACCTCCATTCATAAAATTGATCATGTCATTCGCTTTAAAATATTGATATCTATCAAATAAGACTATTCACACTCAATTCAAACAAGTCTGTGCCAAAATTGAGTGAGCGAAAATGATGACATGCATTTCGAGCTAAAATTAAATCAATTTAGCGCCAACTCAAACCAAATGGCCTCCGATCGCAAAATGGACTACGCCATTGCATTCAGAATGATGGAATTACCTTAGATTGATATATATATTGGATATATGCATTTATCGATGCGAAACCCCAAATTAAAACTTGTTGAATTAATTTAAAATTCCCAAATAACCCCCTGCTCAATCATTCCCTCCCATTTTAGTTTTCTGAAAAGATTTTTTTTAAAAAGAATAATTCAATAAAAAAACTGAAAAAATACTCCCTCCCATTTTTCCCTCAACTTCTCCCTCATTCTCTGCCACTCTCCCCTTAGTCTCTCTCTCTCTCTCTCTCTCTCTATTCACGTCTCCTGCATGCAGCGACGTCTTCATGTAACTCCTTCGCTTACGCCCTCGCCTCTCCTTTTGATTTCTCCATTGAGACTTCTTTGTTGGTTCGTTGTTGGCCTCGGCGGAAGGAGCAGAGCCAGCAGAATCCCCCTCATTCACATACTCTATTTCTCTCCTTTGAGAGTCTTCACCCGGAAAGCCTCTCTGCACACCAGTGTAGATTTGGGTTAAAGAAATCAAGGGGAGATCTCTCCTTCTTCAACCTCTGGCCAAGTGGCCATAATACAAGCTGTTCATCTTCTTCATTTGCAAGCCATGCATCTCCAATCTTCACATTACGCCAGAAGAAATTTCAATGACCAAGTGTTATGCCATAGAAAGCAAAGTGGTTGAAGTTCCAAAACTGGATCTTCAACAAACTCAAATGGCCCTATATCCAAACCTAAAAAAGGATGAGGGTTAGGATGGATTTTGTGGTTGGGTTACCACCCTCCACCTTTCAAATGAAAATTATGAGGTCACTGTGGTTGATAGCCTTGTTCATCGCTTATTTGATCATCAACTTGGCATTGACTCTCTTACATCAATTTCTTCCATACAAAATCAAATCTGTCGATGGAAATCTCTTATTTGCAAAATGATGCAATTATACATCGGCGACATTTGCGACTTTGAATTTCTCTCTGAAGCTTTTAAATCATTTGAGCATGCGGTGCACTTTGGTGAGCAAAGATCTGCACCATATTCCATGATAGATCGGTCAAGGGCAGTGTTCACTCAGAATAATATAATGGGAACTCTAAATGTTCTCTTTGCTACTAAAGAGTTCGGTGAGGAATGCCACCTTGTGAAACTTGGGACTATGGGGGGAATATGGCACTCCAAATATTGATATTGAAGAAGGTTACTTAACAATCATACATAATGAGAGAACTGATACATTGCCTTATCCAAAATAAGCAAGCTCTTTTTATCACCTAAGCAAGGTTCATGATTCGCATAACATCGCATTTACATGTATGGCATGGGGAATTAGAGCGACAGACTTGAACCAAGGTGTGGTTTACGGAGTGAGTTGATGAAACTTCAATGCACGAGGAGCTGTGCAACAGATTTGATTATGATGGTGTGTTTGGAACAGCTTTGAATAGGTCTTGTGTTCAAGCTGCAGTTGGACACCCACTTACTATGTATGACAAATGTGGTCAAGTGATTGAAGGCCTCATTATGCACATCAGGGCATGACAGGTGATTGAAGGCCTCATCATGCTCATCAGGGCGTGGCGAGATGAAATTTGGCCTGACTTTGGTGTCGTAAGACACCGCTCGCTACACTCATCAGGGTGTACCGAGTAAGCTAAAACCATGAGATGTGGCACCCCCTATGCCAAAATACTGTCGAAATGCTGCTAAAATTTGTACTTAATTCTGACTTGATTGTATTGCTTGCATTTCTTTCTGCAGGTTACAAGACCCCGCTAATGCCCATCAGGGCATAGTGGGTGTATGAAGAGGTTGTGGTGTCTCAAGACACCACTCTCACGCTTCATCGTGGTGTACCAAGTGTACCCTCCACTCTATATCTGGGATGACGCCGGAGGTCAAAATTTTGTCTAATTTAGACTTAAAAAAAGGAGGGGGTAATTATATATTGCATTTTATGTATTTTTGCAGGTTTGAAGACCTCATTCTGCTCAGCAGGGCATGATGAGATGAAAAAATAGACGGTGATGTCGCAAGACACCACTCACTATGCTCAGCAGAGCGTACCGAGCAAGCCAAAACACCCTCGATGCAGCTCCCAACACGGGGATGATGCCGGGAGGCTGCCGAAATTTTGTCTAATTTACAGACTTAGAAAAAAAAAAGAGAAGGGAAATCAAATTTGAATAAAAGAGGAGAAAATCAAATTTGAGTAAAAGAGGGGGAAAATGAAAATTACTTTGAGGAGTAAATCTTCTTCTTAAAATGACAAATTAAATTATCCTTCGAACCTATAGCTTCAAAATGTCTTCTTTGCCACCGGATCTGTAACTCTTTGTATAAGCAGATAGAAGGCGATACTGCATCCAATTCTATAAAAATCATAAGGCTTCTTTTGATCAAAATTAAGGAATTTGATTCTAATTATGATTTTCAAGAGTGATAATTTCATTAATTAGATGAAATTAGCTAAGCTATAAATTTCTGCATGTGTCGGGCATAGAGATTTCAAGTGCAAATTTTAATGTCTGAAAAGGCTGCGCAGGCTAAAATTGCAATCAAATGAAAAGTCTGAAATCAATCTCATAATTCAAACACAAAATTACCTAAAATTACTATACACCTGCATGTGCCCTGCCACTATGTTGAATGTTTAAATTCAAGTGTCTGAGGATGCTTCGCGGGTTGCTTCCCAATTTAGTCTTAGGACTGGGTCAGAGTTAACAAAACCTAAAAACCTATAATAAGAGTTTCAAATCAGTTAAATATCGAAACCGATTACGGGGTGATAGATATAATCCTCTCAGTTGCTAATAGAGTTGACATGATCTAAAGCTCTTAAACATATTCCAATTAATCAATTTTTTTCAAATCAACTCAAATCAAATATCAATGTAAACCTGCTTAAATGAAACTCTATCACTAAAAACTTAAATCAAACTCAATCTATCCACCTTCCGTAATTATTTGTCGGGGGTGACAAACTAAGAAAACTCTAGCTCATAAAAGAGCCAATGTCAAATCAAGTGTTATGTTAAGTTCACTATCAATCAATCTCATGCTAGTAAGGACGTGGCCCGTGTCCTCTGACTGCGTGGCTTGGCTAGTAGGTTCCACAGATGAAGTAGTTACGACCAGAGTCCTTTGATCGGGTGGTTTGGCCAATCCAGCTCCATTATATTATGATCATGACCATAGCCCGTATGTTCCCCAATGGCTCTGTCCATTGAGTTGTGAATCATAAGGTATACTTGATAGGGCAAACAACCCTCTATCAGCTAAGGTGGACTTAAGTTGCTTCCCGGTTTAGCCTTAAGACTGGGCCCCGGTTAACAAAACCTATAATAAGAGTTTCAAATCAGTAAAATATTTAAAAAATTGATTCTGTTAGGTGACAGTAGATCTAATCCTCTATTAGCAGTTAAATAGAGTTGGCAGGATCTAAAGCTCTTAAACATATTCAAACTAATCAATGTTTCAGCTCAAATCAAATATCAATTTAAAGTTATTTCCCGATTTAGTCTTATGACTGGGTCCGGCTTAACATAACCTAAAAACCTATAATAAGAGTTTCAAATTCAATAAAATATTTGAGAAACTCATTCGTGTGAGATAATCCTCTCTGTTAAGCTAAAGTCGGATATAAAACTCTTAAACATATTTTAATTGACCAATTTTCAAATATCAATCCAAAATAAGTTAAATGAAATTTTATCATAAAAAACTTAAATCAAACTCAATCTATCCACCTTCCGTAATTATTTGTCGGGGGTGACAAATTAAGCAAACTCTAGCTCATAAAAGAGCCAATGTCAAATCAAGTGTTCTGCTATGCTCACTCTTAATCAATCTCTTGCCAGTAAGGACGTGACCCGTGTCCTCTGAACTGCGTGGCTTGGCTAGTAGGCTCCACAAACAAGTATGACGAGTCCTCGACGGGGTGGTTTGGCTGTCAACTCATTATATTATGATCACGACCGTAGTCCGTATGCTCCCCAATGGCTCTGCCCTTTGAGTTGTGAATCATAGGGTATACTTGATAGGACAAATAGCCCTTTGTTAGCTAAGGTAGACTTAAGATTGTCTCCTTAGACAAAAACCTATAATAAGAGTTTCAAATCAGTGAAATATCTGAAAAACTGATTCTATCGGGTGATAGTAGATCTAATCCTCTATTAGCAGCTAAACAGAGTTGACAGGATCTAAAGCTCTTAAATATATCTAAATTAATCAAATTAACTCAAATTGAGTGTCAATTTAAAAATTATCTAAATGAAATTATATTATTCAAAGCTTAAAGCTAAACTCAATCTATCCACCTTCCGCAACAATTTGTCGGAGGTGACAAACTAAGAAAACTCTAGCTTACAAAAGAGTCAATGTCAAATCAAGTGTTCTGTTATGTTCACTCTCAATCAATCTCATGCCAGTAAAGATGTGGCCCATGTCCTCAACTGTGGCTTGCAGAGCTCCAGATGAAGCGCTTATGACTGAGTCCTTTGACGGGTGGTTTGGTCTCCACCATTATATTACGATCACGACCATTACCCGTATGCTCCCCAATGGCTCTGCCCTTTGAGTTGTGAATCATAGTGTATACTTGATAGGACAAACAGTCTTCTGCCAGCTAAGGTAGACTTAAGATTGTCTCCTTAGATAAACATCACCCCAAGCCTACAAGGATTTCTTGGATGACGTAACCCATGTGTTGCTGATGAGGATCCTTCTATCAGGTTGGGTCGACTACCTCCTCTGACTAAGTAGACTGGGGACCACGACTGCCCGGGATGATGGAACCATGGGATCTAGATCAGGCACGACATCATTCCCCCAACCATCCAATTTAAGCTATAATGATGAATTTCATAATCTAAATTTTGAAACTCCCTATGCTGCTACTATATGCTACACATTCAATGATCTAACAACTAGCCTTAATCGAAAGTTCTCTCTCACTTACCGGAGGGGAAATTAACTATGGGCTTGCACCATAGAAACCTAGAACTAGATCTAAAGTTCTCACCAAATGAGGATGAAATCTCAGGTTCTTATCTACTATTCCATCTGCCTTTCCGAAAATTACACACTTTAAGCCACTCTTTTCATCAAGAGGTCTGACAAATTTTGGAGCCCACATATAGTTAAGAAGTGGCAAGATGTTGCCATCATCACAGAAGAAAGGAACACTAAATAAAGATAATGACAAGAATATAGAAGTTAATGAAAATATCATTCCTAAAGATCCAAAGAAGAAGTCTGATGTGGATAAAATAATCGATTACAATATCCTATCGCACTTGAGAAAGATCCCTGTATAATTGAGTGTGTATGATGCCCTCTTGATGTCGTAGGATCTTCGTGAAACCTTAATTGTGCTCTTAAGAGTTTGAAGAAATATGAAGCTTCATCATCCGATGTATGGCGAAGTATTATAATCTCAAGACCTTCGATCACCTTCTCGAGAAAGATCTTATGCTTGGAACATCATAACACAATTGCCATATATGAGAGCGATGGTGTCATAGTCAATCGAATTCTAACTGATCTAAGTTCATCTATTAATCTCATGAGTTTGCAAACATTGAAAGGATTGTCTTTCAACATTCAACATTTAGGACAAGACAAATTGATAATCCACGGCTTCAATGAAAAAGGGTAAAAGACTCTCGAATATTTGACCTTGTATTACAATCTCAAAACCTTCTCATGATCACCTTCTTTGAGGAAGGTCTTATGCTTGGAACATCATAACACAATCGCCAGCTACATGTCTCTGTGGAAAGCGATGATGTCATAGTCAATCAAATTCTAACTTATCAAGGTTCATCTGTCAATCTCATGAGTCTGCGAGCATTGAAAGGATTGTCTCTCGACATTTAACATTTAGGACGAGACAAATTGATGATCCAAAATTTCAATGAAAATGGGCAAAAGACTCTCGAATCTTTTACCTTGCCATTAAGATTCGAGAAACTTTACACAGAAGCCAAATTCCATATCATTGATGCTGACACCTCGTTCAGGGTCTTGTTGGGTTGTCCTTGGCTACATGAGTATGAAATAGTCTCATCTACTTTGTACCA
This sequence comes from Cymbidium sinense, assembly GCA_021442155.1. NCBI lineage: Eukaryota > Viridiplantae > Streptophyta > Magnoliopsida > Asparagales > Orchidaceae > Cymbidium > Cymbidium sinense. The sequence goes on from CM038215.1 coordinate 36,318,622, forward strand.
ATACATGAAATACATCAGAGACGAGGAAGAACATAAAATTCTTGGCAATCTTCAGCCATTCAAAGTCCATTAAGCTAAAATTTATGAAGACATAAAATACTATCTGGCGTACCTCAACAATCCAAAGTTTCCACTTCAAAGGCTGTAAAATAATCCAAAGAAGTGAAGAAAGAAGAAGGAAAAAAGAAGGCAACGTTATTTCTTCTTAAAATAGCTAGTGCATCACATAAGCTGAAAAGACTAGTCTCTTATCTAGGCAGTGACACAAAAGAAGAAGAAGATGATCCTTCTGTTAGACCCAAGGTAGTAAACAAGCCTCTGGTGAAAGAAACGAAAAATATAGAGAACTCAGACTCCGACTATGATTTTGAACCTACCTACGAAAGTGAAGTTCAATGTGTCTCTTCAAGAAGGATGACAGACCTATTGACATCACAAGGTTCATTAGTGGTCGTGCTAGTTCCTTTTCAATATTTCAAGGAAATCACTCCACATGAGGTTCATATTGTTGAAGAGTTAAAGATTTTTTATGTGCCTCTACCGAAATGATGAACATGAAATTTAATTTTACAAGTTGAGGGTTATCACTAGGATTACGATTGGCTCATGCAATTCAATGAATTTAATGATATGGTGCCAACTAGAATGCCAAGGTATTATCCTCCAAGGATAGCAAGATGATGCACAAATTAGGAGTTGATGTTGGGCGATAAGTGGCGAGCTCACTTTTTGACACCCTTTAGAATTTGAAGAGTCCAGACCTCATGAAAGTGTGATAATCATATGTCTAAAGGTATTGGATAAGTCGATGTAAACACTATTGAAGAAAAACCTATTATGATAAGAAGAGATTGAGGCGAGACCAAAATGAAGATGATTCTTATGAAGTCAATCTTACAAATGATAGAAAGGTAGAAGTTAAGCACGCACTGAACTCAAAGATATTAGACACACAACTATCATGGATGAGTTGAAAGAAGTCAACTTGAGAACATAAGATGATCCCGTCAACTTTCGTTGTGCCCTTACGCGATGAAAAGTTGAAGCAATGAAAGCTGTTATGTGAATTCAGGGACTGTTTTGAGACATACTCTGAAATGCCTGGCTTATCCCTCGAGATGACAGTTCATAAACTGGCCATTAAACCAGATGTAATGCCTGTTAAGAAAGCTCCTAGGCGAATGAGATTAGGGATTGAAGAACAAGTGTAGAAACTAAGAAGTTGATTGAAGTAGGCTTCATCGAGAGAAGTATGCATATTGGATAGCCAATCATCCCGTTAGGAAGAAGAATGGTCAAATCTATTTTTAAATTGACTTTCGAGATCAAAAGCATGCCCAAAAGATAATTTTTCGCTTCCAATATCGAATTACTAGTGGATAATACTTCCAACTATGATATATTCTCATTCATGGACGGAATGATCATCAGATACAATCAAACCAAAATAGCTCCTAAAGATGAAAGACACACATCATTCAGGATGCCAATTAATATATATTGTTATATAGTTATGCCCTTCAGATTGAAGAATGCTGGAGCTATCGAGGACCATGACACGCATCTTCAACGAAGTTGATTTATCGAGAAAGTAGAATGCTTTGTGGATGACCTCTGGTTGAGCATAGATCTCGAAGATCATTTTGATGACCTAAGGATGGTCTTTGAAAGAATTAGGTAGTACGATCTAAAGATGAATCCTCATAAATATGCCTTTGGGCTTCTATGAAAAGTTCCCTGTGGGTAAATCAAGAATTGAGATCGATCCTCATAAAATGAAAGCGATAGTGGATATTCCACTGTCGAAGAATCTTCGTTAGCTTCGTTCTGTATTGGGACATTTGACATTCATTCGTTGTTTCATATCAAATCTATCAGGCAAATGTCAATCATTTGATAAATTGACGAAGAAGAATGCACCATTTAAATGAGATGATGAATGTCAAGAAGCATTTGATAATATCAAAAGATACTTGTTAAATCCATCAATTCTTGCAGCGTCAATCCCTAGAAAGCCACTAATTTTATATACAATTGTACTAGAAGAATCCCTCGGAGCATTACTTGCACAGCACAATGAAGAAGGCAAATAAAATGCATTGTACTATATCGCCAATTGATAGAAGGCGAGGTAAAAGTCTCCAATCGATAAGCCTTGCACTAGTCTTCGCTTAGAAGCTTTGGCATCACATGTTATCACATAAGATAACACTCATCTCAAAGATCGATTCGCTGAAATTCTTAATGACAAGACCAACATTGACAGGTCATTTGACACGATGGGCAGTGCTCCTATTACAGTTCGATATTATATATGTATCTTAGAAAGCTGTAAAGGGACAAATACTAGCAGATTTTCTCACCGCGCATCCTATCCCAACAGATTCAACAATCAATGATGATTTACTTGATGAATAGATTATGTTTATCCACGAAAGAGAAAAGTTGCAGGTCTAGGAAATATATTTCTACGGTGTATCATCTATTAAGCCCACTCAGCCCCCAAATCTACCAAAGTAAGAGCTAGCGTTGGTCATATTTTCATAACCCCAGAAGGTAGCATAATGAGGCATTCATACATGCCAACTGAACCAAGAACCAACAATGAAGCTGAATACGAGGCATTGATAGCGAATCGAAGAAGTCGTTGTCATCGACATTTAAAATTTGTGAATCTTCCGAGACTCTCAATTGGTGATCAACCAAATATTGGGCATCTACAAAATTAATAAGCTCATCATATACATCATCATACGAGTGCTTGAGCTCATGAAGCAAATTCCAAACATTAAACTAGCTCGAGTTTCTTGATCAAAAAATAGTAAAACAGATTGTATGACCAAGCTAGCAAAAAAAAATGATGAACACCGACGACGATGATGTGTTGATTGAAGTGTCCACTCGTCGAGTTCTACAACCAGTAAATCTATATTCCCCGCAGGTAGAGGGGACATCAAACTCAAACCAGCAGGAAGTGATTCAAATTGTACTCTCCGAAAGAACAACAAGTAGAAGAGACAAAAAAACTCAAAAGTACTACAAAGAAATTATATGAAGCTTACCTGGTGAAAGAGTCTGATGATTAGAGACAACCTTTCATTGACTATTTCAAAGAAAGTAAATTGCCGAGGAATAAATTACTAACCACACAAATTACAAAAAGAATTCTTTGATATGCTTATGTTAATGACACATTGTATCGTAGATCTTTTGAACAAATGTAATTTTGATGCTTAGGGATAGATGATGCCAATAAGGTAATATCTGAAATTCATGAAGGACTCTACAATGCACACCAGTTAGGTCCCAAAATAACAACAAAAATCAAGAGAATGAGATATTATTGGCCATCAATGCTGAAAGACTGCATAGATCATGCCAGAAAATGTCATGAATGCCAAGTCCACAGGGATCTCATTCATCAACCTTTGAATCCTCTGCATCCAACAATAGCCTCCTGGTCGTTCGAAAGTTGGGGCACAGATATAATTGGGTCGACTGATCCTCTATCATCAGTTGGACATCGATTAATTTTAGCAGCTATTGACTACTTCTCCAAGTGGGCTGAAGTTGTTCTGTTCAAGGAAGTCACTGTTGATCAAGTTATTGACTTCTTCACCAATAATGTTGTCTATATATTCAGGGTGCCACGATGAATCATTTCAAAAAATGACCTTGCCTTTAAGAGCACAAAGATTTACAAATTCGTTGACTGACACAAAATCGATTGACGATACTCATCAATCTACAATCCAAGAGCCAATGGTTTAGTGGAGGCTTTCAATAAGGCATTGGTAAAGCTGCTCAAAAAGATTCTCAAGAAGAATAAAAAAGAGTGACACACTAAAATGATGGAAGTACTATGGGCATACAGAACCACTTACAAAACATCGACCAAGGCCACTCCTTATGCACTAATATTTGGAGTTGAAGATGTTCTATATCTAGAAGTTGAGCTACCATCACTTCCATGGCCCAATTCAATCTTACTCAAGATGAGAATGCTCGCAAAAATGGAAGAGTTGGATGCGCTTGATGAAGTTAGATTCTAAGTTCAACAAAGTTTAAAAATTTACCGAGAGAGGATGTCCAAAGCATTCAATAGTTTAGTACATCCTCGGACATTCCAGAAAAGTGAATTGGTTCAGGTGTTGAGAAGGTCAATCATCCCTCATCACAAGATCGGTGGTAAATTCGAACCAAACTTGGAAGGTCCTTACGTCATATAGAAGGTGTACGAAGGAGGAGCCTACCAGCTTATTAACATGAATGATCAACAACCGATGCCACTAATTAACAGTCGATATCTCAAGAAATATCATAACTGACTGCGGATAAGTATATAAATACTTAAATGAATTTTGCACTAGTAAGGCTTTCATACCAAATACGCATGTAATGTCAATTGAAGATTCTCTCGTAAAAATAGAACGCATTTTCAAGTTACTACAAAAATTTCCCCTGTTAGATAAGGGTTATTTTTTATATATTTAATCAAGCTTCAGAGATATATAAATATATATGATAAGATATGTTTGTTTATATTAAAGAAGATTAAGCCCTATGATATATTGTTGAACTAATTAATCCCAAGGGGCATTTTATATGTTGATCCGAGTTGATATCGCTTTTAAGTCGAGATCCTTAGATAAATACATATTATGATTGAAAAAATACATCATATCTATTTTGCAAAGAAGAAATCAAACTTTATAATATATCTTTGAACTGTCAATCCCCCGTGCGGGGCATTTTTTCTTATGATCAAAGTTGTTCAATCCTCTCCGTGAAACATGAGATTGTCTTGTATATGTATGGTGACATCGAGCTTTATACCAGATGAATATATCTATAATTATTATGGCAAAGTTAGAGGCTCTTGTAAGAACAAAAGAATCAATTGCAAGCATTAAAAGATAACCATAAATATTAAAAGTTTGTCTCCGATTTGTCAAGTTATGAAGATCAAATTAGAGAACTCCCAATTTGAAAGCTTCAATCAAGTAAATTGAAAAAACATCAACCTCTACATGTTCAAGTCTAGGACACGAATGGGTTCTAAAAGTTGAACTCAACAAGCCCATAAATGGCTGAGTTGCTGACGCCTCACTCAACAAGCCACAAGAAAAGACCGCAGTGAAAGAGCCCCTGTTAATCTGATGATAAAATTGCCAAGCCATCATAACTTAAATCAAAAACTCGAGTACGTTCTAAAGGTCGGACTCAACAAGCCCACAAATGGCCAAGTCGTTGACGCTCTCTTTACTCAACAAGAAGAAAAGGTAGTAGAGTGCCTATGCTCATCCAATAATGATATATTCAATCTCAAACTAAATTAAATTTAGTGATTACAAGTAGCTATAATCCAAGAGATTTTTCAACTTGATCGATTGACTAAAATAATATGAGAAAATAACTCTTAATTCAGAGCAGCCTTAAATCAATCTCTATATTGTCTACAAGATGATATTCCAAACTCTTTTCAAGCAGTCTGATCAAGCACAAAGCATAGATTAAAGATAATTTTCTTATCAAGTCTGTCAAAGCAGAAAGCACAGGATCGAAGAAGCGATTCCATAGTCCACACAAAGGCAATGGCCAAACAAAATAAATTCTATGATTATTCAGTCTATTAAAACACACATTAGGACCGACAACTCAAAATTATAGACCTAACATAAGCCAAAAGGTCATCAGATGAACCCTTCAACGTCTAAAGCAAAGAAGAACGATTTATGACATACATACATGCACTTGACAAGTCAATATGGACAAATCAGGTCAATCATTCATCAAGTCCATCAAGCTTAAAGTTAGGACAGAAGGAATTTCAAACCGAAAACAAATCAATTCCTCCATCCAACTCGTCAAGCATGAAGTTGAAGGAAATCCAAATTTATAAAGACATAAAAGAAAAAGATCTTCAGCAAACTCATTAAAGTAGAGAGTGGATAGTGGAAGAAGCTCTTATCCATCCAACAATTCAATTAGGACAAATCGGTTAATCCTGTCATTTAGCTCATATAAACACAATGCATTGTACTAATGACATATTCCATCAAAGCTCCATAAGCTATTGAAATTGAAACTGAAATGATTCAAGATCCATGGCCAGCCCAAATAGTCAATTAGTTTTCTACAAGCATGACTCCCTCCATAGTGGTGTTAATAAAAATGATATGTGTCCTATATGTAATAAGTTAAATCAAATAAGAATGTTCATAAATAATAACATTGAAGCTAAGTTAAGAGGATATTATTAAATTGATTGAAATTTGGTTTTATTAAAATTGAAGATGGTTTTATCTTTAAATGAATTTCTTTATGTTAAATCTAAACATAGGTTTAATTAAAAATTCATACATCTTTCATCTAAAAGATTGAAAATCCTAAAAATCCATTCCATAAACCTGGTAGGGATTGAAGGGGATCATTCATCTTTTCTCTCTTTATAAAAAAGCAATTATTATGAAATAAAATATAAGTTCATATAATCTAATAAATACATTAAGATGCTAATGATTTAAATCTAATCAGCCTAATATGGAATTTAAACTTTAAACTTCATAAAACTTCAAATTTAAGGAAAAAAATCTAAATAAAGACATACCACACTAAGCTTAGCATACACACATTAGAATATTAAGATCTTAGCCTTAGGTTAGACGTGAATGTTGTGATATGATATTTTATTTTGTGATGTAAGATGTTAGGATTATTTATGCATAGTCTGGATGTTAAGCTGATATTAGACTAATGATGTTTCCTGTAGAAGATTGTACTTAAGGGACTGTTGTAATAATAAATAAAAATAAATGCTTAACTTACAGATGTTGTTTAAGTCCCTAAGCATAATCCAATTAGGTCAGGTGAGTTTGGTTATCTAAGGTGAGGTGCTAAGTCTAAATATATGAATTTGCTTGGTTTGAAGGAATGTTAATCTAACTTCTATTTTACAGAAGTAGATAGATTTAATTTTTTTATAAAAAAGTAATTTTTGCAATAAAATTAAAATTAGAGCTATGAGGCTTAGGATGAGCAGTGGCTAGAAGGCTTGAACCTGGGATGCCCTATGATGCCTAAAGTACAAATTCATGAAAAGAAGATAAAAAAATGAAGACCCCCATAGCTTTATCTTTTTTTTTGTAATTTAATTGTAATTTAGATTGTATAAGAATAGAGCTCGGCTGCACAATTTCTTTTCTTTTCTAGGATGTACGGTGGTACCCACCACACCTTTTATTCTTTATGAAATTCAAATGTTTGATTATTGTATTTACATTATGCAATATAAGTGACATAATTTTATAGGTTTCTTGAAGTGTGTATGTTTGATGTGGATACATTAGGTTCTTTAAGATAAAATTAAATTTTCTACTCATATTAATAACTTTAATTAAATTGTAATTGTGTAAACTCATCTTAAAGCCTAAGTTTTTAATCAAGATAATAGAAGATTTAATAACCTCTTAGCTAGATGTTGTATGTTCTAAACATCATGCATATGCATATTATCTCACTCTTGAAAATTGGGGATCTTCACTCTTGTATAATAGGGGATTGACTGTAAGGCGGTCACTTATAATGGAACACACCTATTGTCTCGATTTGACCCATAACCTACTTTCATCATGCATTTAGGCATAAATTCTCCCAAGTCTAAGTCCAAAATGAATAAAAAATGAAATAAAATGTGTGAACATGATTGCATTAGCTTAAGTCATATTTGCATACCAAATATGATCTAATCTCTTAGAGAGTGATTTTAAGATTTTAGATTCTTCCTAATTAATAACAACTAGCTATCTTGCATTGACATATGACTAGCACACATGATTTTAAAATCATAGAAGGTGTTAGCTGACAACCACTTTAGGCGGTTGTAAGTTCAGAAGAGACAAGGTTGGTCCACTCTCTTTAGTGGAAGTGGACTAACATATCCCACTTTCCTGAGTAGAATTAAGTCGAGCTCTTGGCTTATGCTAGAGCACCATCGATATAGGTTGAGCACCTTGTTTCTCTTTTACCACGAGTATAAGTTCTCACCTCTTAGGTAATTCCATGATTGTGTGTTGTCAGAATCTAAACTCTAACTTTCTAATAAAATTTTAACTCAAATAAATATAATTTCTCTCCTTCAAACATATAAAGCCTCACTACATAATAAATTAAAGTATTCACTAAGCTTTCTAGTATCATGGATGCTTCCTACTCATCCTTCTTTGGAGCTTGTTAAAAACTCTTCTTATTTAAGCTCTTCTATTGTTTTCCAAGACAACTAAATCTTTGATCATCAATCTTTGAAATCTTTGGAGACACTTGACTATTTTAATCGAGTGTTCTATCAAAACAAGACACTCTTTTTACACTCCTCTTTGTCACCTAACAATTAAGGCTCAAAATTTTCCAATTTCTAATTGATAATGAAGTTGATCTTCATAAATGTAAGTAGGTTCTATCAAAACATGTTAATGCTGGTCTTATGAATTATTATAAATGACCCATTGGCTTGATTTTACGAGCCTCGCCCTTTCGCATGTCCTTCCCTAAGTGAAAACTAAATTAAATCTCCTTGGAATGTGCGATGCAATGCTTGTCATGGTGAGCTTTATATATATATTTTTCATGCAAAATTTTAAAGTTCTTCATCTCTTGAAAGATCTTTCATATCCGTTTCAAAATTTGTTGCCATTGTCAATTTTATTGATTCACTATTGGCAACTTCTAATAATCCACCAAAAAATCCAAATCATGCGGTTGAAACAAAAACTTAAAAATACTTAAAATAAAGTTTTATTGATGATTCATGTACTAATCAATCAAAGGCAAGATATATGCAAGGGATTTTATTAATCAAAATATCTTGAAAAGCCTCAAATTACAACCATGCAACATATGAAATATTCTCATGTTCTATTTTTGAACATTAGTATGAGAATGATACTTTTAAATTCATGTATATTAGCTCATCTCCAAAACTACTTACAAACCAATTTTTCCAATTGAAAACAATATAAGTGGGTAATCTAAAGCATCTTCAAACATGATGGAAGCATAACTATGTTGTGTCCTCTACTGATGATTACAAGGAATTGAACAATCATCTAATAGCGATCAATATTGATCAAAAGATAATTGAATTCTCATTGATTCTCAAGTAGTCGCCTAAGAAATCCATTAATAAGATGGACTCCCAAGCAAAGCTAAGAGGTGTGTAGAGGCACACCTTTTGATTTAGTGGCTTCAAAAAATTTCACAAAAAAATATTCATTTATTAATTGTTTCACATTCCAGGGAATTATTAGCAAATAAACATAATACTTCAAATTTTGAATCGTTTTCTCCACACCAAGTGTACTGACACTTATCTAAGTGTGTGCTTTTCATATCCAGGAATCAATTGTGCTTCTTCTCATAATTGGATGCTAATCATGATTAAGTTATAGATAGATTCACTATTGTGTCTTTATTGTGGCAATGCAAAAATGATAATAAAGAAACTAAAAAAAAATGACATCTATAATTAGATATAAAACTTTAATAAAGGTTAGCGTATATACATGAAAGTTTTTTTTTTTTTTGGTGATGTTAAGGGCTTAGCTCTCTCTCATTATAAATGAAAATATAAATTTTATGACAGAATGAAATAAAAATATACATCAATAAGACAAAGCCAATGCCAAAACGGACTTGAATAATAAGAAAACCAGACCAAATTGATAAAATATTTAAAAAAAAAAAAGAACTCAGAGATATAATGGTCATAACCAAAATAGCAGCCAAAATCACCTCGCATGTTGCCCAAATCATTCTGTTGGAGAATGGAAGTAAATAGCACATCTAAGAAGAGCAAACTACAGGAGTAATATCATATCAAATAGCCTGTATCCCAAGCTAGAAATGAAAGCATTTAAAATAAATAAATAAAATAATAATAATAAAATAAAAAGCAACCTGTAGCCTAAACCAAGAAGAAAAACATAATCATTTGTATTTTCTAGGTCTTGTAACATCTAAGATTTTTTTATAAGTGAATATCTGAACTTTTTTTATGACTTATGCATTTTAAGATTAAAATAATAATTTTATACCTTAGACTTATACCTGTTGAGATTTTTTTTAGATGATTAAAAAATTATTTACAAGTACTTTTTGAGATTTTGGATAAATGAAAAACATATAACCTCTAAGGTTATACATTATAAGTTTTGAATACTTATTTTTTTTAAGTCTTGAATGATATATATATATATATATATATAAAGAGAGAGAGAGAGAGAGAGAGAGAGAGAGATTTGTTCCTTGCTCCTATGTAATCTTTCTAATGAGTAGTAGTGATACTAACTTCTCATGGAGACTTTTATTAACATGCTTTTTATAATTTTAGTAGAGATCATATTTTTCTATTATGATTTTGGTTTAATCTATTTGGAATCGATTAAAATTATTCTGATTATTTGGTTGAGTTTTAAATTCATGTGATTTTTTTTTTGGTTGAAAAAAATGTAATATAAAGTATTTTGAAGGTTTTGGCCTTAGATAATATGACAATTGATGTGGGCGGCGGAGGAAGTGAGACGGCAACGTAACGCTTTACTCATTGGTGTATTTGGAATTAGCCAAATCGGAATTCAAATCTAAAATAATTGTAATGTATTTGGAATAACATTCATCCATTGAAAATTTACTACTTATCAATCTAAAAAAATTAAAATCTCTGCATTCAAATGCAACAAATCTATGTGATCTTTTTGGTGAGAATCTCATATTACTACCCATCAATTCTTTCTTATCTCAGCATTACCTGCCGACGACCTTAGCTAGAGTTTAGACGTAAGCCTCAACCATCTCCTCAGGCGAGGGTTTCGAGTCCTCGAAGAGAATTTCATGCCCTGATCAGAATCAACCCGCCTAATAGGGCACTAAATCGAAGAGTGGAAGGAGGACGAAGGGATCTGCGGGAGGATTCAGTTGCTAGGGTTTCCTAGAGGAGACACTGTAGAACAATGGGTATTTGACAGAGGAAAACGAGAGGAGCAGGTAGAGGAAAAGGAACAATGAGCATGTTAATGACTTCAATGCCATTATCATATCTTATTTAGTTACAATAAATCTCAGAAGACTAAATCTTCTACGAATTGTTGTGTCGCTATGCTCCACTTCATAGCACGTCATTCTTGAAAAAATGTTATAGTCAAAATGAAACAATTATTTTAAAACTTGCCTCTAAATGGCAATAAATTCAATTTTTTTATTCAATCCATTTGCATGAAACTATAAATCATTACCATCATTGTAGTCACATAATCCCCAATTATTGGCTTAAGATAATAACACCGTGGACATAATCATTTTCATATAAAAAAAATAGCAAACTAAACAGCTTTACTATGGAGCTAAACCCTAAGCACAACGATCAACCAAGGCCATGTTTACACCCTCAACTAACACCAAAGAAACCCTCTTTTAATGAAATTCCAAAAGTCAAATGCCTTTGAAATAATGTGGTCACTATAATTCTCACAATCTGCTTCTCTCAAAAATATTTGTCTCAATTTTAATGTTTCAAAATAAATGAAGGTGAAATTGACAATTCACAAGCATAACTTCTTCCTGCAAGCAATCAAATGATCTCTAATGTTTGTCTTGGTGATTTTTTTTAAAAAAAAAAAAAAAAAACTTAAAAGATCCTTCCTTGTTATTTCAAACAAATTTCTGAACTTGGAATATGTTTTCTTTTCCGATCTTTTTAATTATTATTATTATTATTATTTTATTTTTTTAGATTTTTTATTTGGAGAGAGTTAAATCATACAAATATTTTGTGATTACAGGTTGATTTTTGCTTGTAATTTATCTTATAAGAATAGATCAACATTTGACATTTGTCATTTATATTCTATATTTCATTAAAGTTTAGTAGAGTTGACTAAGACTATAAAAATGAACAGTAATTTTGTTTGATAATCTCGTTAAATAGTGTGAAGAAAGATGAAGTGAGTATCAGAATAATTCACCTTATTTACTTGCAAATAGAGAAATTTTAGGTTTAATTTTTTGTGAGTTTATGAACTATTGTAACCTTCAACATGTGTTGTGGAGGCACAGAAGAGGAGAAACCTATACGCTTGAGTTCATCTTCTCATATGTAGTGCCTTTGCTTGTTTCGAGTGACCATCATACTTCTTAGAGTGAAGATATCCCACTCCTATAGTTATACCGAGTATCGTCTACTTTGGAGATAGTGAATTGCTTATTATTCTTTGCTCTTCATTTGATCAGAGGTCGATTTTTATTAGCTCATCAGCATGATACAGTTAGTCTCGAGGATAATCTGATTGATTGTCTTGACGAGAATGATAAATATTCATTCTTTTATAGTATGAGTGTAGTAAACTTCTTTAGTATATGTCCAGAATAATTATGTTATTGATTTGGTCAGTCAATCGTTATAGAGAGCTATCAGCCCAATTGGATTACACGACAGTTTAATTTTTCTCATTGCTCACGATGATAGGCTATTCATCCTTGGGGTAGTGGATATTAGGAAGATCAAATTAGTCCCGCTTGAGACATGTTACTTCTTTGCTTCTGTTGTCTGGCTAAATTTACTAAGACTTGATACCAGTTCTCATTTTCGGATAACTTCTCAACTGAGTAGCACAGAAATCAATTATATTCATCTCACTTGGGTCTAACTGTCCTTTGATCTTTTCTTGGAGCGTGTTGTCAAGAAATAAGAGCGGAAGGTGAGGTTGTTATTTTTCCAAAGATCATTATTCAAAGGTCAGCATGTAAAGATTTTTTCTCTTACGCTTTCATACTTCATAGAATTAAATCTATTATTTATTTGTGACATAACTTTCTAAATTTTTTTAATTATATTCTTTAATAAATTTATTGTATGACTCTGAATTTTATTCATATACTCTTAACATTAGTCATAAACATTCACAGGGAAAAGAATATGCAAAGGTAAGTGTGACAGAAGTCAAAAGTGAGACCAATAATGTCACTTTTTGATGACATTTAAACTGCTATTCATTTAAAAAAATAATATTGCATTCTAATTTCGGACAAAATGCGTACAACTAAAACATCTATAGATATGTAATTTGCTTAAAGTTAATGCCTTAAATGCTAAAGCTCATCAACATTTAAGGAGTGTAAAATCCTATGAGTATGATCTCAAATTCTTAAACCAAGCAAAGCCTTAAATACAAGTTGAAAAAAAAAAGCTAATTTTTATTTATGAGCTATTTGATTATCTGAAACAGAAATTCAATGTAAATAAAATAATATAAAATAAATATAATATATTCTGAATATTTTATATTTATTTGATTGAAAAATATATAAATACATCGATTTATTTTTTCTTATTGGATAAAATAAATGTAATGTAATGTATTTGGTGAGAATTGAAAGGGATGATAGCACTCGATGTGCGGTAGTTGGTAGTCAGTGGTGATGATTAGTGGTGGTGGTACTTGTCGATAAATGGTATTGATTGATGCATGGTAATTCGATGAATGTTGGGCGCGGTGGTTGGCGGTGAAATCTAGTGTGAGTGGTAGTTGATAATGTCGATGGCGGTGGTTGTACACAGTGGCGGTAATGGCGATAATGGCAAGTGATCAACAACAGTAGTGGTAGTGATTGACGATCAAAAGTAGTGGGTGGTGGCTGTTGGCTAACGATAGTGGTTGCCAACGGCTGGCAATAGTGAGTGGTGATATGTAATTGATAGTAGTAGTGGTCGACAACCGAGGTGGTGGGTGGTGGTTGGCGTTCGGCAATGATGGTCGACGAGCGATGGCAGACGAATGATGACGACGATTTTCAGTTTACACCGAGTGATGTATTTGAAATTTGTCTACGAATTTCAAATATATTGAATTTAAACTAAATAATAAATTTAAAATACACAGAAATTTTACATTGCAATTCAAATTCATCAATCAAAACATCAAAAAATTTAAAATTCCTGCATTTTGAATATAATACACTCACTTTGCAATAAACCAAACAGCCCCTTGGGAGTGCAAACCAAAGAATGATAAAATTGGGTCAAATATATCAGTGTGTAGAATGCTTTAAGAAATTTATGATAAAATTGGGTCAAATATGTCAGTGTGTAGAATGCTTTAAGAAATTTATGTTAAAAGTGGCGTATAGAATATAATTGAACATAAAAAAGAAAATTAACCGCCAAGAAGAAAAACTATTTAACTTCTTCAGAAGAATGACAAAAATATGCCCTTTTATTCGGGGGCGCTGCTTAAAAACTTCTTTTTTAACTCTGAACAAATTTAATTATAAATTCATGCATATAATCTTTATATATTAGACTTTGAACCAACGAGATGGCAAAATTCAATTTTATAGGCATAACTGAAACTACTGAATAATCAAAAGGGATTATTTTAAAATAGTTTTAGTGTTAATTGTAATTAGCCGTTTAGGCACAAAAATTTTTTTTTTTGAAAATAGAATCATCATTTGACGATTGGCCGACTGTCACGTGCGTAACTAATTATTTTTTTACGTAATCACGCGGAGAGGGAGAGAGAGAGAGGAGAGAGAGAAAGAGAGAGAGTGAAGAGAGAGAGAGCGCGAGTTTTTTTTTTGTTTTTTGCTTTCGGTACGAGAGAGAGATTAATTTTTTAATTATTATAATTATTTAAAATATTTAAAATATATAATTTAAAAATATTTTTTATAAAATATTTAATAACTAAATATTTATATTTTAGTTATTAATTAATTTATATATAAATAATTAAATATATAATTTAAAATATTTTAATTATATATATAAATTTAGAAATTTATTTAATAATTTTTTATTAATTAATATAATTATTTAAAATATATAATTTTTATTAATTTTTTGTTAATATATAATTAAAAAATATTTAAAATATATAAATAAATATATTTTAATAAATAAATAAAGAAAGAAATAAATTATATAAATATTTTATAAATTATATAAATAAAAGTAATTAGTTAAATAAATAAATAAATAAAATTTAAATTATATAAATATTTAGTTATTTAATATATTTATAAAATATTTAGTTATTTATAAATTTATTTATTTATTATATATATTTATTCCTTTCTTTATTTATTTATTAAAAATTATTTATTTATTAATTTTTTTTATATTTTTATATTTTATTATTATTATTATTATAGACTTATATAATATATATATATATATATATATATATATATATATATATAATATATATATATATATATATATATATTATATAATTAAAATATTTTATAAAATTATTTTTTAAATTATATATTTTAAATATTTTTAAATTATTTATCTAACTTAAAATATTTATATAATTTAAATATATAAATAACTAAATAAATTATATATATATAATATATATATATGTATATATATATATATATAATTACTTTATTTATAAAATTTATAAAATATTTATATAATTTATTAGCTTTATATAATAAATAAATAAAATATAAATAACTAAATATTTTATAAATATATAAATAACTAAAGTATTTATATAATTTAAATTTTTATTTATTTATTTAACTAATTATATATTTTAAATAAATAAATATTTTAAATAAATAAATATTTTTAAATATAAATAAATTAAATAAATAAATAACTAATAAATAAATAAAATAAATAAATATATATATATATATATATATATATATATATATATATATATATATATATATAATATATTTGTTTTTATATATTTATATATTAAATATATTTTAAATTTATAACTTAAAAAATATTTATATAATTTAAATATAAATAACTAAATAAATATTTATGTATAATATATATATATAATATATGTATATATATATATATATATATATATATATATATATATATATACTTTATTTATATAATTTATAAAATATTTATATAATTTATTTCTTTCTTTATTTATTTATTAAAATTATTTATTTATATATTTTAAATATTTTTAATTATATATTAACAAAATTAATATTATATATTTTAAATAATTATATTAATTAATAAAAAATTATTAAATAATTTTCTAAATTTATATATATAATTAAAAATATTTTTAAATTATATATTTAATTATATATATATAAATAAATTAATAACTAAATATATAAATATTTAGTTATTAAATATTTTATAAAAAATATTTTTAAATTATATATTTTAAATAATTATATTATTTAAAAAATTAATCTCCCTCTCGTACCGAAAGCAAAAAACAAAAAAAAAAAACCTCGTGCGCTCTCTCTCTCCCTCGCCGCGTGATTGTTAAAATCACGTAAAAAAAAAAATTTAGTTAAGCTAGTCATCCGTTTATTGATTTGTGACGGCGATGACATAGTCGTCCGTCTAATTACGATTAATGCTTTATTTTAAAAATAATCCCTAATCAAAAATACAATACACATATTCACCTGTATATAGTTTACAATAAATAAATAAATAAAATAAAAAATATACTCATGACATTTTGTCCAGTTCATTAATTATATATTATACAATAATTTACTAAATAAAATGCAACTAGTAGGTTTTCACCAAAAAAATATTATCTGACATAAGAAGAGGCTTCAATCCCATATGATAAAAAAAATAAAAAATTTAATGACAACCCAAAGAGAAGAAGAATGGTCTGAGGTCACGCATGACTTTCTGGACCAGCTTTTATATTGAGAAGAGGCTGAAGAACTTTAACAACTATTGTCATATTGGGTCTGAAATTAGATTCATATTGAATACACAGCACTGCAACTGCTGCTAATTGTGAAATCAACAACAAATATGATATGAATCCATATCCCCAATCCAATAACAGAAACAAAAGAAATAGAAGAAAGTCGGATTGGCTAAAGGATTTCACAAGTATAGAGAAAATATAACATCAAACAGAGAATAAATTACAGCCTCAAAATAGAGAGGAATAAATAAAATAAATAAATAAAAATTATTACAAAATCTTGACCAAGAACCAACAGAGAAAATACACGATCAAATACAGAAATTAGTTACAAGAGGCATAGAAGATAGCTATCTAAGAAGCAAAAAATAAAAATAAAAAAAAATAATAAAAAAAAAATAGACATCAGAAAACTATAAATAGGGATGAGAAAAAAACAAGCGAGGAATGTGAATTATTTCAAGAAACTCCTCCTCTTCTATCTCAAGTCTTCTTCTTCCTGCTCTGAGCCTTTCCACGGTGAGTTCAGCCGGGCTAAGCCTTTAGTCCGGAGAAACGCCACTCATCTCCTTCTAGATCCCTCTTCCTCCCTGAGCTCTCTCTCTGGAACCCTAACTTCCTCAAATGGCTAATTGCTTCCCGAATCGAGTCTTTTCCCATTCAAACGAATAGCTTCCACGACAAGCTTCATCAGACGACGGAGATAAGATCATCAACTGCTCCTTCGCTCGATCAGACGTCCGTTACTCCTCCATTACATCAAGCTTTTGCCCTTCAACACCTGTAATCCACTAAAGCAGAAGCAATCAAGAACCGCTTGATCAAATAACACATCCAAGGGCCAACGAGAACCCTAATCATCCGACGGCTCAATATCAGCTCGATAAACACTCGATCCAAGTGATCAGATCCAACGGATAAGTTACAACACGCTAGATCCGACGTCCCATAACGCATCTGAGTGATCTTTAATGTTAATTGTAACTCAACCGGGTTCCAATACTCAGTGAGTCAACTCATCAAGCCTCACTCAAACCACATCAGACCCAAGTGACACAGAACGGATCAATTCTCACAATCAGACTCAATTACATAAATTAGGCGGTATCATTGGTGCTCTCGTTGACTACATCACACAATATAAATGGCAGAAGGCACAAGACACACAGCAAAGACCATAGATGAGTGCGTAGGAAGACTAAATAAAAGAGATAAACAGATGTCTTCAATAACCATGATATTAAATGAAGTCTCAAGAAGACTATCAGCTATTGAAGAAAAATTAGAAAGCAATCATCAAGAACAACAATAATCACAGGTATGTACCCCTCCTGATACTGAAATTTCTTTTCCCACTAGACAACAACCACCACACAACAATAGACTTGTGAAAGTTGATATGCCAAGATTCAATGGAGACAATCCTAGAGGTTGTTTAAAAGCAGAAATTCTTTCAATACTATAGCTATCGAAGATCGAAGTTCTTAATTGCATGATACATGGACGGACCGACATTAAGTTGGTATCGATGCATCTTAATAAAATACTCATGGTCACAATTTAAAGAGCAAGTGATTGAGAGATTTGGCCCATCTTTGTCAGAGATTTAAGGGGTGAACTTGCTAAATTATAGCAATCTACGCATCAATTTTATAATGAGTTTGAGGAATTGGCAAATCGATATCGAATTCCACGAATTCTTACGAGCTGTTTTATCAGGTTTAAGACATGATATAAAAGGGAAGTAAGAGCATTGCGACTAGTTCCTCTACAAAGTTCTTAGCTAAATTGATGGAGGACAGGCTAGCTGATGAATTCATAATGCCAAGAAACTACATAGCAAATCAAGCCCAACAAGCCAAACCAACACAAAGTTATCAACCACCTTTACTGCCAACACCTCCAGCAATCAATCAAAGCAATGTGATGCTCAATAAACAAAATATTCTCATCCAGAAATTGACTCCAACATAATTAGAAGAAAGAAGAAAGAAAGGATTATGCTTTAATTGTGATGATAAATATCACAGAGGACACATTTGCAAATCAAAAATATTTACTCTAATGGTGATCAATGAGGATCAAGAACAATATTTACAGCAAGAAACTGAACTTGAATTGCAAAATTTACAAGAAGAATTTCCTGAAATCAGCCTCAATGCATTTACAGACCAGTCTAATCCTAGAATCTTAAGATTACAAGGTTTCATTGGTAATAAAAAAGTACAAGTTCTGATTGACAGTGGATCCACCCATAATTTCATTCAATCAAAATTAGCAAAATTTATTGATTTCAAAGTAACTCCAAAGATCGGTCTTTCAAGTGTTAGTGGGCAATGGGAAACTTTAAAATGTTCGTGCATATGCTCTAATCTCCTATTCAACTACAAGCAATACTTTATTACGATTCTTGCTACCCATGCAAGGAGCAGATATAGTTTTGGGTGTTCAATGGTTAGAACAATTGGGTGAATGTACATTTGATTACAAGAAGCTGACAATGAAATTCTACTTTAATGACAGATTAGTGCAGCTGCAAGGAAATATAGCATCAACAGTGGACAGAATTTCTTTTCATCAGTTCACTAAGTTGCAGCAACAGAAAGAAATACTATCTTGCTTTCAGATGAGTCAAATAACAGAAAATAGATTCCTCTATACTAGAATTCAATAAATTGCCCGCAGGAATACAAAGAATATTAAGCACTTACCGAGTTATTTCAAAGCCACAAGCTTACCTCCAAGAAGGAATATAGACCATCAAATCCATCTCAACACGCAGCTGTGAGAGTTAAAATTACATTTCCATTTCCAAAAAATGAAATTGAAAGGTTAATCAAAGAAATGTTGGAAAGTGGCATAATCGAGAAAGTATCACTTTCTCTTCCCAAGATTATTAATCAAAAGAAGGATGACACCGGAGATTTTGTGTGACTACAGAGCCCTCAATAAAGTCACTATACTTGACAGATTTCCCATTCTAACCCCTGAAGAACTCATGGATGAATTATATGGAGCTACCTTATTTTCTAAACTAGACCTAAGGTCAAGTTATCACCAGATAAGAATGGCAAAGGAAGACATTTATAAAACAGCTTTTAAAACTCATGAAGGACACTATGAGTTTTTGGCTATGCCTTTTGGACTTACAAATGCCCCATCAACATTTCAAGCCTTGATGAATGTAAACCATTCCTAAGAAAGTTTGTCTTAGTGTTTTTTGATGATATTCTCATATACGAAGACCTTGGACTTACACCAATATCATCTCCATGAAGTCGAAACAACTCAAACAAAGATTCAATGTTTATTAAACCTTCCAAATGCTCATTTGTACAAGATAAAATTGAGTATTTATGTCATATTCTATCTGCACAAGGCATAGAAGTGGATCCCAAAAAGATTCAAGCAGTGCAAGCATGGCTGTTACCTACTTCAGTCAAAGAATTGAGAGGTTTTTTGGGTTTAACTGGCTATTACAGAAAATTTGTCAAAAATTATGCAACAATTGCTTCTTCCCTAACCTCTATGTTAGCCAAACAACAGTTTCACTAGACAGAAGAGGCAACAACAGCTTTTATCAAATTAAAACAAGCAATGACAACGCAGTGTTAGCATATCCAAACTTTGATCGCCTTTATCATTGAAAGATGCATGTACAACAATTGAGAATTTCTCACAATCATCCTATTGCTTACTTCAATAAACAACTTTCACCAGCCTTACATAAAGCATCAACATATGCAAGAGAATTGTATGCTATAACTGAAACAGTTGCAAGATGGAGATAATATTTCCTGGGCAATCAATTTACTATCAGAACTGATCAAAAAAGCATAAGAGAACTAATCGAAACAATTCAAACACCGAAAAGGTTTTGATCAAATTCGGGATATGATTATACTATTGAATATAAACCGGGCATTACAAACAAAGCGGTGATGCTGTCAAAAAATGTTTAAAATGACTTTCGAGGATCAAATGAGAATCCTTAATAGCATCCAACCTATCAATATATACTCAACAAGATAATAGTCTTATGCAACAAATCACAAAGGAGACAAAAGCTAGTAGGGAATTACAAGAATTATACAAGAAAATTTCTAAAAATCCATAATTATTCCCTAAATACAGACTTGTAAAAGGGCTAATTCAGTTCAAAGACAGAATTGTCATAGCAAAGGATTCAGAATTCAAAAACAAGATCATAAGAGAGCTACATTCAACACCAATAGGAGGGCATGGAGGCATCCAGAAGACTCTGACCAGAATTACTCAACAATTCTACTGGAAACACATGAAAAAGGAAATCAAACATTTTGTATCAACCTGCCCTATTTGTCAACAAGTCAAATATGATACACAGAGGCCAGGTTACTACCATTACCCATACCACAAGACATATGGGAGGAGGTATCAATGGATTTCATTCTTGGTTTACCCAAGTCTCATAATAAAAACCATACTAATAGTGGTGGATAGACTATCAAAATATGCTCATTTTTCAGCCCTACCAAATAATTTTTCTGCAGTTTATATAGCTCAGATCTTTATCAAAGACATTGTTAAGCTCCATGGTATTCCACAAGGAATAGTGTCAGGCAGAGACCCATTGTTTATGAGCAATTTTTGGCAAGAATTGTTCATATTAAGACTACTTTAAAACCACCATCCTAGACGGAAACAGAGGTAACTAACAGAATCCTAGAACAATATCTAAGGAGCTTTGTTTTAGACACACCTAAGGTATGGTTACAATTCCTACCATGGGCAGAATTCTCATATAATACTTCAATCAACACATCAACAAAGAAGACCCCTTTTCAAATTGTATATGGCAAACTTCCCCCTCCGGTAATACCTCACAATGAAATGACAACATCCAACACAGAAGTGGAAAGGTTGTTATAACAGAGAGACCAGATGCTACAGCAAATAAAAACCAATCTACAACAAGCACAAAACAGAATGAAACAAATGGCTGATAAGCATAGAAGAGAGCTTCAATTAAAAGTCAATGACTTAGTATTAGTCAAGATACAACCCTATAGACAAACTTCAGTGACTGGGAATCAATACACCAAATTACAAAGGAAATATTATGAGCCTTTTAAAGTACTACAGAAAATAGGACCTGTGGCTTATAAAATTGAATTACCTGCAACAACCAGAATATATAATGTACTTCATATATCCAGATTAAAACCATACAGACAAGATTCTAATATACATCCAGCACAATTATCAAACAACTTCAGAGAAGGACAAATGCTTATTAAACCTATCAAAGTTCTGGACCACAGAACTATACTAAGGGGAGATCAACAGATCAAAGAAGTCCTAATACAGTGGGAAGGATTGTTAGAAACAGATACCTCTTGGATAACAAAGAAAGAAATGCAAGAAGTTTTTTCTGATTTTGACCTTGAGGACAAGGTCAGTGTGGGGGAGGGGAGTAATGATATGAATCCATATCCCCAATCCAACAACAGAGACAAAAGAAATACAAGAAGGCCAGATTGGCTAAAGGATTTCACAAGTATAGAAAATATAACATCAAACGAGAATAAATTACACCTAAGCGAGAGGAATAAAGAAAATAAATAAATAAAAATTATTACAAAACCTTGACCAAGAACCAATAGAGAAAATACACGACCAGATATAGAAATTAGTTACAAGAGGCATAGAAGATAGCTATCTAAGAAGCACATCAGAAAACTATAAATAGGGATGAGAAAAGCAAGCGAGGATCAATTATTTCAAGAAACTCCTCCTCTTCTGTCTCAAGTCTTCTTCTTCCTGCTCTGAGCCTTTCCACGGTGAGTTCAGCCGGGCTAAGCCTTTAGTCCGGAGAAACGCCGCTCATCTCCTTCTAGATCCCTCTTCCTCCCTGAGCTCTCTCTCTGGAACCCTAACTTCCTCGAATGGCTAATTGCTTCCGAATCGAAGTCTTTTCCCATTCAAGATAGCTTCCACGACTTTCGATGGAGATAAGATCATCAACCGCTCCTTCGCTCGATCAGACGTCCGTTACTCCTCCATTACATCAAGCTTTCGCCCTTCAACACCTGTAATCCACTAAAGCAGAAGCAATCAAGAACCGCGTGATCAAATAACACATCCAAGGCCAACGAGAACCTAATCATCATCGGCTCAATATCATCGATAAACACTCGATCCGAGTGATCAGATCCAACGGATAAGTTACAACACGCTAGATCCGACGTCCCATAATGCATCTGAGTGATCTTTCATGTTAATTGTAACTCAACCGGGTTCCAATACTCAGTGAGTCAACTCATCAAGCCTCACTCAAACCACATCAGACCCAAGTGACACAGAACGTATCAATTCTCACAAGCCAGACTCAATTACAGAAATTAGGCTGAAGAACTTTAACAACTATTGTCATATTGGGTCTGAAATTAGATTCATATTGAATACACAGCACTGCAACTGCTGCTAATTGTGAAATCAACAACAAATATTTCACAGATGTCAGTACGAAAACATAAATATATATATAAATATAGTGTTTAAGACCAAATTCGTCTTTCAACTATTTATGAAGGACCAATTTTGTCTCAGACTAAACAGGAGGATCAATTTGATCCTTGATTATTTGATCAGGGACCAGATTGATCCTTCCATTTGAAATTTAAAGAAAAGTTGTAGAGAAATAATGAATACTACAGTGAGTTTTAAAATAATAATAAATAAAAATAAGTAGATAACTAATAAACTCTACTATCTTCTTATTTTCATTCCACACCCGCGGAAGGACTTGGTCACGATCAAATAGTCAAGGGACCAAATTGGTTTTCCTGTTTAGTCTGAGACTAAATTGGTCATTCATAAATAGTTGAGGGATCAATTTGATCTTAAACACTGTAAATATATATATATATATATATATGTATGTATGTATAATTATCAAACCAATACCATTTAAAATTAAAAAGAAAAGACCAAATTGGTTTTTTTTAGTCTGAGACTAAATTGGTCCTTCATAAATAGTTGAGGGATCAATTTGATCTTAAACACTATAATATATATATATATATATATATATATATATATATATATATATATATATATATATATATATAAACATAAATATATATATGTATAATTATCAAATCAATACCATTTAAAATTAAAAAGAAAAGAGAATATAGAAAACATGCTTCAGGTGCACAAATGCATAAGCATAAAAAATATATATACCTTGGCAACGACCTTGTGGATAATCATTCTTGACTTAAGATCCACCGCTTAACTTTGCCTTCACTCTGGGTTGCACGGAGGGTTGAGGAATAAGAATTGACTTATAGTAATATTGAAGCAACAAGATATGAGACAACCTACCCAGTTACAAGACTCTGCGCCTTTAGGCATAGTATGGTCCACCGGCTTTCTTCTGTCAAGAGCTCTAAGAGAACAACGCCAAAGCTATTGATATGTATGAATATCGATTAACTGAGAGGATGATTAACTTTAGCTTGTCTGATAAGCTTGAGTGATAAATTCCTTACGAATTTAAGTGCGCTCTGTTCTTGTTCCAATTGGATCTGTTGGGTGTGAGTTGAGTCAAGAGGTTGAGTCAAACCCTTTTCAAGTGAGTTAACGGTGAGTAAAAGAAGCGTTATCGGAGCTTTAGATCCGTTGGATCTAGCGCCTTTTCTTCGACCATTGGATGGGCTCCCTTGGATCGAAGTTCGTCTTTTCTTCTTACTTGGAGATTTCGCGTTTATTTCTAACCCTTGGATTTGTTCTTCGATCTTGCGGCTTCTGATTATTGCTATCCTGAGTGGATTACAGGTGTTCCATCCCGGTCGGTGTGATCTGGCTTTTGATAAGGAGTTGGATGAGCTTAGTGGATACGGATCGACAATCGGCGGCGGCAATTACGGACAATCGTAAACCCTAATTCATTTCTTGGTTTTCCTTTTCACCGACCGGTTCATCTGCTAGGGTTTAGGGAAACCAGGGAGATGGAGAAGATTAGGGAGAGATAGAGATTCTGAGAAGATCTATCCAAGTGAAGATCCACCGTAGGAATGTCCCGATGATGATCCACGAGAGAGAATTTGGGAGCTCAGGAATTTCGCCGTCTGTTTGGGTTTTTTCGGTTTCCACCTTGATTTGAGCCGAGGGGAGAAAGCCTAGGGAAAGGAGAAGGAGACTGAGGAGGGAGAACAGAGAAGTCTTGAGATAAATTTTTCAACCTTTTCTTCTGTTTCTCCTCTCTATTTATAGTTTTTCGTTTGCTCTTCTAAGGTGTTTCTTTGGCTCTAACTACTACATTGTCTGTTGCATGTCATTTTTTCAGTTAATTTCCTTGCCTCTGTCTTGTATCTGATTGGATAGTTTGATTTCTTGCTGTGCTGTCAGTTATTCTGGTTAGAGTTCTTGATATTAGTCCTTGTCGCATCTTACTTTGTGTGCATTTAATCTTATACAAGTTTATTCTCTATGTATTGTACCTTGGAGTTCTTACGTAGTAAAGCTGTTTTTTGTTTATTTATTTCTGTTTTATTTGGACTTCTGGCTTATATTATTTTGGGAATGTTGGTGAAGTCTTTTAGCCAGTTTGGCCTTTTCCTGATTCTTTTGTCTCTGTTGATGGCTTGGGGATATGTGTTCATATCATTACTCCCCTCCCCACCTTGACCTTGTCCTCAGGTCAAAATCGAAAATTTTCCTCAGTATTTCTTTCTTTGTTACCCAAGATATATCTGCTTTAATAAACCTTCCCTTGGATTAATACCTCTTTGATCTGTTGATCTCCCTTTTGTATCATTCGTGATCCAGACTTTGATAGGTATAATAAACATTTGCCCATCTCGAATTGGTTTGATAAGCGTCTTTGGATGGATAGTCGAGTCTGTCTGTATGGTTTTAATCTAGATATGTGAAATACATTATGTATTTTGGCTTCGTAATTCAACTTTATAAGCCACCATACCTATTTTTTTTAGTATTTTGAAGGGTCCATAATACCTTCTTTGCAATTTGGTATACTTGATTTCTTGTCAATGCTGTAAGGTTGTATTTTAACTAAAACTAATTCATTGACTTAATTGAAGGTCTCTTCTGTTTATCGACAATCGTTTCATCTGTTTGAGCTTCCGTAAATTTGTTATCGTGGTTTGTATGTTCTTGTCTCTTTGTTGTATCTTGATTCTACCTCGAATGTTGCGTATTGATAGCATATGGAATGATTGTAGGGAGTCTACCATAAACCGCTTGAAAAGGAGTCATTTTGGTTGAAGCATTGATGCTTGTGTTATAGCAAAACTCCCATGGTAGGAGCTAACCATGCCTTAGGTGTATCCAACACAAAGCTCCTTAGATATTGTTCTAGGATTCTATTGGTTACTTCTTGTCCATCTGTTTGAGGATGGTAAGCACTTCGTGCTTTAAAGTTGTTCCACTTAGTCGAACAATTCTTGCCAAAAATTGCTCATAAACAATGGATCTCTGTCGGATACTATTCCTTGTGGTATCCCATGGAGTTTCACAATGTCGTGATAAAGATTTGAGCTAAAGCAGTAAATTGTTTTGGTAGGGAAAAATGAGCATACTTTGATAGTCGTCCACTACTACTAGTATAGTTGTTTTATTATGAGACTTAGGTAAACCGGTGATGAAATCCATAGATACCTCCTCCTATATTGCAACCGGTATGGGCGTGGGTTGTAGTAATCCTGGTCTCGAGTATCATATTTGACTTGTTGACAAATGGGGCATGTTGATACAAATTGTTTAATATCCTTTTCATCTGTTTCCGGAAGAATTGTTGAGTAATTCTAGTCATAGTTTTCAAATGCCTCCATGCCCTCCTATGGTGTTGAATGGAACTCTCTTATGATCTTGTTTTTAAGGTCGAGTCTTTTGCTATTACAATTGTCTTTGAACCGAATTAGCCCTTTTTTACTAATCTGTAATGAGGGAATAATTCTTGTCGCAATTTTTTTATATAATTCTTGTAATTCCTTATTAGCTTTGGTTTCCTCGTAATTTCTGAATAAGACCCTTGAATTCTTGAGTATATCGAGAAGTTTAATGACATTAAGGAGTCTGTTTGATCCTTAATCAAAGTCTTTGTGTTAAACATTTTTTGACAGCATCTGCTTTGTTTGTAATGGTTTATATTCAATACTATAATCATAAGTTTGACCAAAAATCTTTCTTTTCGGGGTTTGAATTGTTTCGCATTAATTCTCTTATGCTTTGTTGATCGGTTCGATGGTAAACTTATTTCCTAGTAAGTATTGTCTCCAACTGTTTACATATAGCATATAATTCTCTTGCATATGTTGATGTTTTTGTAAACGGTGAAAGTTTCTTAAGTAAGCAATTGGATGTTTGTTTTGTGTGAGAACTACTCGATTCTTGTACATCTGTTTCAATGATAAATGGTTGAGCAAAGTTTGGATATGCTAATATCTTGTGTTGTCATTGCTTTAATTTGGTAAAAGGCTTGTTGATTCTTACGTCCAGCTGTTGCTTATAGATGTTAGGGGAAGCAATTGCATAATTCTTGACAAAATTTCTAATAACTTAAACCCAAAATCCTCTTAATTCTTTGGTGAATTAGGTAATGACCATGCTTGAATCTTGTTGGGATCCACTTGTATGCCTTGGGCGATAAGATGTGACCTAAGTAGTCAATTTTCTCTTGTACAAATGAACATTTTGAGGGTTTAATAAACATTGAATCGTTTGAGTTGTTTGACTTCTTGGAGATGATATGGATGTAGTTCTAATGTCTTCTTGTAGATGAGAATATCATCAAAAAATACTAAAACAAACTTTCTTAGGAATGGTTTAAGGGTATTCATTAAAGCTTGAAATGTTGAAGGTGCATTTGTGAGTCCAAAAGGCATAGCTCATAGTGTCCTTCATGAGTTCTAAAGGTCGCTTTTATAAATGTCTTCCTTTGCCATTCTTATCTGGTGATATCTTGACCTTAGATCCGGTTTAGAAAATCGTGGCTCCATATAACTCATCCATGAGTTCTTCGTGAGTTGGAATAGGAATCTGTCGGTATAGTAACTTTATTGAGGGCTCTATAATCTACAGAACCTCAGGTACCATCTTTCTTTTGATTAATAAAAAAGGGAAGAGAAAGGGATACTTTCTCCGATTATACCACTTTCCAGATTTCTTTAATTAATCTTTCAATTTCTTTTAAATGTGGATACCTGTAATTTTCACTCTCACAGGAGTTCCATGTGGCATGGATTTGATGGTCTATATTTCGCTTGGGGTAAGCCTTTTGGGTTTTGAAATAACTCGGTAAGTGTGTAATACTGTTGTATTTCTGGCAATGTATTGAATTCTACTATAGGGATCTGTTTCCTCTATTTGACTCATTTGAAAGCATGATAATATCTCTTTCATTCGCAACTTAGTGAACGATGAAGGGAGATTCTCCACTTGCTGTATTTCCTTGTAATTGTACTAGTCTCATTAATGTAGAATTTCATTGTTAGCTTCTTGTAATCAAATGTACATTCACCCTGTTTCTAACCATTGAACCCCTAAAACTATATCGACTCCTTGCATGGGTAAGATAGCAATCGTAATAAAAGTATTGCCTTGTAGTTGAATAGGGAGATTAGAACATATGCCCAGCATTTTAAAGTTTCCCGCCTACCAATACTTGAAATCGATGGAGTGATTTTAAAATCAATAAATTTTGCTAATTTTGATTGAATGAAATTGTGGGTAGATCCGTCAATCAAAACTTGTACCTTTTATTTCCAATTAAACCTTGTAATCTCAAGGTTCGGGTTCCGACAATTAAATGCATTGAGGTGATTTGGGAATTCTTCTTCGATTTTGTATTTCCGACTCATTTTCTTCTTTGTAAATCGGTCTTGGTCCTCATTGATTCTTAGAGTAAACATTTTGATTTGCAAATATGACCTCTCGTGATACTTCTCATCACAATTAAAACATAGTCCCTTCTTCCTTCTTTCATCCGGTGTGTTGGGGTCAATTTACGTATGGGAATGTTTTGTTTATTGGGTATTCCATTGCTTTGATTAATTCGCATTAGTGGGGTGTTGGCAAAGGTGGTTGATAGTTACGGTTTTGTTTACTCTTGGGCTTGGTATGTTCTATATCTTGGTATTATATCTTGAGCCTATCCTCCATCAATTTAGCTAAGAAAGCTTCTTTACAGCGTGAGCTAGCATAATGCTCTAACTTCCCTTTTATGTCTTGCCTTAAACCAGATTCAAAGCAACTCTGTAAGAATTCGGTGGAATTCGATATTTGGTTTGCTAATTCCTCAAATTAAAATTATAAATTATTTGTTGTTTTCTTGTAATTTTGCAAGTTCACCCCTTAAATCTCTATACAATGAGGGGCCAAATCTGAATAACTTGCTCTTTAAATTGTGTCCAAGAGTGTAATTGGTGATTAAGATGCATCCATTGGTACCAACTTAATGCTGGTCCGTCCATGTAAACAGATGCTATTAAGAATTTTGGTCTTAGAGGCTATAATATTGAAAGAATTCGCCTTAAGCAACCTCTAGGATTCTCTCCATTGAATCTAGGCATGTCTACGGCCTATTGTTATTTTGAGTTTGATGGAGGAAAAGAGATTTGAGTGAGGTTGGGTACATACTTGTGATTGTTGTTGTTCTTTAGATTATTTTCCAATTTTTCTTCAATTGAGGAGAGTCTTCGGATACTTCATTGAGTATCATAGTGATGGATTGCATTTGTTCCTCGCTTTTGTTTTGTCTGACACATTCTTCCAAAGTTTTTTCTTGAGTATCTTGTACCTTCGCCATTGTTTGATATATGGAGAGTCAACGGTATAAGCAAATATGTATGAATATCACAATTACCGGTGAGGATGATTAACTGTACTAGCTTGATACAAGAAGTTTGGAGTGATAAATCTTCCTCAATTTAAGTCCGCTCAAGCATCGCTCCAATTGGGTCTGTTGGGTGTGAGTTGAGTCAAGAGGTTGAGTCAAACCCTTTTCAAGTGAGTTAACCCGGCTGAGTAAAAGAGGGAAACGTTATCGGGAGCTTTTAGATCCGTTGGATCTAGCTCTTTCTTCTCGGCCGTTGGATGGGCTCCCTTGGATCGAAGTTCCTTTTCTTCTTACTTGAGCCCGATTCCGGCTTATTTCTAACCCTTGATTTGTTCTTCGATCTTGCGGCTTCGATTATTGCTATCCTGGAGATATCCCTGGTGATCCGCTTTTGATCGGAGCGTTGGATGAGCTTAGTGGATAAAGATGTCGACAATCGAAGGCAAATATTCAGATACGGATCAATCGAGTAAACCCTAATTCATTTCTTGGTTTTCCTTTCATGGCCGTTCTCGCTAGGGTTTCGAGGGAAACCGAGGGAGATGGAGAAGATTAGGGAGAGAGATAACCGGAGATTCGAGAAGATCTATCCAAAGGAAGATCCACCGGAATGTCCCGAGGATGCCGGATCCACTTGAGAGAGAATTTGGAGGAGCCGGAATTTGCCGTCTGGTTTTTCCTGTTTCCACCGTTTGATTTGAGCTGCAGAGGGAGAGAAAGCCTAGGGAAAGGAGAAGGAGACTGAGGAGGGAGAACAGAGAAGTCTTGAGATAAATTCTTCAACCTTTTCTTCTGTTTCTCCTCTCTATTTATAGTTTTTCGTTTGCTCTTCTAAGGTGTTTCTTTGGCTCTGTAACTACTTTCTGCTTATTGCATGTCATTTTTTGCTTAATTTCCTTGCCTCTCCTTGTATCCGATTGGATAGTTTGATTTCTTGTCGGCGGTTATTCGTTAGAGTTCTTGATATTAGTTCGTCCTTGTCGATCTTCTCGCTTGTCCTGGATTTAATCTTATACAAGTTTATTCTCTATGTATTGTATACCGAGTCTACCTTGGAGTTCAGAAGTAAAACTGCTTTTGTTTATTTATTTCTCTGCTTATTTATTTGGACTTCTACGTTATATTGTTTTGGGAATGTTGGTGTCTTTTTTGGCCTTTTCCTCGATTCTTTTGTCTCTGGATGGTTTTGGGGATATGTGTTCATATCAGCTATACACATCACTCTTCTCATGTAAGTTGCCTGTCATTGCATACGTATATCATATATGTGAAAGGGGCATATGAGCATCTTTGCAATTTCTTGCAAATTACAAGATTTATATCAGATATATACTGCAATATGTTGTGCTGAAGAACGAAAAAGCTTGGAGCAGGCTTACTCTGGAGCATGATAGCCAAAAGTCCCTAGAACACGAGTGGAGTGCAAACGAGCGGCAGTATCAGGAGACAGGTTCGTTAAAGTGAAGTCGGCAATTTTCGCTTCGAAGCCGTCAAAGAGAAGAACATTGCTGGACCTGACATCGCGGTGGACTATAGAAGGCTGGACTTTTTCATGGAGATACTCGAGACCTCTAGCTGCGCCATAAGCGATTTTCACTCGCTGAATCCAGCTTAGTACAGGACCACGTTCTGCATCTTGCACTCCTTTCCTTCCTGAAAATGAGAGCTCAAATGAGACTTAAGCAATAGTAGTAATATCATGGACATTGGTAGAACTATGGAGGGGCTGAGGTGGCTCTCACTGTTTGAGTAAATTTCTACATAGCTATGTATAACATGAAAGTTTTATTCTAAATTCTCCTGCAACTTCTCTAATTTTGAGTTTAGTAATTTCACCTTTTTTCACTTAAAAATCTAGCTTTGTCACTGATTATTACATACAATACAATATGAGGTATCTTAGAAGAAAATGGAAGGTGGTATTGTATACCATGTAATACATCATGCAAGGATCCTTTCGTTGCAAACTCATAGACGAGTATTCGATTGTTGGCCTCCAAACAGTATCCCAATAACTGGACAAAGTATTCATGCTTCAATCTCGAAACCATTGCTAACTGCATCAATCAACACAAGAAGATTATGAAAAATGGACCTTGTTACTATTTCACAGGTTTATATAGTAGGCTGTGTTGAAATGGATTAATAAGTCGAAACAAGGGAAGAATAGGAATTGAAAGAAACAAAACCGCTATAAAACTACATTTGATCACTAAAACCAGTACAATAGTTCATGTAAGAAAGATGTACAACTCACCTGAGCAGCAAATTCTGAATCGCTCTCTAGAGAAGCATTGGGATCTAACTTCTTTATTGCAGCAGGTTCTCCTGTGCTTTAAGTCGCAAGAAGACCTTTCCATAAGAACCTTCACCAATAAGAGCTTTTTGGCCAAAATCACCTGTTAATTTCCTCAGCTCGGCCAAAGATATGGCAGGTATCTCAATAGAAAGGGACACCTTTGGAGCTCCACTCCTGGCATTAGTTGGGCCTCTTGGTTCCCTATCGTGGCCTAAAATTCAGAAAACATAACAGCAAAAACCTATTCAATCAAAGTTTCTCCTCTTAATATTGGGAGCTATGAATACATACATACATACATCTTTGTGTGTGTTGAGTGTAGGATTTCAACAATATTGTACTTTCCTAACACTAATAAATTTAACAGTCAATAACACAAATTAAAAGAAGCAAACGAATGCAAATAGAACCTTTAATGTAAATTATGGAATCACTTTCCATTACTAAGTGCAAACCAGAAAATAAAATTATTGCGACAATATCCACCAAGCCACTTCTGTACCACTTTTACATTCAAAATGCAATTGGCATTACGCTATGGATAAATGAAGTTATATAGGAAGAAGGACGATTATCTTGTAGTAAAATATGTAACAAATCAAAATTTCTGAGAAGTTTGTATTTGATTAAACTGGTTCTATGATACATTGTTAGTTTTAAACCAGATCTCTGATGCCTTTTATATGAGAAGTGCTGACATGATTGCTTGGTGAGCAGAGAAATTAAAAATATTCTTTATTCTGATCCATAGATAAACTCCATAAGCACATGGCTTTGAACCTGTGCCCTCCCGAAGGAGAGCGAAATCCTCAACTGCTTAAGCAACTAGGCAGCCATCGCCAGAAACCTTCACTTCTGTAATTTAGAAAAAAAAAATCATTCGACAGTTTAAAACAGTCATTTATTATAAAAATAATCATCCTCAGTTCTGCTAATCCATCCCTGCTGCATCAGATTCCAAATTCAATATGGACGTTTGCGTCTAAGTTGTAGAGAACATCCATGCTTAAAAGTATTGGATCTAAGCGAACTATGACACATGGATTCTCCTTATGGAATCTGGAGGTGGCTCCATTCGCAGGCAGTATAACATATCTCAAAACTAGCAGACTGAGTGCTACATAAGGATCTATAACATATACAAAATTTATTTTAGCATCTCAAAGAATGGATGAATCTCTTCCAAAACATTTATCTTAGCATCAAGATTATCTAACATAAAATCCACAACAACTCACCTTGAAAACATTCCAACACTCTTTCTAAAAAACAACATAAGTTAAAAAAAATGTTTTTACATCGTCATACCCAAAAAAAATCAAATCAAAGTCAGTATTCAAAAAATTATTTAAAATTTGATAATATTGTGGCATTTCATTCATAAGATTAACAACACAATCACCTTGTAAAGATTATTGCCCCAACTTTCTCAAAAACAATAAGGTTGGGGGAAAAAAAAGCTTCAAAAAAGTATCTCAAAAATCTAACCAAGTAAAATATGAGATTTATAGCACAAAAAAACATTGCCAAAAAAATTTAAGTACCACATTAGTTAATTACCAGAAGTTGGGCAGTTAGGTGGAGCTGTATACTGGTTAGCTGGTGGGCCAAAGCTCTCCTCTTTTGCGCCTCCACAACACCACATGTTGAAGGTTGCAGCAGCACAGAATCACCAAAAAAATCAAACCTAAAACCTCCCTTTTTGCAAATAAATAAGACCAATTGGGCCAATACTCGCTTCAGCACTCTTCACACTATTCAACAAAATCACCAAACAAAATTGTTGTTCATTTTTATAGTCTTAATCAACTCTAAGAATCTTCAATAAAATATATAATATATATGACAAACACCAAATGTTGAATTATTCCTATAAGATAAATTACAAGCAAAATCAATCATAAAAGTTTCTATGATTTCACTCTCTAATCAACTGAAAATCAAATAAAAAAAATCGACCCTAAAATCCTCCACCATTCTTCCAAACCAAAAAACTTCTAAAAGTAGGGAAGAAAATAACTTTCCAAGTTCATAAATTTGTTTTATAACAAGGATCATTTAAGCTTTTTTAAATTTTTTATTTTTTTCATCAATACAAACATCGAGCTCATTTGATTGCTAGTGGGAAGAAGTTATGTTTGTGAATAGGCGATTTCACCTTCATTTATTTTGAAACATTAAATTTGAGAAAGCTTCAAAAAATTTGTGGAGACAGAATGCTAAAACTATCGATTTTTCTTATTTCAAATCATTCTTTCAACTTGAACAATGCTAAAGTGCCCAAAAAAAGAAAATGCTAAAGTGCCCTAACTTTATGGTTGAATCTCATTGTAGTGACGATGTAATGATCAAATTACCAATTAATGATAAATAATGTGAACATTATAGATATTAATCAAAGTCATCATCAACTCACTTGGACCGCATTCATATTGCAAAAAACTGCCTATTTGAAACAATTCTCACAATCATAAAAATGCAACTAGAGATTCTTCGAAGAAAGAAAAAACAAGAAAAGGTTAGGATTAAAAGTATAGTCATCTTAGATTAGTCTATACCCTAATCCTTCATAGATGCAAGCAGCACAATTTCAATTATATTTTCAAAGTTGATTGTGATTCCTCAAACATGGGTATTGGTGTCATGTTAAATAAGAATGGAAATCTAGTTATCTATTTTAGTGAAAATCTGAATGACACAATGTATTTACTCAACTTTTAATGAAAAATTATATGCAAGTGTCCCTGCTTTAGAACACATGAATCATTACTTGTTGACCAATGAATTCATTTTATATTTTGATCACAAAATGCTAAAATACCTTAACAGTTAAAATAAGGTTAGGAGGAGGTGTCCAAATAAGTAGACTTTCCTTCATCTTTTCATTAGATTTTAAAGTGTAAGTTGAGCGTTCAAAACAAAGTTGTAGAATCTTTGAGTGGATGATATATGTTTCTTAGTACTCTTCAATCTAAAGTCAAAGTTCAAAGCTATAAAAGATATTTACCTCAAGGATTTAGACTTTGGAAAAAATGAAAGTCCTATCAAGACTGAACTCAAAGTTCTTTCAAAATCAAGATGGATGATTGTTCTTCCAGAATTGAGCGTGTAGATCTTGTTGTTCATTGCAAAAAACAATTCTATGTTTTTTGAAAGAAAAGATTATGGAGACGTTTCAAACATGATAAAATCATTGTCTTAAGTCAATAAAAAATTTTTGGCCTTCAATTCAACGAGGAGTCAATCAATTTCTTAAAAGATGTTGAGTATGCCATATGGTCAAATCTCGAGTCAAAAGATTATAAGCATAATTACCTATTCCTAAACCATCTAAATAGATGTATGGATTTTGTGGTTGGAGTCCCAACCACCCACCACATAAGACTCTATCATGAAAGATGTGGACAAATTATTAAAATGACTCATTTTATTCCTTGTTACAAAACTCATGATGGATTATATATTGCTAACCTTTATTTTCATGATATTATTTATCAACATGCTATCCGAAAAATGATCATGCCCAATCATGATGTGTGTTTCTTTAGTCATTTTTGGAGAGTTTTATAGGAAAAAATTGGATACTAAAATTCGATTTATCTCTACTACTCATCCTTAGACTAATGGAAAAATAGAAGCTGTTAATCATAGTCTTAAAATTTTTTTACGATGTTTTATATGGAAAAATATAAAATAATGGAATCTTAAATTAGCCCAAATTGAGTTTGTTTATAATCGATCTATTAATCAAACTATGGATCGAAGCCCTTTTAAGATTGTTCATGAGTAGAATCTCATCACCCCATTAAATATAACTCCAATGATTATTACTTTTAATTATATTATTGATGCAAACAAATGGATTTAATCGATCAATAAAATGCACTATCAAGCCTTAGAAATGATTTAAAAAACTGCTCAATATAGAAGGCAAACCAAAAGTCTCGACTTCAATTTCCTTCAAGGAAGGGTGATCTAATATAGATTTATTTATGATAAAATGATTTTCTCCCGATCCATTTGCTAAACTTTAGCCAAAAGCTGATGAGCCATTTAGAGTAATTAAGGAAATAAAAGAAAATGCAATAGGAAACTAGACAACATCAAAAATTGACTTGGTAGGAGATGTGAACATTTAGAGCACCTTTAATATAACTGATCTCTCACCCTATTATGAATATGATAGAAAACTAAACATCAAGATCAAGTCTTCTCCTTCCAATATGATTTTGTGAGGGATAGTGTTGACCTTACTTTTAGAGAGAGGTTGACTACCCTCATCTCAGGCCTACGATTTTGCTAGACACTAAGACTTCCTTCGTGCTAGGACATTTCTATTAACCGGGAGGACATCAAACCCAAACTTAGAAGACTCATAGGGTACAACCCTAAGGTTAGACCTTACCTCAAGATAGGTAGAACCTCACCAAGCTCCAAACCCAACCAAATCCCATACCTACTCAATTACTCAAACCTAAACCCAATGATTATAAACCAAGCTCCAGGCCAAATGCCAACTTAACCTGGGTTCAATGTGACTCATCTTGATTCAATTTGATTAAAATGGACTAAGTGGACCTAACCCAACCCACTTAAAATCTATAGAGCCAAAACCCTATTCAATTTGATTCATGCCAACCCAACTTAATTCAAGCCTCATGATTGTCTCAAGTGCTCAATTATACTACGATTCATTCCAAACCATTCAATTATCCTAATTAAGCTACTCATTTGACCTAAAGGGTTCAAATGAGTCAAAACTCAACCTAGCTTAAATTGATTGCAATCAAATTCACCAATCCACTTCAAAATCATCATTAAAAATATGCCAACCTTCATATGCCTCCAATTGGACCCAATCAAGCCAATTGGTCCACTTGACCTAATTTGGCCTAAATGACCAAATTGAGTCAAATCCTAATTTAACCCAAATTGGACCAAAGCATTTCATTCAATCCATTCCAAAGTGATTATTATTTACCATTGACCATCCAATTGTAATCAATTGAATCAAACCAAGCCAAATAACCTAATTAACCCTCGTTGACCCAATTTGACCTAAAAGGGCAAATTGAAGCAAATCTCATTCCACTTCAAATCGATTGTCAGCAATGGCTACTAATCACTAAATAAATATTGAACACACTTCAATCATCAATTGAAGCCAATTTGATCAAATCAACCCAATTGACTCATTTGATCCAATTTAACTCTTTCAAATTGAACTAAAACTCATTCTAATCCAAATCAATTCAAAACAACGCCTACAATCAATCATAAATGATCAATCAAACATGTACCAACCCTTTAATCAACCCAATTTGATTAATTTGACCACCCAACTTAACTTGACCCATTTGGTTTTAATGTACCCATATGAGCAAAATTGAAATTCACTCCAAATTGGATCAAACCAATTGCACCAATGTATTCCAAATGGTCAATTGAACATAACCCAAGTGCCCCTTAAGCCA
The DNA here is from genome assembly GCA_021442155.1 of Cymbidium sinense. Classification (NCBI taxonomy): domain Eukaryota; kingdom Viridiplantae; phylum Streptophyta; class Magnoliopsida; order Asparagales; family Orchidaceae; genus Cymbidium; species Cymbidium sinense. The sequence goes on from CM038215.1 coordinate 36,355,969, forward strand.
ATTTGGTCAATTAGTCAACCTAGTTCATTTGAACCCAAATTCACCTATATGAGTCAAATTGAGCCAAACTCAATCAAACCAAGTTCAATCCCAACCAAACTTGTCATGACTCAATCTTAAGTCTCTATTGACCTGCCCAAGTAAACTTGATCCAAGTTGGACATGGTTCAACCCAAATCAAGTGAACCAAGGATTCCAAATAAGACGAAAACCCAAAGTAGGAAAGTTCAACCCCTCCATTTATAGGACAACTACCCAAGAAAAGTTGGGCTCGACCTTTGGGCAAGGAGAGGTCTCCCTCACTTGGGTCAAACTTTGGTTCGCTCCCCATGAGATGTCCACTTCATGGGGAGCCACCAAACTTGCTGAGCCACTAGAGGACCTCCACCTGAGCAGTCTAATGTCATTTTCGGTCACCCATGCTATGTTGGCTTGCCGGCTGCCCTAGTGTGAACCAACTATTTTGGTTGGTTCACATGGGGAGGAGGGTATACATTTCCTCCCTCAGCCAAAACGAGCACATACCATTCCCATAGCAATCGAAGCAATCCCCAAGCATTTTTAGAGCTCCTGATGCTTCCGATCGTCAGTGAGATCAAGCTCTGTTCGAACCTGAGCTCTTCTTCTGTCCAACATAACCCAAACTTCACCAAACATAAATTAACTCTTAACATACTTTCTCCTAGCTCCGACGAGATAAAATGAATCGATTCCCAATGATTCGAGCACCGAAAGACGTCCCAAGACTAACTCCGATGAGCTTTGCGATGGCGTTTGGTCCAGAGAGCAACTAACGGGGAGGCAAGTCGCAATCTTCTCAACAGGGCTTCGTCACTTCAAGATGAAGCTACCTTAGTCGGTGGACCGCTAGTCTTTAGCTTTTGTGAGGTAATTTCCCGGTAAATCGTAGTTTGACCTTCAGGTGTTGGTTTTTGTGAAGAAAATCATTATTTTGTGCGAATCCCAATGTAGGATCCCTTTAAAACTCCCTTGTGATCATTTTGGAATCATTTTTGCCATTGAACGAGCTCCGTGAGCTTGGATCGGCGAGAGGCGAAGAGTGTCCGTTTATTTCCACTTGGGGATGACGAATAACTGGTCGTCCATTCCGTGTGATTAGAACGGATAGTCGTGATTAATTGTGCTAGATTTTTTGATTAATTTTCTTTAAGATCAGATCTCGACCGCTCGATCCATGATCGAACGGCAAAGCTGTTCACCGCCAGTGCGTTGAACGATTTAAGTGGTCAATCTTGTGACGCCATGTGGAAAGTGTTGCCGCGTCAGTCGTCATGTGGCGCTGATTGTGTAAATGGATTAATTAGAATTTAAATTATGTTTTAAATAGTGAGAACTTCAAAAAATCATAACTAATTGTAGAAAAATAAAAAATATAAATAAACCCATTTTAGAAAGCTTAAATAGAGGAGAATAAAAAAAGATCCCTAAATTTTATTTAATGAATAGTGAATATTTAAGGTTTGAAGGTTTAGGTAATTAGCTTAATTAAGTCATAATTACTTAGCCAAATGACTTGAAATTTGATTGACATGGGATGACCTTTGTCTCTCAAAATTTTCTCAAGTTCATTTGCTTAGTGGTTTGGGGAATTTGAATTTTTAAAGCCTAATTACATCTTTTGTGCATTTAATAATTATTAAAAGAAATTATAAAAAATTATGAAATTGATTTGGAACAATTAATTGATCATGTGAATAGTGAGAGTGATTAGAGAAAAGAATGAGGACTCGTGGTCTTAATTATCCTCCCTAATCCACCTTAATCCCTTAATCAATTAATTAACCTCACAACTAAAAAAAAGTTTAGAAAATTTCATGATAAATTATAGAAAATGATCATAATTTTAATTGAACTTTTGTGCTCAACAAGCAAAGGATAACTTGATAAAATCAAAATCCATAAATGGTTTTGGGAAATTTTGAAAATAATTGCCTAATTCTCTTTTAGGTTTTCTCCTATTTATTTAATTAAGCATTAATTATGAGCCTAATTGTATTATAAACTTTAGTGTTGATTTTCATGCTTGTATCGCCGAGTCGAGCTCAAGACAAATTGATGGACTTAGATGGTGTGCAAATGGAAGATGAAATACACTTGACATCACTGAAATTAGTCAAAATGACCTTCGATCGATAACAGACTTCGCCATTGCATTCAGAATGTCGACATTGATCAGAATATTCATATTGCCCAATTCGACGGTCGACCGATCAAGAAGAAAATCCGTCGATGGGCCTACACGCATATCGAAGTTCAGAGGCTGCGACGATGCCTAAACAATCTCCGTTCATAAAATTAATTGTGTCGTTAGCATCAAAATATTGAAACCTATCAAATCAGACTGTTCGAGCTCAATTCAGATGAGTTTGTGTAAATATCAAGCGATTGGAAATGATAGCGTGCAAATTTGAATTGAAATTGAGTCGATTCGACGCCGATATGAGCCAAACGCCTCCAACCACAAAATGGACTACGCCGTTGCATCCAGAATATCAAAATAGCCTAAGATCAACATATATATTGCCCATATAACAATGTCGGTGTAAAAATTTGAATTAGGGTTAGTAAACACTTAAATGAAACCCCTATAAATACCTACTTATACCTAACTCTTATTCAGCCGAATTTCTCTCGTTCTCCCATAGCTGAATGACTCCCATTTTGTTCGGCCTGTCCTCCTGCAATAGCCGCATAGAGGAGCCCATCCAGGCTCTCAGCCCGTCCGACACCACCGCCCAGTGTCTGCTCCCACCTCCCGCGACGGCCTCCTGCGCAATGAACCGCACACATCCGTCGTATTTTCTGAGCACCTAGCGCGAGGTCTGCTTCGCTAGGCCCCGCTTCCCACCTCCCACGCCAGCCTCTTATGCGATGAACCGCACACGACGACACGCCCTTTGCGCTTTCTGCGAGCGGACCTCCACGCGCACCTAGCACTGCTCGGCGCCACGCCACCCGCCCTCCAACACTCGTGCGTGCCCCTATGGTGCCGCGCGCTCTAGCCCCATGCTCGCCGCTCTGATCCGCTCCATTAGCACGTATAAAATTGCTTGGTTGTGGGTGTATAAGTACGTTTTTCTTAGTGGGGAAATCTGAGTTTTGATGATACAAAAAATGCCTATACTTGTTTTTAGATGGGTAATTGGGAGACTCATGGCCATGGTATTGCACATCAATGCACGTCTTTTTAGACAGGTGGGCATGACTAATTTCACTAGAAATCTCTCTGCCAAGAGAGATGCTGTCAAAATTTTGTCAGAATCTGGAGTGACAAGGAAAAAAAAGGGGACATTTGGAATTTAGCCTGCTTGTGAGTATATAAGTACTCGTACATGCTTTTATTGGCGTGACGGAGAAATTTGTGTTTCATGTAGGTACTTTAGAGCCCCACACATGCCTTTCTTGGCATGGTGGGATGGCAGATTCGATTGTGGCATTTATACCACTCATACATACCTTTCTGGCATGCAGTAGATATGAGGTAGCCCCTACAAGACGGACAAATGTCAAATTTTCACACTAGTAGGAAACCTAAATAATTTAACATAAATTCAATCATAATTATAAAATTAATGTTTAAACTAATATTACAGGTGCTTCAAAGGCCTATACATGCCTTTCTTAGCATGGTGGGATGACGCATTCAACCGGTGTTTGCACCACCCATACATGCATTTCTTGGCATGGTGGCCTGACCCGGCCCCCGTTGTAGCCACATGTATGGGGACAACGTCGGGAGGCTGCCAAAATACTGTTAAAATTTTATCTAAAATCCTAAATTTGCAATGAAACTCAATCAAAATAAGGAATACTATTAAAATCCCTTAAGCTTAAATCAATATTGAATTAAATTACGCGCATGGGGCCTTAACACTATGTTGAACGCTTAAACTTAGTATCTGAGAATGCTGCACGGGTTGATTCCCGATTGGGTCTTAGGATCGCGTCCGGGTTAATGAAATATAAAAATCTAATAATATTATAAAAATTTTAACTTAATAAAACATCTAAGTTAAGTGTTACAGAGATGTTGGCCAATAAAAGAGAAGTATAAGACTAAGTTAACTGTTATAGAGATGAGGATGCTTAGGTGGATGAGTGGATTTACTCTTAGAGATAAAATGCGAAATGAGTATGTTCGAGAAAAGTTGGAGTAGCTCGGTGGCATAAGATTAGAGAGACGCCTTAAATGGTTTGGCCACATAAAGCGTCATCAATGACCCAGCTAGTAGATGCATTAGATTTGCCTTATGTTAAGAAAGGTAGAGGTAGACCCAAAAAAGACTTGGTTAAGATGTTTAAAAATGACCTTAGTATACTTGAATTAAATGAGAATTTGACACATAATAGACATAATGGAGACGAAGGATTCATATAACTCAACCACTTAATGGGATAAAGGCTTTTGTTGTTGTTGTTGTAAAAAACATCTAAAGCTAATTCTATCATATGACAAGAATCTGATCCTCTATTATTAAATTAATAGAGTCGACAGGATCTAAAATGATAAACTAAATAATCAAGCAACTTATACACCCTAATAATGGCCTTATTAAATGGAGATTTCAACTAAAGGGGATACTTTTATCAAAATGAGCTTGCAAGTTCAAATCAAATTAATCTAAATTAATTATCAATATACATATAAAATCAGACAAATCATTAAATTCTAAATGGTTAAATGAAATCCAATATCTAATACTTAAAGTAAAATTCGTTCAATTCACCTTCGACAATTGTTTATCGGAGGTGACAAATTAAGAAAACTCTAGCTTATAAAGGAGCAAATGTCAAGTCAAGTACACAAATATGTTTGCTCTCAAATAATCTCATGCCAGTAAGGACGTGGCCCATGTCTTCTGACCGCATGGTTTGACAAATAGACTCCACATATGATGTAGTTACGACCAGAGTCATCTGATCGAGTGGTCACTGCCAAATGACACCATTATATTACGGTCACGACTATAGCTCGTATGTTCTCCAATGGCTCTGCCCTTTGAGATGTGAACCATAAGGTGCACTTGATAGGGCAAAAATCCCTTTATTAGCTAGGGTGAACTTAAGCTTGTTTCCTTAGACAAACACCACCCTAGGTCTACAAAGTTCTCTTGGATGATGCAACCCATGACTACTGACAAGGATCTTTTCGGTCAGGTTGGGTCGACTACCTCATCTGACTAAGTAGACTAGGGACCACGACAGCCTGGGATGATGGAACCATGGGATCTTGATCGGGCGCTTCATTATTCCCCCAACCATTCGCTTTAAGTTAAATAATGATGAATTTCATAAATCTAACTTTCAAAACTCCACATGCTGCTATTATACGCTATGCATTTAGCGAATGACTAGCCTTAATTGAAAGTAATCTCTCAGTATTATGAGGGGTTATTAACTATAGGTGCTTCTATGAAATATGGAACGATCTAAAGTCCTCAAAATGAGGGCCAAATCTCCGGGTAGTGTCTTATATGCTATCTCATCCTTCTAAAATTTAAACATAAATCACACTCTCTTCATCGAGAGGTCGGTGATGAATTTTTGGAGCCCATAGATATCTAACGACTCCATTGGGGACAAATTTCTCTTTCCATCTCTAGCTAGTCAAATCAAAGTTATAATAGTAGTGGAGTATAATGAAATTAAAATTTAAGGTTATTTATAAAATAAAATTGGTTGAAATTTAAAATGTGAACATAATTTAATTTTTTAAGATTTTATTTATACATAACTTATTTTAATATCATGTTTTTTTTGTTATATCTCGCATCATGAAAGTGTCGGATGATATATCAATTCGATTACTAATCTCTATCTTTCATTTTACATGGATTTGAAAACACCGCTCGTGTGTATAGCCACAGAGCCAACATCCTTCTGGTTAATGTTGTTATCAACACGGGATACACTATACTATACAATTTGGTAGTGTAGATTTCTCCGTTGCTCGAACTATCAGGCTGCATGAGACAATCATGCACAACTTGCACATCAACCAGTAGTAGTAAAATCCACTAAGGCTACTGCTCTACTGGGAGGTTACTCGAAGAGAGGTTGTGTTTGAAAGGTTGGGACATACTAAAGCTTCAGCCCATTAAAAGAGTTATAACTAAAAAATCTCAAGAGTGCATGCAACGCTAATTCTTCGACCTTGCCCTTTGTGCAAGGCCGACATAATGCTGAAGCTTCCTCATTTAGAGGAAAGCTGAAAAAAGATAAAGGAATGCAGAGTTGTAAGCCCATTAGTTTCACGCCCATCTCATTTCTGTGGCCTTACAACTAGAAGCAGTATTCTTACGTGCAATAAATTTAAAAATCTGAAATGTGTAAAAAACGAATAGCTCTACTAATGACGTTAAGCAGTCTTTCTATGCTAAAAAATAGTCAGCCCAAACCTCTCAGAAGAAACAACCCGAAACTCTATCTGCTCAAGTGCATAGAGTTTTAAAAGTGATAAAAAACAAGGCCTTATGAAGAAGATATATCAAAGGCCAATTATCAGAGAGGTCAATAATACTCCACTGCAGAAGCTACCATTAATGGTAATAAGAACTCAAGAGTTTTATAAACAAGCCCTATAAGGTGAACATCGGGGGGTGACACCGGAACCACACGTTCAGGAAACTGCTACCGAAAGGTCCCGGCAGAAGGGAAGATAACTCTAGAGGCCAAAGCCTCGAGAAGAAGTAGCCACAAAAAGGTAGAAAGGCGTGACATCCGGCTTGAATATTCGGAGATCCGCCGATGGCAGGACCCAACAGAAATGGATTCCTAAAAAAAAGGTTATAATTAATGAGGCTCATGGTGGTCGACAGCTAGAGAATCATCCAGGGAATCCCATCACCAACCTAAATGATCTTCCCATGATTTTGACCGTAGCCCTCCAATTGAGGAGAGGTTCGTCCCACACTCTGAGCCTGAAATCATATGGAGACGTTGGTCGGAGATAAAGCATCAAGAAGAAGAAGAAGATGAAGAAAAAAAATACCATGGGGTAGAAGTAGTGTATATGGTACAACACATTGGAGAACCATCCGGTGTACGATAGCACCGATCTAGACGTCATAGAGTTGTACCTCTTATTAACATCAAAGAACCAGCATATGGTCAAACAAAAGTGGAGCCTTGTAGTTCCTCCTCAAGTGATGAGTAAGAAGAGGAACATGAATAAGAAGATAACACGCTATTCGCTGACACTGCTATGCTTGCTCAGGTGCAAAGAAAAATATAGTGGCAGATGAAAGCGAAGGACAAAGAGATCTCTCAGCTGAATTCAAAGATGAATCAGATGATGACACTGATGAATCTCCTGATGCAAATGATGTAGAGGAATGTTGCCGCAACACTGACACCAGTTCTTCTATTCAATCATCAAACAATCAACATTGTGCCCATCAATCCACCAGTTGAGCAAGCATCGCAGACCTCTGGAGCACAAAGTGCTCGTGATGGTAGAAATAAAGTCAATCGATTGACTGCTTAATATATTCCTGAGCATATATTGAGCACATCTGAGCCGGTACCAATCATACAGCTCGAAACCATCATAAGTGAAAAAATCAAAGCCATAGCTGCGCAATGTGATGAGAAACTGGTGAACAAATGTTGCCCATATCATGTAGAATATGACCGTGTATATAAAGGTTATTGTCAAAATTCCACTCATTGGATGTCAATGGTAAGCCCAGCACCTAGCACAATTTAAAGCAACTTGCGGTAATACTGAGGGCAATGATGCACTGTTGTTTCACTAGTTCGTTAGCAGCTTAACTTCAACTGCTTTCGAGTGGTACATAGAATTGTCAAATGACTCAGTTAAAATATTAGCCGAGTTGGAAGCAATGTTCATCAAAAGATTTGTCAGTGCAGTCAAAAAGACTACTATAGCTGACCTCGCCTTGGAGAAAAGGAGGAATAATGAGTCAGTTACAAAATACATAACTCGTTGGCGCAATATGAGCTTGAAGTGAGAGCAACAACTGGAAGAGGAACATGTAATTCAACTACTAATGGGCAACATTGATGATAAAATGATGCCTTATTCTATCACCATCTTCCAAGAACTATTTGATCGAGTGGCAAAATTTGAAAAATTAAACCTTTCCAAACCTGAAAGCCATTTAGATAGAACAAAGAAAGGGAAATTCTCATAAGTAATGAAAAGTCAATCTCACATTGCTTCATACGATTCAAATAGAGGAATGCGAAAGCCTATAATGCATATAAGGGGAAAACAACCCATTTATTTTGAAGAAAAGGTCAAACAGTCCTTCAATTCTCAACCAAAGTTAGTTTTTGGAGCCAAATGATAAATCCAAAACTTTCTCAGGTAATACTGATCGCCCAAGACAATCATTAGGTGATGATTATTGAATGTGTCCATCTCTCAAGGAGAAAATGAATAAAGAAAACTCTTTCAAAAGAGAAAGTGTAGCTAAACTATTTTCACATACAAGCACTCAAGGTAGGGTTAGAATTGCGAGAATGTAAAAGACTTGAAGAGTCAGGATAAACTGGTAGCTCAAATTATTGTCGATATCATCGGGTAGTTAGCCGCCCCATAGAAGATTATTATATGTTCAAAGACTAGCTGGAAAGAAAGTACAGAAAGAGTGAATTCACGCTATCCAACAGTGTTTTTATTCTCCCAAATAAATAATCTACAAGGGTGGTTACATCCTCTTCTGTGCCCCGCAGAAAAATAAAATAAAATAAAAGACAGTTGAGGATGATAAATAGAAAACTGCGGTCTCAAAAAAAATCGGAAGATATCGAACCAATTATTTGCCTGTAAAGTGGAGATCACCATTTAAGTCGGTACTAGAACTGAAGGTAGGGTCCACATCAAAAGGTTATGCTCTTCAAAGGCAGTCCAAGGTGATTGACACCCCCGACCTAAGAAGCAGCCTAATCAGAACCTGCAAAAAACTCCAAAAAGACCACCCAAACAAAAGAAGACACAAAAAATCCACTATCCAAAAGATTATTAATAATCTTGAAGAATATCAACAACCAGCAAGACAACCAATTAAGCTTGTTGATTTCATGTCAGGACTCCAAATTATTGAAATAAATGATGAAGAAGATGATGACGAAGAATCTCATTCTGGAGAAGTCTGTCGGGTTATCTAAGTGTCCTTGGATACTTCTCGACGGAGTTCACTTCCTCAAGATAATTCAAGAAGAAGAACCACCAACGATGTGACATTCATGTCTTGCTTGATGGTGAAGCAAACATATGATAACTTGGAAGAAGACTTGTGCTTTTAGAGATGACTCAAAGTCTTTAATATTACCCCGATGAAGGGCATAAAATTGGGAAGTGATTACGAAGACTCCATCAATCCTCAGCATAATGTGATTCGAAGGAATACTTCTTCAAAAGAATCAAAATAAATAGAGTAGCCCGTATATTTAAGAAATGACAAGATGTTGCCATCATCACGGAAGAAAGGAACACTAAATAAAGACAATGACAAGAATATATATAAGTTAATGAAAATAACATTCAAAGATCCAAAGAAGAAGTCTAATGTGGATAAAAGAATCGATTACAATATCCACGCGAAAGATCCTTGCACAATTGAGTGTGTATGATGCCCTGATGTGTATGATCTTCGTGAAACCTTAATTCATGATCTTAAGAGTCAAGAAATGAAGCGTACTTCATCGGCGATGTATATTATAATCTCAAAACCTTCACGATCACCTTCTCTGAGAAAGATCTTATGCTTGGAACATCATAACACAAATGCCTGCTATATGTCTTTGCGGAGAGTGATGGTGTCATAGTCAATCAATTCTAACCGATCTAGGTTCATCTCAATCTCATGAGTTTCGAGCATTGAAAGGATTGTCTCGACATTCAACATTTAGGATGAGGCAAATTGATGATCCACAGCTTCAATGAAAAAGGGCAAAAGACTTTCAAATTTTTTACCTTGTATTACAATCTCAAAATCTTCTGATGATCACCTTCTTTGAGGAAGATCTTATGCTTGGAACATCATAACACAATTGCTCACTACATGTCTCTGTGGAAAGCGATGGTTACATAGTCAATCAAATTCTAACGATCAAGGTTCATCTCACAATCATCTCATGAGTGCGAGCATTGAAAGGATTGTCTCTCGACATTCAACATTTAGGATGGGACAAATTGATGATCCACGGCTTCAATAAAAAAGGGCAAAAGACTCTCGGATCTTTTACCTTGCCATTAAGATTCGGGAAACTTTACACAGAAGCCAAATTCCATGTCATTGATGTTGACACCTCGTTCAGGGTCTTGTTCGGTCATCCTTGGCTACATGAGTACAGAATAGTTCTATCTACTTTGTACCAATGCATGAAATACATAAGAGATGAGGAAGAACTTAGAATTCTTGGCAATCTTCAGCCATTCAAAGTCCATGAAGCTAAAATTTATGAAGATGTGAAATACTTTCTGTTGAAGGAGCCTAGGCCTCAACAATCCAAAGTTTCCACTTCAAAGGCTATACAATATTCCAAAGAAGTGAAGAAAGAAGAAGGAAAAAAAAAAGAAACGCAACTCTTCTTAAAATAGCTAGTGCATCACATAAGCTGAAAATGCTAGTCTCATCTGTGTGACACAAAAGAAGAAGAGGATGATTCTTCTTGTTGGACCCAAGGGAGTAAACAAGCCTCACGGTGAAAGAAAAAAAATGTAGAGAGCTCGGACTCATATGATTTTTAACCTACCTACGAAGTGAAGTTCAATGTGTCTCTTCAAGAAGGATGATAGACCTATTGATATCACAAGGTTCATTAGTGGTCGTGCTAGTTCCTTTTCAAAATTTAAAGAAATCACTCCACGTGAGGTTCATATTGTTGAAGAGTTAAAGATTTTTTATGTGCCTCTACCCAAAATGATGAATATGAAATTTCATTTTATAAGTTCGAGGAGTGTTATCACCAGCATTCTAACTGACTCATGTAATTCAATGAATCTAATGATATGGTGTCAACTAGAATGCCAAGGTATTATCCTCCAAGGATAGCAAGATGATGTACAAATTATGAGTTAATGTCGGAACTGATAAGTGGCGAGCTTACTTTTTTGACACCCTCTAGAATTTGAAGAGTCCACAGACCTCGCGAAAGTGTGATAATCATATGTATAAAGGTCTTGGATATGTCCGATGTAAACACTGTTGAAGAAAAACGTTATGCGATAACAGAAGAAGAGATTAAGACTGAGATCGAAAATGAAGATGATTCTTATGAAGTCAATCTTACAAATGATAGGAAGGTAGAAGTTAAGCCTACACCTGATGAACTTGAAGATAGTAGACACACAACTATCATGGATGACTTGAAAGAAGTCAACTTGAGAACATAAGATGATCCCGTCAACTTTAGTTGCCCTTGCCGATGAAAAAGTTGAAGTAATGAAAGCTCTGTTATGGGAATTCAAGGACTTCTTTGATTGGACATACTCTGAAATGCCAAGCTTATCCCTTGAGATGGTAGTTCTAATGCCTGTTAAGAAAGCTCATAGGAGAATTAGATTAGAGATTGAAGAACAGGTAATTACAGAAACTAAGAAGCTGATTGAAGCAGGCTTCATCTGAGAGAAGTATGTAGATTGGATTGCTAACATCGTCCCAGTTAGGAAGAAGAATGGTCAATTATTATTTGCATTGACTTAGATATGAACAAAGCATGCCCAAAAGATGATTTTTTGCTTACAATATCAGAATTACTAGTGGATAATACTTCCAACTACGACATGTTCTCATTCATGGACGGATCATCAGATACAATCAAATCAAAATAGCTCCTGAAGATGAAAGATACACATCATTCAGGACACCAATTATATATATTATTATACAGTCATGCCTTTCGGATTGAAGAATGCTAGAGCAATATATCATAGGACCATGACACACATCTTCAACGAGTTGATTCATCATAAAGTAGAATGCTATGTGGATGACCTCATCATTAAGAGCATAGATCGAGAAGATCATTTTGATGGCCTAAGGATGGTCTTTGAAAGAATTAGGTAGTACGATCTTAAGATGAATCCTCTTAAATGTGCATTTGGGGTTTTGTATGAAAAGTTCCTTTACTGTGCGGCTAGAAGAATTAAGATCGATCTTAATAAAATCAAAGCGATAGTGGATATGCCACCGCCGAAGAATCTTCGTCAACTTCATTTTGTACAGGGACATTTGATATTCATCCGATGTTTTATATCAAATCTATCAGGCAGATGTCAATCATTTACTAAATTGATGAAAAAGAATGCACCATTTAAATGAGATGATGAATGTCAAGAAGCATTTGATAACATCAAAAGATACTTATTAAATTCACCAATTCTTGCAGCACCAATTCCTAAAAAGCCACTAATTTTATATATAGTTGTACTAGAAGAATCCTTCAGAGCATTGCTTGTACAGCACAATGAAGATGGAAAATAAAATGCACTATACTATATCAGTTGAAGATTGATAGAAGCTGAGGCAAAGGACTCTCCAATCGATAAGCACTGTCTTGCACTAGTCTTTGCTGCTTAGAAGCTTCGACATCACATGTTGTCACATAAGATAACACTCATCTCAAAGATCAATCCACTGAAGTTCTTAATGACAATTCCAGCATTGATAGGTCATTTGACACGATGGGCAGTGCTCCTGTTATAGTTCAATATTATATATGTATCTTAGAAAGCTGTAAAGGGACAAATACTAGCAGATTTTCTCGCTGTGCATCCTATCCCAACATATTCAACAATCAATGATGATTTACCTGATGAACATATTATGTTTATCCATGAAAGAGAAAAGTTGCAGATCTAGGAAATATATTTACCTGATGAACAAATATTATATATGTATCTTAGAAAGCTGTAAAGGGACAAATACTAGCAGATTTTCTCGCTGCGTATCCTATCCCAACAGATTCAACAATCAATGATGATTTTCCTGATGAACAGATTATGTTTATCCATGAAAGAGAAAAGTTGCAGATCTAGGAAATATATTTTTACGATGTATCATCTATTAAGCCCGCTCAATCCCAAAATCTACCAAAAGTAAGAGCTAGCATTGGTCTCGATTTCATAACACCAGAAGGTGGCATAATGAGGCATTTATACAGGCCAACTAAACCAAGAACCAACAATGAAGCTGAATACAAGGCATTGATAGCAGACCTCAAAGAAGCTGTTATCATCGACATCTAAAATTTGAGAATCTTCGGAGACTCTCAATTGGTGATCAACCAAATATTGGGTGTCTACAAAATTAATAAGCTCGTACTAACATACTATCATAGGCAAGTGCTTGAGCTGATGAAGCAAATTCCAAACATTAAACTAGCTCAAGTTTGATCGAAAAATAGTAAAACAAATTGCATGGCCAAGCTAGCAAAAAAAAATGATGAACACGGATGACGATGATGTGTTGATTGAAGTGTCTACTCGTCGAGTTATGTAACCAGTAAATCCATATTCCCCGCACGTAAAGGGGACATCAAACTCAAACCAGCAGGAAGCGATTCAAATTTCTCCTCACTCTCCCAAAGAATAATAAGTACAAGAGACAGAAAAACTCAAAAGTACTACAAAGAAATCATATGAAGCTTACCTGGTGGAAGAGCTTGATGATTGGAGACAACTTTTCATTGACTATTTCAAAGAAAGCAAATTGTCGAGCAATAAATTACTAACCACACAAATTACAAAAAGAATTCTTCGATATGCTTATATTAATGACACATTGTATCATAGATCTTTTGAACAAATGTAATTGTGATGCTTAGGGATAAATGATGTCAATAAGGTAATATCCAAAATTCATGAAGGACTCTGGTACACCGCTTAGGTCCCAAAATAGCAACAAAAATCAAGAGATATTATTGGCCATCAATCTGAAAAGCATAGATCATGCCAGAAAATGTCATGAATGCCAAGTCTACGGGGATCTCATTCATCAACCTTCGAATCCTTTGCATCCAACAATAGCCTCATGGCCGTTCGAAAGTTGAGGCACATATATAATTGGGCCGACTGATCCTCTATCATCAGCTGGACATCGATTAATTTTAGCAGCTATTGATTACTTCTTCAAGTGGGCTGAAGATGTTTCATTCAAGGAAGTCACTGTTGATCAAGTTATTGACTTCTTCACTAATAATGTTGTCTATATATTCAGAGTGCCACGAAGAATCATTTCAGAAAATGACCCTGCCTTTAAGAGTGCGAAGATATACAGATTCATTGACTGACACAAAATCGATTGGCGATACTCATAAATTTACAATCCAAGGGCCAATGGTTTAGTAGAGGCTTTCAATAAGACATTGGTAAAGCTGCTCAAAAAGATTCTCATGAAGAATAAAAGAGAGTGACACACTAAAATGATGGAAGTACTCTAAGCATACAGAACCACTTACAAAACGCTGACCAAGGCCACTCCTTATGCTCTAACATTTGGAGTTGAGGCCACTTCAAGTAGCTGTTCAATTCAATCTTACTCAAGATGAGAAGGCTCGGTTGCGAAATGGAAGAGTTGGATGCGCTTGATGAAGTTAGACTCCAAGCTCAACAAAGTTTAAAAATCTACCGAGAGAGGATGTCCAAAGCATTCAATAGTTCAGTACGTCCTCGGACATTCCAGAAAAGTGAATTAGTTCAGGTGTTGAGAAGGTCAATCATCCCTCATCGCAAGATCGATGGTAAATTTGAAGCTAACTGGGAAGGTCCTTACGTCATACAGAAGGTGTATGAAGGAGGAGCCTACTAGCTTATTGACACGAATGGTCAATGACCAATGCCACCAATCAACGATCGATATCTCAAGAAATATCATAACTGAATGCGGATAAGTATATAAATACTTAAATGAATTTTGCACTAGTAAGCTTTCATACCAAATATGCATGTAATGTCAATTGAAGATTCTCTCGTAAAATGAGAATGCATTTTCAAGTTACTGAAATTCCCTAGACAAGCATTTTTTTATATATTTATCTAAGTCAATATCATGCTTCAAGCCGAGATCCTTAGATAAATATATATGATGATCAGAATAAGATATTTTTGTTTATATTAAAGAAGATTAAGCCCTATGATATATTGGTGAACTAATCTAAAATCCCCCTGTTAGGCAGGGGGCATTTTTATATGTTGATCTGAGTTGATATCGAGCTTTAAGCTGAGATCCTTAGATAAATACATATTATGAATGAAAAAATACATCATGTCTATTTTGTAGTAAAGGAAATCAAACTTTATAATATATATTTGAACTCGTCTACAATCCTTCTGTTAGACAGAGGAATTTTTTTTCTTATGATCAAAGTTGTTCAATCTCTCTTGTGAAACATGAGATTTTCTTGTATATGTATTCAGGCTGACATCTTGATTTATACCGAGATCCCTGAATATATCTATAATTATTATGGTAAAAGTTGGAGGCTCTTGCAAGAACAAAAAGAATCAATTGTAAGCATAAAAAGATAGCCATAAATATCAAAAGTTTGTCTCCCAGATTTGTCAAATTCTGAAGATCAAATTAGAAGAACTCCCAATTTTGAAAGCTTCAATCAACTAAATTGAAAAAATATCAACCTTTACATTTTCATGTCTAGGACACGAATAGGTTCTAAAAGTCAAACTCAACAAGCCCATAAATGGTTGAGTTGTTGACGCTCTCCTCACTCAACAAGCCACAAGAAAAGACCGCAGTTAAAGAGCCCCATCATTGTCGATGATAAAGCTGCCAAGCCATCATAACTTAAATTGAAGATTCGATGCGTTAAACTCAATAAGCCGAAATGGCGACACTCTCTTTACTCAACAAGCCATAAGAAAAGGCCGCAGTAAAAGAGCCTATGCTCGTCGGTCAATAATGATAGGCTTAAATCTCAAAATTAAATTACAGTGATTACAAGCATAATCAGATTTTTCTATTTGATCGATAGACTAAGACAATCTGAGAAAATAACTCTCAAATTAGAGTAATCAAATCAATCTATATTATGCAAGGTGATATTCAAACTCTTTTCAAGCGATTGATCATCAATCAATTTTCTCATCAAGTCAGCGACAGGACCGAGGAAGCGATTCCATAGTTCACACAATGGCAATGACCGAATAAAAGAAATTATATGATTATTTGTCTATTAAAACACACATTGCTAGACTGACAACTCAAAATTATAGACATAATATAAGCTAGAAGGCTGGGTCATCTGTATGCACCCTTCAACGAGTCTATTTAAGCAGCAAGCATGGGAATTATGGAGTACATACACTTCCTGACAAGTCAATATGAATAAATTAGGTCAATCATTCATCAAGTCCATCAAGCTTAAAGCTAGGACAGAAGAAATTTTAAATCTCAAAGCAAACAAATCAATTCCTCCATCCAACTCGGTCAAGCATGAAGTTAGGGTCGGAGAAATCCAAATCTATAAAGACATAAAAGAAAAAGATCTTCAGCAAACTCATTGAAGTAAAGAGTAGATAGTGGAAGAAGCTCTTATCCATCCGACAAGTCAATCAAGAAAAATCGATCAATCCTGTCATTTAGCTCGTACAAACACAATGCATTGTACTAATGACATATTCCATCAAAGCTCCATACGTTATTGAAATTGAAACTGAAGTGATTCAAGATCCATGGCTAGCAAATAGTCAATCAGTTTTCAACAAACATGACTCACTTCATGCATGAATCACACTTGTTGGGGGGCATTTATTGACCTTCATGCATGCTGCATCAGTCGAGTCGAGATCACAAGATAAATTTGACGGATTTTGGATGTAACAATGCGCAAATCAGAGATGAAATACACTCACATCACCGGGGTGAAATGATTTTTTGATCGAGGACTTCATCAGTTGATCGAAATTGATTAGAATATACATATTGCACAATTATTGACTAATCAAGAAGAAAATGCCACATACGCACATATTGAAGTCGGGAGGTTGAGACGATGCCTAAATGACTTCCGTTCACGAAAATGATCACGCCATTAGAGTCAAAATGTCGAAACATACAAAAGAGACTATTCAAGCTCATTTCGGATGAGTCTACACGAATATCGAATGATCGAAAATGACAATGCGTAATTTTGAACTTAAATTTACTCGATTTGACTCCGACGTGAACCAAATGGTCTTCGATCGCGAAACACTATGTCGTCACATCTGAAACAACAAAATAACCTAAGATCGACATATATATTGCCCATATAATAATGTCAGAGAAAAAAATTTGAATTAGGGTTAACTAAACACTTAAATGAAACCCCTATAAATACCAACTTATACCTAACCCTAACTTTAACTCCTATTCTGCCGAATTTCTCCTATTCTCCTTAGAATGACTCTATCTTGTTTGGCCATCCTCCAACAGTATAAATTGTCTGGGTTCTATCCGTGAACCGTCCACCAGCCCACTGCAGCCTCGCTACAACATCCCATGCGTAAGCGATGCCCTAGTCATAGCCACTATTCTCGCTGGCAGAACCCTCATCTGCCTGGCGTCATCTTCGCACCATACTTTGGGCTCACTTAGCAGCCGCACCCACCCCAGCAGGCTCCACCATCGCCCATTCCTTTCTCAATGGTATAAAATTGCTTGCTTGTGGGTGTATAAGAGTACCTGTACACACATTTCTTGACGTGATAGGGAAATATGAGTTTTTTTACAAGTACCCGAAGAGCCTATGTGCGTATTTTTAGACAGGTAGGTTAGGAGACTCACGGTCATGGTGTTGCAAAAGACCACCCATGCACATCTTTTTAGACATGTGGATAGGCCTAGTTTGGATAGAAATTCCCCGACTAGAGGAGATGCTGCTAAAATTTTGTTGGAATCTGGAGTGATAATGAACAACAAAAAGGGGGCATTTGGAATTTAGCCGCAAGTATATAGTAGTAGCAATACACTTCTTTCTTGGCATTTGGAAATTTGTGTTTCATGCAGTACTTTGAGTCTGCATGCATTTCTTAGCATGGTGGGATTACCATACGCAGTGGTATTTATACCACCCATACATTTTTCTTTTGATGGATGCCTAGATAGGTGCTCTATATAATGAATATGCCAAATTTTCACACTAACAGGAGACTTAAATAGCTTAACATAAATTCAACCATAATTATAAAATTAATATTTAAAATGACATTTCAGGTGCTTCAAAGACCCATACATGCCTTTGGCATGGTGACACGATTCAAGTATTTAACTCATACATGCCTTTCTTAGCATGGTGGACCATCCACATGGGCTACATTACTCAATGCCTAAACTTATCTCGAGGATGCCGCTGTAGGGTTGATTCGATTGGGTCTTAGATCGGGTTAACAAAACCTAAAAATTCAATAATAATATTTTAAGAATTTCAACTTAGTAAAACATCTGAGAAGTTAATTATGTCATATGACAGTAGATCTGATCTTCTACTATTAAATTAATAGAGTTGTCAGGATCTGAAACAAAAAATTAAATGATTAAGGAAACTTATACATCCTTATAATGGTTGTATTGAATGGAGATTTCAACAGAGGATACTTTTATCAAAATGCGCTTGCAAGTTCAAATCAAATTAATCTAAATTAATTATCAATATAAATATAAAATCAAACAAATCACTAAGCTCTAAATGGATAAATGAAATTCAATATCTAATACTTAAAGTAATCTCCGTTCAATTCACCTTCCGCAACTATTTATCGGAGGTGACAAATTAAGAAAATTCTAGCTCACAAAAGAGCAAATGTCAAGTACACAATTATGTTTACTCTCAAACAATCTAATGCCAGTAAAGACGCGTGGCTCAGATAATCGATCTCGTGGTGAGGTTTGAGATAGGCGATCCTGAGTCCTCAAGTGCGCCGCCAAATGACACCATTATATTCTGGCCATGACTGTAGTCCGTATGTTCCTGATGGCTCTGCTATTTGAGATGTGAATCATATGGTTCACTTGATAGGACAAAAAACCCTTTATTAGCTAAGGTAGACTTTAAGTTTGTCTCTTAGACAAACACCATCCGAGGTCTACAAGATTTCCTTAGACGATACGCAACCCATGGCTGCTGACAAGGATCCTTCGGTCAGGTTGAGTTGACTACCTCCTCTGACTAACTAGACTAGGGACCACAATAGCCTGGAATGACGGAACCATGAGATCTTGATCGGGCACGCCATCATTCTCCCATCCATCTGCTTTAAGTTAAATAATGATGAAATTTCATAAATCTAAATTCTAAAACTCCACATGCTGCTACTATACGCTACACATTTAACGATCTAACGACTAGCCTTAATCTCTCTCAATATTGGGAGGGGTAATTAACTATAGGAGCTTGTGCCTATAGGAAACCTGGAACTAGATCTAAAGTCTTCATAAAATGAGGGCGAAATCTCTGAGTAGTGTCTTATCTACTAGCTCTTCAGCCTTTTGAAAATTTAATCAACATAAATCATACTCTCTTCATCGAGAGGTCGGTGGTGAATTTTTGGAGCCCATATTTAGGGCATGTTTATTTTATACTTATGCATGTTCCTTCATTTTATCATGATTTTTTTAGGTTCATATCTAAAGATTAATTAAATTCATAAGCTTCTTTTGGGCTTAAATGGATTAAAAATTTAATTAACTTAATTAAATCATAAAATCATTTGAGATAATATTAAACCATGTAATGAACACAGATGGGCGTGGGTTAATCATTAATCATCCGTTCTCCTCTTTAGATTAAATAACTTGAACTTTGAAATGAAATCTTAAAGAACTTCATTTGACTTGAGGTTATTTATTTAGTATGATTATCCTTAGGTTTTAATAAAGTCAAGTGAATCATTTAAAAATGTATAATTGCTTTGCTTTAATTATTATAAATTTAGTATGTCATTTATTTCACACATTATTTCATTTATGTTTTAAATTTAAAAAAAAAGTAAAATATTGCATTTAATTGCATGGTTGTTGCATTAAAAGAATAAGTGTGGCTACTATCACTAATAAATTTCAAAATTATTTTCTTAAACAATTAATATTAGTTGCTACTTATTACTTAAATCCAAAATTGTGTATTTATTAAATTCATTGTAAGCAATATGAGTATGTACAAATGAAGTTAATTTCCTCTTATGTAAAACAAGAATACACATAAAAATGATTTAAGGCTTACTTTCTAAATTTCATCTTTATGTTTATATGTATATGTATGCATATGGATCAACAAGTATATAATATGAACAACCCGGGAACACGACTTTAAGTAATCCAAAGGGGGTCATTTGATTGCCCAACTTTCATAGTTCAACAAAGGCACGTACGTGTGTATAAAATGAAATTCATGCATCATAATTTTGTGCATACATATGTACATACACTCACACACACACACACACACACACACACACATGCACAATAATATATATATATATATATATATATATATATATATATATATATATATATATATATATATATATATATATGATATATAAGCCAATTCATGCATTATAGTGGTGTTAATAAAAATGATATGTGTCCTATATGTAATAAGTTAAATTAAATAAGAATGTTCATAAATAATAACATTGAATCTAAGTTAAGAGGATATTGTTAAATTGATTGAAATTTGGTTTTATTAAAATTAAAGATGCTTTTATATTTAAATGAATTTCTTTATGTTAAATTAAACATAGGTTCAATTAAAAATTCATGCATCTTTCATCTAAAAGATTGAAAATCCTAAAAATCCATTCCTTAGCTTCAACCTAAGGTAGGGATTGAAGGGGATCATTCATCTTTTCTCTCTTTATAACTAAAAGCAATTATTATGAAATAAAATATAAGTTCATATAATCTAATAAATACATTAAGATGCTAAAGATTTAAAATCTAATCAGCCCTAATAAGAATTTAAACTTTCAACTTCAAAAAAACTTCAAATTTAAGGAAAAAAATCTAAATAAAGACATACCAAACTAAGCTAGCAATACATTAGAATATTAAGTTACTGATCTTAGCCTTAGGTTAGACCGGTGAATGTTGTGATATGATATTTTATTTTGTGATGTAATATTTTAGACTAGATGTTAGGATTATTTATGCATAGTCTGTAAGTTAAGCTGATATTAAATTAAATTAAGTTTCATATAGGAGATTATACTTAAGGGACTGTTGTAATAATAAATAAAAACAAATGCTTAACTTACAGATGCTATTTAAGTCCCTAAGCATAATCCAATTAGGTCAGGTGAGTGTGGTTATCCAAGGGCGGGGTGCTAAGTCTAAATATATGAATTTGCTTGGTTTGAAGGAATGTTAATTCAACTTCCATTTTACAGAAGTAGTTAGATTTAATTTTTTTATAAAAAAGTAATTTTTGCAATAAAATTAAAATTAGAGCTATGAGGCTTAGGATGAGCAGTGGCTAAAAGGCTTGAACGTGGGATGCCCTATGATGCCTAAAGTACAAATTCATGAAAAGAAGATAAAAAAATGAAGACCCCCATACTTTGTCTTTTTTATTGTAATTTAATTGTAATCCAGATTGTATAAGAATGACACACAATTTCTTTTCTTTTGAATGTACATGTAGATCTTTTATTATTTTACGAAATTCAAATGTTTTATTTTTGTATTTACATTGTGCAATATAAGTGACATGATTTTTATTGGTTTCTTAAAGTGTGTATGTTTGATGTGTGGTCTGGATACATTATGCTCTTTAAGATAAAATTAAATTTTCTACTCATATTAATAACTTTAATTAAATTTTAATCGACTAATAAACTCATCTTAAAGCCTAGGTCTTTAATCAAGATAATAGAAGATTTAACAACCTCTTAGCTAGATGTTGTATGTTCTAAACATCATACATATGCATATTGTCTCACTCTTGAAAATAGGGGATCTCTACTCTTGTATAATAGGGGACATGCTTGACCTCTGAGGACAATCACTTATAGTAGAGAACACCCATTGTCTCTGATTTGACCCATACCTACTTTCATCATGCATTACAAAAGTCAAATCTAAAATATGAATATGATTAATTATTTATATTTGCATACACATGATCTAATTTAAGATTTTAGATTCTTTCTTTAATAATAACTATATTGCATATATAGATTTTTAAAATCATAGAAATATAGTATTTGTATAAAGATGTTAACATCTTAGTGGAGACTAGAGCACCCATTTTAGAATTTTTCAGTATAAGTTCTAACCTACGTAATTCCATGATGTGTTGTAATCTAAACTCTATCTTTATAATAAAATTTTAACTCAAATAAATATAATTTCTCTCCTTCAAACATATAAAGCCTTACTACATAATAAATTGAAGTATTCACTAAGCTTTCTAGTATCATGGATGCTTCCTAGTCATCCTTCTTTGGAGTCTATTAAAAACTCTTCTTATTTAAGCTCTTCCTATTGTTTTCCATGACAACTAATTCTTTGATCATCAATCTTTGAAATCTTTGGAAACTAATTGGCTATTTTAATCGAGTTCTTATCAATAAGACACTTTT
This sequence comes from Cymbidium sinense, assembly GCA_021442155.1. Taxonomy (NCBI): domain Eukaryota; kingdom Viridiplantae; phylum Streptophyta; class Magnoliopsida; order Asparagales; family Orchidaceae; genus Cymbidium; species Cymbidium sinense. The sequence goes on from CM038215.1 coordinate 36,378,539, forward strand.
TATACTCCTCTTTGTTATCTAACAATTAAGGCTCAAAATTTTCCAATTTCTAATTGATAATGGAGTTGATCTTCATAAATGTAAGTAGGTTCTATGTTAATGTTGGTCTTATGAATTATTATAAATGACCCATTGGATTGATTTTACGAGCCTCGCCCTTTAGTATGTCCTTCCATAAGTGAAAACTAAATTAAATCTCCTTGGAAAGTGCAATCGATGCAATGCGTGTCATGGTGAGCTTTATATATATTTTTTCATGCAAAATTTTAAAGTTCTTCATCTCTTGAAAGATCTTTCATATCCATTTCAAAATTTGTTGCCATTGTCAATTTTATTGATTCACTATTGGCAACTTCTAATAATCTACCAAAAAAACCAAATCATGTGGATTTGATGATATGCTTTTATGATATATTTATTACACGATAATTCTTAAATCCTTACGAAAGAGTAATGATAAATGCACACTACTATTGAGCACATTCATAATATTATGAATTTAGTGAAGTTGCAAATATTTTGATTAAAGTTATGTTAACCACACTAGAGATCCAATCTTATAAATGCAAAGAAATAAGAAAGTTATGAACGATCTAACCTAGATTTAAAATAACCAGTGGGAATAAGTTGAAGTCGACTCTACAAACAACCCATCGTTGTGGAGATCATGTTTCTTCCTTAAGTCCTTCTAAGGGTTGTGAGCTCACACACTCAAGTAGTCGACCAAGAGGAAAACACACAGAAGAGTAGTAAAAGAAATTTAAGAAGGTAACTTTTATTCTAAATTAAAGTACCAAGCATTACAAGAGTCTCCCTATTTATAGGATTGAAAGAGAGAGTTAAGAATACTCAAACCTAACTCCAAACTCAAACCTAACACCATCATAACTACACCTACCACCATTATCAAACCTACCACTCATTCCATACCTACCCAAAGTGTCATACCTACTACAATGACTCAGCCATACATAGAATAGCCCAATACATATAAGCTCAAGACATACAAAATATAAAAGCCCAATAATACACCCAAAGTGTCCTACTATAATGACTCATGCCATGATATAGAATAATCCAATACATATAAGTTCAAAGACATAGAAAAATATAAAGCTCAATAATACATAACTTAAATTATAACAAAAAAGGCCCAATCATGGATTTAAGCTTTATGATGATGATGTCGATGATGTGATGATGATGCCTCGCAAGACTCCTTTAAAGGATTCTCCTGAGAATGAAAATCCAAGTACTCTTGTAATAATTGTGAGTCTAGTTGATGTAACTCATCAAATGTGCCATGAATCTTCAAGTGGAGAAAGACCTTTCCAACAAATGAGAAACCTTTGAGTGCCTCCATCGATGTGATGATAATCGGTCTTCTAAAATTTGATTTGGACGATGTGATCTTAAGCAGAGATGGTATAGAGTGGTGATGAAGTATGAACCGCATGTCGTTATTTGCAGAGAATAGTGTCATCCATTTGCCCATGAACAACGTTAAATCGATACATTGAATATTGGAGAAATTCAACATTCATTGGAAGATCTATTTCATAAGCATTATCATTTATCTTCCTTACAACTTTATAAGGACCGATCTCTTGAGAGTTAATTTCTTAAGAGTTCGGTTGAAATCTCTCGTCTAACTTTAACAAGAACCAAATCTCCTCATTAAATTTTACATATCGCCTATGTGCATCAACATTAGCTTTATATTTATCATAACTCGAGTAAGTTTTTGAATTTCACGATGTAAATCATGCATGCTTTGTGTAAATGAAGATGCAAATGCACTAGACCTATATACGTGCAATTCAACAAGATCAATTGATTTTCTTGGATCATAACCACAATATGAAAAGGACTCATACCGTTGACTATTAATTGAATTGTTATAAGAAAACTCTACAAGAGAAGAACTAGTCCCAACTAGTAGTATGATGGTCACTGACACCTAAGTAAATTTCTAAGCTTCTATTAACAACTTGCTTTGTCCATATGTTTGAGGGTGGTAAGTCAGAGAAAATAAGAGTTTTGTGCCAAGCTTTTTCCATAAAGTTTTCAAAATAGCTCATAAATCTTACATCACGATCGATACAATTGTCTTAGGTAGTCCATGTAAGCAAACTATCTCAGAAAGAAAATTGTCGCTATATGTGAGGCATCGATGTCTTATAACATGGAATGAAGTGTGCCATTTTAGAGAATCCAACAACTACTAGGATAGAGTCAAAATGTTGGCGAGGTAATCCTAAGATGAAGTCCATACTAAGATCTTCCCAAGGTTTGTGGGGATTGGGAGTGGTGTGTATGAATAATTTTATTTTCCACTTTTGCTACTTGGCACGACATTGGCAATGATAATGAGCAACATCTTTCTTAAGACTAGGCCAAAAGAACCTATCCATCATAACTATTATCTTATCACGACCAAAATGACCGACACCTCGAATGAATTTCCTCAACAAGAAAATTTCAAGTGATGAATCGGATACATAGTTCTGAAAGAGATAGTCATTGATTTGATAATCTGACTATTAATTGAAACATCAAATTTCAAAGATTCAAAAATTTGTTGAAAATCTTCAATTAATAATTAACCTTTTCAATCCAAGAACCTTCACACTCATGGTATTTAATAATGTACATATTCTACTTAAGGCTTCTGCTACTTTGTTCTCAGCACCAGATTTATGTTTAAGAACAAACGTATATTCTTGAAGAAATTGAACCCATTTTGTATGACGAGAACTAAATTTCTTTTGGGTGTTTAGATATTTAAGCGCTTCGTGATCGAATAAAGTATAAATCGCGTGAAAGAAGATAATGTCACCAATACGTAAAGTTTGGATGATGCCTCACCATCATCATATGTGGAATATCGTTGATGCGCTTTATTTAATTTTTCACTAAAGAAAGTAATAGGATGACCTTCTTGTTTAAGAACACCTCCAATACCAACTCCAGAAGCATCACATGATACCTCAAATACTTTGTCAAAATTTGGCAATTATAATATCAGTGGACTTGTTAAAAGTTCTTTAATTTTAGAGAATGCATCGTGCCTTTGTCCAAACAAAGTCTCCTTTTAAGACATTGAGTTATCGGCCATAATAGCTAAATCCACAAATAAACTTCGATAAAATGTGGCTAACCCATGAAAACTACGTATCATGAATTATGGTTGTAGGCCACTCTTGAATACCTAATTTTTTTCGGATCGAGATGCCATCACAAGAAACAATGAATCCTAAGAAGATTATCAAGACATCATAAATGAGCATTTTTTTAAAGTGAACATATAGTCTTTCTTTATGCAGCACTCCAAAGACTTGTTGTAAATGATTCTCATGATCGCTCTTAGTGTGAGTAAAAATTAAAATATCATCAAAGTACTCAACTAAAATTTTTCCAATAAATGATTGTAAGATATGAGCCATCACCAGCATAAATGTACTTGCAGTATTAGTCAATCCAAAAGGCATTACTAGCCATTCATACAAACCATCTTTTGTCTTGAAGGCTGTTTTCCATTCATCACCTTCTCTCATACGAATTTGATGATATCCACTTCTAAGATCAATTTTAGAAAAAATTATTGATCCAACCATCATATCTAACATGTCATCAAGTCTATGTATGGGGAACCTTTACTTAACAGTGATTTTATTTATAGCGACTATCTACACATATACCAAGTACCATCTTTCTTTGGGGTAAAGAAGCATGCGATGGAGATAAACTTTCCCTATAAACCCTTTGATAATAAATCATCAACTTGTTGTTTTAGCTCGCATGTTCATTTGGGTTCATACGATAATGTGGCAAATTTGGGAGTGATGATCCGTGAATTAGCTCTATGGCATGTTGGATACTTCTTAATGGGGAAGCTCACTAGGAAGTTCTTGTGATAAATATATCTTGATATTCCAATAAAAGTTCATACTTCATATGAGAATGATTTAACACAAGGTTGATTTTGAGTTAGGACAACTAATGCAAAATGATATTCCCATTAATCTCTTGTTGAAATTGATTTATTAATAATATGTAGGATTTCTTTTCTATGGGTGGAGAAGAATTTTGGGGTTGAAGTGGAGCTTTTGGCTTAGCTAGGTTTAAGACAATTCTCTTACCTTGAAAATTAAAAGCATATGTATTAGATATAATTTATGACATCCATATCAAAAGCCAAGGTCTACCTAAAAGTATATGAGCAACATCCATGGAAGAACATCACACCAAATTTTATCACATATTCTTCTAATTGAATGGGTAAAGACAACGCGTTGAGATATGATAGAGGTCTTATCTACCCAAGCAACCTTATAAGGTGTGGGTGGGTTCTCAGGGTGAGCTTCATCCCCAGTTTAAAGCAGAGGTAGCAATAATTCATGCAACCGCCACTATCAATGATTAACTTACACGCCTTTTCACCACTCTTAAAATAAGTGTGGAAAATTGATGTCTCCAATCAATCATTATTAGGCTGGGTTACACAACACAACAAATCTATATGAGACTCATCTAATGCTTCTTCATCACTAGCTTCTTCACAAGGGTCAACTGCAATTTGATTATCATTATTTTCATTTTGTTGATCCTCATTTTCATAATCTAAGTGTAAGTTTTGACGAGGACAAGTACTTGCATAGTGACCAATTTTACCACATGTAAAACAAGTAATGCTAGAAGTCTTAGAGCCGATGTTCCCACTAAAGCTTTTCCTTTTGTTTCACTAGGTCCTTTAGAACTACTAAAGTAGGAGGGTTAACACGCATTGATTGAGAGTTGTTTATAGATGAAGTTGTGAATCGCTTATAAGGTTGTGATCTAAGATATTGTTCAATTTGAGTCGCAAAATGCATCCTCAAGAGAATAAATTTCGGTTATCATTTCATTACGAATATCGGTCAGAACCCGCATCTAAATCTAGAGATTATTGTGATGATCCTCTCAACATCACAATGGGTCATCAATTCATCAAACGTGTCATATACTCAACAAATGCTTAAAGATCCTTGTTTAAGCGTAGTCATTTCATCCATAAGTTGATCATGAAAATTTAATGGTATATATTTTTACTTTAAAATTTATTTCATCTCATCCCAAGAAGCAATAGGTGGTTATCCTAATCGTTGATATTTTCATGTGAGATTAACCCAATAAGTCTTAGCATGACTAGTTAGTTTCATGCAGGCAAAACAAACTTGTCTTTCTTCTGACATGGGCATCCAATCAAAATATTGGTCCATGTCTACTAACCAATCTAAGAAAATTTTAGGATCAAGTCACCATCAAAAGTAGGTGGATCAATTTTAACCCTCTAATAACATCATCATCGTTCTCTAAGTGTACGCGGCAACAAAATTAGATAATGGCTCTTCAGAATGTCGAGGATAATGCTCATAAGGAGTTTGATGAGCATAACCTTCATCTCGCCTTAATTGTCTTCCTATTCGATGAGGTGGGTGAGGAAGTATCTCATCAAACTCGGGATATTCATTAAAGTTGTTCCTGGGTGATAACGGGGTCTAATAGGAGAATGTGGATGAGGGCGGAGAGGAAGAGGAGCAGGATCAACATGATGACCTTCTTTCTCTTCAAGTTGGTGTTCTAGGATTGGGTTAGTTTCGGTGAATGTGTTGTAAGCCTACCAACTTTTGTTCTAAGGTTTCAAATCTTTTTGGAATTCATTAAAGGTTTGTTGGTGCATAAGGGTAAGCTTTTCTATTTTTCTAGTAAAATTCATAGGAATCATATTTTCATCTAAGGATTGATCTTGATATCTAAGACCACTACGAGTTGACATGATGATATTCTTTTAAAAATATTAATATAAGCAAATACTTAATTAATTAATTTTTTTTTAAATGCAATGTAATGAAATCAAAGACACGATTAAAAGTAAGTAAATGCTCTAATTAAATAAAAATTTTGTATGATTTTTTTAACAATGAATTGCAAGATTACTCTGCAAAAAAATAAAACTCAATACTAAATAAGATGTTCCCAAAGAAACATACTTTTCGCAAATATGATGTAGGACACGGGTGCTTTTTATGATATGTTATTTATTACACTAATAATTCTTAAATCCTCATGAAAGAGTAATGATAAATGCACACTACTGTTGAGCACATTCATAATATTATTTAGTGAAGTTGCAAAGATTTTGATTAAAGTTATGTTAACCACACTAGAGATCTGAATCTTATAAGTGCAAAGAAATAACTTAAAAGTTATGAATGATCTAACCTGTAGTAGATTTAAAATAACCAGCAGCGAAGCAGGAATAAGTTGAAGTCGACCTCTACAAATAGTCCGTTGTTGTGAAGATCATGTTCCTTCCTTAGAATTCCTTCTCTAAGGGTTGTGAGCTCACACACTTAAGTAGTCCGTCACTCAAGAGGAAAACACACAGAAGAATAATAAATGAAATTTAAGAAGATAACTTTTATTCCAAATTCAAGTACCAAGCATTACAAGAGTCTCCTTATTTATAGGATTGAAAGAGAGAGTTAAGAATACTCAAACCAAACTCCAAACTCAAACCTCAATCACCATTCACCTACCACCACTACTACAAACCTACCACCATTATCAAACCTACCACTCATTCACTACCCAAAGTGTCATACCTACTACAATGACTCATGGGCAATGACATAAGAATAGCACAATACATATAAGCTCAAGACATACAAAATATAAAAGCCCAATAATACACCCAAAGTGTCATACCTACTATAATGACTCATGGGCCATGATATAAGAATAGTTCAATACATATAAGTTCAAGACATAGAAAATATAAAAGCCCAATAATACATAACTTAAATTATAACAAAAGACCCAATCATGGATTTAAGCTTTATAATGATGACGTTGATGATGGTGACGATGATGCCCTGCATCAGGATTTGAAACAAAAAACTTAAAAATACTTAAAATAAAGTTTTATTGATGATTCATGTACTAATCAATCAAAGGCAAGATATATGCAAGGGATGTTATCAATCAAAATGTCTTGAAAAGCCACAAATTACAACCATGCAACATACAAAAAAAATTCTCATGTTCTATTTTTGAACATTAGTATGAGGATGATACTTTTCAACTTCATGTATATTAGTTCATCTCCAAAAATTACTTACGAACCAATTTTTCCAATTGAAAACAATAGAAGTGGGTAATCTAAAGCATCTTCAAACATGATGAAAGCATAACTATGTTGTGTCCTCTACTATGATGCCTTTTACAAGGAATTGAACATGTCATCTAGCTAAACGATCAACATTGATCAAAAGACAATTGAATTCTCATTGATTCTCAAATAGTCCTCCTAAGAAATCCATTAACAAGCAAAGCTAAGCATTGCAAGAGGCGTGTAGAGGCATACCTTTTGATTCAGTGGCTTCAAAAAATTTCACAAAAAAATATTCAATTATTAATTTATTGCGCATTCAAGGGAATTGTTAGCAAATAAACATAATACTTCAAATTTTGAATCGTTTTCTCCACCAAGTGTCCGACACTTATCTAAGTGTGTGCCTTTCATATCCGAATCAATTGTGCTTCTTCTCAATTGGATGCTAATCATGATTAAGTTATAGATCGATTCAATATTGTGTCTTTATTGTGGCAATGCAAAAATGACAATAAAGAAACTAAAAAAGTAATATTGGTAATTCATATGATAACTTAATTTTTCCTTATCAGTATCTTTAAAACTTCTTCTCTCTCTCTTTCTCTCTCTCTCTCTCTCTCTCTCTCTCTCTCTCTCTCTCTCTCTCTATATATATATATATATATATATATATGATATGTATTAGTATTGAGTATGACTGAAGAATGTATATATTTTTACTAAAGATTTTTTGATTTTAAGGGATTAAAAAATAGTGTTGTCGCTTTGAAGGCTATGAAAAACATTAAGGGGATGTTTAGTTGCCTGAAAAAGGAATGCAGTGTATTTAGATTACTTTAGGTTATTTGGTTGAAAATTCTACAAATACATGAGTTTATTTTTTTCTGTTTGGTAAAATAAATGTAAAGTATTTTGAAAGTTTTGAGTGGTGACGGCAGTCGGTGCATGGTGGCAGGGACGACAGTGGGTGACAATCAACAACGATGGCGGGTGATAGTTGGTGGCGGTGTGGATGACGGTGGCCGGTCGGCATGGCAGGCAGGGGCAGCGACTTATTCGATGTATTTGAAATTCGCTCAGATTCGGGCAAATTCTAAATACACAGAAATTTAACCTTTTGATGAATTCCAAATGCTTTGTATCACTTTGATATTTTATTTTGCATTATGCCAAACGAAAAAAAAGCTAAAACCCTTGCATTTATTTTACTTTACTTTGTTTTTCATTCCAACCAAACAGCCCCTAAGAAATCATAGGTGATAACATGTTGACACTATGTAAATGCAGTTCTATATATAGCTTTTAAAATAAAATTATTTAATTTTTCACCTCATATATATGATTAACGTCCATAATTTAATTTTAAAAATGATAAACTCTCAATTTGCACTTACAAGTAACAAAGATTTTTTTTAATATGCTCCCCATAGCATAGTGCATCCTTTATATATCTTTAGGGTTGTATGGCATCTACAATTAGATATAAAAGTTTAATAAAGGTTAGCGTATATCCTTGGTATAAAAAAAATTTGTATTTTCTAGGTCTTGTAACATCTAAGATTTTTTTATAAGTGAATATCTTGAACTTTTTTTATGACTTATGCATTTTAAGATTAAGAAAAATTAATTGTATACCTTAGACTTATACCTTTTGAGATTTTTTTAGATGATTAAAAAACCTATACCTTTTGAGTTTAATGCTTAGTACTTTTTTGAAATTTTTGGATAAATGAAAAACATATAACCTCTAAGGTTATACATTATAAGTTTTTGGGTGAATGCTAAACTTTTATATTTTAAGTCTTGAATGATATATATATATATAGAGAGAGAGAGAGAGAGAGAGCTTATTTGTTCCTTGCTCCTATGTAATCTTTCTAATGAGAGTAGTATTTGATACTAGCTTCTCATTGAGACTTTTTTATTAACATGCTTTGCATAATTTTAGTAGAGATCATATTCTTCATCGCTATTATGGGGTTGTTTGGTTGTCTGCATTTGGAATGCAGTATAAAAGTATTAATTTATAGTTATTTGGTTGAGAGTTTTACAAATTCATGACTTTGCTTTTTTCTATTTGGTTGAAAAAAAATATAATATAAAGTATTTTGATGGTTTTTATGTCCTTATGTGGCGACCATGATGGCCAAGCGTGGTAATGGCCGTGAGTTAGCGGCCGGCGTGACGGCGGCAATGGCGATGGTGGCGGCAGCCAGCAAACACCGCGTGCCGGTGTATTTGGAATTCGCCCAAATCTGGCGAATTCAAATACAGCAAAAATGACATTTGTAATGTATTTGAAATACATTACATTACATTAGAAATTTACTTTACTTCAAATTAAATACCAAAAAAGTTAAAATCTCTTCATTTGGTTTACACTATTCAAATCTGACAAATCTGGCAAATGACGCGTCGGCTTCGTTATTTTAGAATTCAAATATGGCGAATTCCAAATACACCAAAATGACTTTATAATGTATTTTATTCATTACATTGAAAATTTACTTTCAAACTAAATATCAAAAATTAAAATCTCTATATTTGGTTTTCATTCCAAATGAAGAAATCTCATATAATATCATTTCATTCATGTATTTGAAATTCAAAATGATGAATTTCAAATACACTAACCTTTCTAATATATTTGAATCATTACATTCTCAAAATTTATTTTACTTCAAACCAAATATCAAAAAAAAGTTAAAATCTCGGCATTTGATTTACACTGAAGGCAACCAAACAACCCTATGTGATCTTTTAGTGAGAATTTTATCTCATATTACTACCCATCAATTCTTTCTTATCTCAGCATTACCTGCCGACGACCTTAGCTAGAGTTTAGACCTAAGCTCAACCATCTCCTCAGGCGAGGGTTTCGAGTCCTCCAAGAGAATTCCATGCCCTGATCAGAATCAACCCGCCTAATAGGGCACTAAATCGAAGAGTGGAAGGAGGACGAAGGGATCTGCGAGAGGATTCGATTGCTAGGGTTTCCTAGAGGAGCAGGTAGAGGAAAAGGAACAATCTTTAAGGATTGACGAGGTAAGGGCAGCGGCTCAACGGAGGCGGACTAGAAGCGCCATACGGAAACTTGGTATGGAGGGAACACGAGTGGCCTAGGGTTTTAGGGATGGGCGAGAATAGGGTTTTTGAAGGTCACTAGGATTCGAATATGCTAAAATAAAAATCAACCCAAATCACTATTAAATAACAAAATTTTATATTTATTGCTCAACATTTTAAATAATAGTAATAATAATAATATTATTATTTTATTAAATCATATCAAATGAATATTTAATTAGTAATACAAATAAAAAACTTCACAAATAAAATAGAAAATTATATTAATATAATTTGTAATAGAGAATGATCTATTAGAGTTAATGAATAAAGAAATAGGAAACTCGAGACTTCATTTTATTTACAACATAATTAAGAAAAGTTGAGATTAAATTAAGATATTTTTATGTAAATTTGTTCAAAGCATAATTTCGATGTCGCAAAAATCTAGGCTTTGAGGAACTAGTCACGAACAATGAGCATGCTAATGACTTCAATCATCATTATCATATCTTATTTAGTTGCAACAAATCTCAAAAGACTAAATCTTCTATGAATTATTGTGTCGTTATGCTCCACTTCATAGCACGTCATTCTCGAAAAAATGTTATAGTTAAAATGAGAAACAATTACTTAAAACTAGAGGTGTCAAAATTGACCGGACCAATTCGACCACTCGAAAAATCGGGTTCGGGTTGACTTATTTTGGGTCGGTTGGGTTGAAGAAATTGGCCGTTTGATTTTTCGTCGGGTTTGTTGACCTCTGTCAAATTGACTGATTTTGACAGCCAACTCGAATTGACCTCAAATTGACCCGAACCAAATTAACCTATTTTACACACGAATCTAAATTTGACTCGATTTTGACTTAAAAGAATATATATATACAAATAGATTATTCGGTCAGGTCGTCAATCGTGTCAAGGTCGCCGCTCGGCCAAGTTAATTAAATGGGTCGTTCGTACAACTTGTCTGCTCAGTCAATTTCGAAGTAATTCAACTCACTGGCCGATCTAAATTGACACCCCTACTTAAAACTTGTTCTAACATTGATACTTGCTTTCATCTCATTTGAATGATATGACAATAACTTCAATTTTTTTATTCAATCCATTGCATGAAACTACAAATCATTACCATCATTGTAGTCACAACATCGTCAATTATTGGCGTAAGATAACATCATTGTGGACATAGCCATTTTCATATTAAAAAAAAGTAGCAAACTAAACAGCTTCCCAACAAAGAGGTCTATGGAGCTAAACCCTAAGCACAAGCGATCAACCAAGGCCATGTTTACACCCTCAACTAACACCAAAGAAACCCTCTTTTAGCCACAAGAAATTCCAAAATCAAATATCTTTGAAATAAAATGGTCACTATAATGCACCTCTCACAATCTGCTTCTCTCAAAAATATTTGTCTCAATTTTAATGTTTCAAAATAAATGAAGGTGAAATTGACAATTCACAAACATAACTTCTTCCTGTAAGCAATCAAATGAGCTCTAATGTTTGTCTTGGTGATTTTAAAAATAAAAAAGGGCTTAAAAGATCCTTCCTTGTTATTTAAAACAAATTTCTGAACTTGAAATTTGTTTTTTCCTATCTTTTTTTTTTTTGGAAGAATGGAGGAGGATTTCAGGGATTTTTTTATAGATTTTTTATTTGGAGAGAGTTAAATCATAGAAATGTTTTGTGATTACAGGTTAATTTTTGCTTGTAATTTATCTTATATGAACATATCAACATTTGGCATTTGTCATTTATATTCTATATTTCATTGAAGTTTAGTAGAGTTGACTAAGACTATAAAAATGAACAGCAATTTTGTTTGATGATCTCGTTAAATAGTGTGAAGAAAGCTGAAGTGAGTATTGGAACAATTCACCTTATTTACTTGCAAATAGGGAAATTTTAGGTTTAATTTTGTGTGTGTTTATGAACTATTGTAACCTTCAACATGTGGTGTTGTGAAGGCATAGAAGAGGAGAAACTTATACGCTTGAGTTCACCTCCTCATATGTGGTGTCTTTGCTTGTTTCGAGTGCCTATCATACTTCTTAGAGTAAAGATATCCTACACTCCTATAGTTATACCGAGTATCGTCTACTTTGGAGATAGTGAATTATTTAATATTCTTTGCTCCTTATTTGATTAGAGGTCGATTTTTTTAGCTCATCAGCATGATACAGTTAGTCTACTATCCAACTTGATAAAGGTTGATCTGATTGATTGTCTTGACGAGAATGATAAATATTCATTGCTTCATAGCCGACAGACATTGAGAGTAGCTGAGTACTTCTTTAGTATATGTCCAGAATAATTATGTTACCGATTTGGTCAGTCAATCGTTATAGAGAGCTATCAGCCCAATTGGATTGCACGACAATTTAGTTTTTCTCAGTCGACTGCTCACGACGATAGGCTATTCATCCTTGGGGTAGTGGATATTAAGAAGATCAAATTAGTCTCCCTTGAGACATGTTATTTCTTTGCTTCCGTTGTTTAGCTAAATTTACTAAGACTTGGCACAAGTTCTCATTTCTAATAACTTCTCAGCTGAGTAGCACAAAAATCAATTATATTTATCTCACTTGGGTCTAACTGTCTTTTGATCTTTTCTTGGAGCGTGTTGTCAAGAAATACGAGCAGAAGGTAAAATTGCTATTTTTCCAAAGATCATTATTCAAAGGTCAGCATGTAAAGATTTTTTCACTTACGCTTTCATACTTCATAGAACTAAATCTATTATTTATTTGTGACATAACTTTCTAAATTTTTATTTATGAGCTATTTTATTATCTGAAAAAGAAATACAATGTAAGTGAAATGTAATATAAAATAAATGTAGTATATTCTAAATATTTTATATTTATTTGATTGAAAAATATATAAATGCAATGATTTATTTTTTCTTATTTGATAAAGTGAATGTAATGTAATGTATTTGGCGAGAATTGATGGGGTTAACGCTGACGCGCTGGTAGTCGTGATGATTAATTAGTGGTAAATAATGACGGATATTGATGAAGGTATGGTGGTGTGGTCGACGATAGTGGTGGCCGTCAATATGAGGCCGAGATATGTAGTTGATGGTGATAGTGGTGGCGGTGGTCGACAACCGAAGTGATGGGTGGTGGTTGGCGATCGACAATGATGGCCGACGAGCGATGGCGGACGGATGATGACGACGGTTTTCATTTTACACCGAGTGATGTATTTGAAATTCGTCTACAAATTTCAAATATATTAAATTTAAACTAAATAATAAATTTAAAATACTCATAAATTTTACATTGCAATTCAAATTCATCAATCAAAACACCAACAAAATTTATAATTCCTGCATTTTGAATATAACCACTCACTTTGCAATAAACCAAACAGCCCCTTGGGAGTGCAAACCAAAGAATGATAAAATTGGGTCAAATATATCAGTGTGTAGAATGTTTTAAGAAATTTATGTTAAAAGTTGCGTATAGAATATAATTGAACATAAAAAAGAAAATTAACCGCCAAAAAGAAAAAACTATTTAACTTCTTCAGAAGAATGACAAAAATATGCCCTTTTATTCGGGGGCTGCTTAAAAACTTTCCTTTTTTAACTCTGAAAAAATTTAATTATAAATTCATGCATATAATCTTTATATATTAGACTTTGAACCAACGAGATGGCAAAATTCAATTTTATAGGCATAACTGCAATTACTAAATAATCAAAAATACAATACACATATTCACCTGTATATAGTTTAAAAAAAATTAAATAAATAAATAAATAAATCTACTCATGACATTTTGTCCAGTTCATCAATTCTATATTATACAATAATTTACTAATTAAAATGCAACCAGTGAGTTTTTACCAAAAAATATTCTCTGACATGATGAAAAAAATAAAAAATAAATTTAATGACAACCCAAAAAGAAGAAGAATGGTCTGAGGTCACGCATGATTGTCTGGACCAGCTTTTGTGTTGAGAAGAGGCTGAAGAGCTTTAACAACTATCGTCATATTGGGCCTGAAATCAGCTTCATATTGAATACACAGCGCTGCAACTGCTGCCAACTGTGCAATCAACAATAAATATTTCAAAGATGTCAGTACAAAAACATAAATATATATATAAATATAAGGTTTAAAATAAAATTGGTCCTTGAACTATTTATGAAAGATCAATTTTGTCTTAGACTAAACAGGAAATTAATTGATCTTTTGACTTGATCGTGACCAAATCGCCTTCCATTAATTTAACGAAAGTTGTAGAAATAATAAATACTTATGATTTTCAAACAACAACAACAACAACAACAAGCCTTAATCCCACTAGGGTCTGCTACATGAATCCTTCGTCTATGTGTATTATGTGTCAAATTCTCATTTAATTCAAGTATACTAAGATCATTTTTATACATCTTAACCAAGTATTTTTAGGTCTACCTCTACCTTTCTTAACATAAGGCAAATCTAATGCATCTACTCTCCTAATCGAGTCATCGAACGACTGACGCTTTATGTGGCCAAACCATCTAAGGCGACTCTCTCTAATCTTATCTGCCACCGGAGCTACTCCAACTTTTCTCGAACATACTCATTTTGCATTTTATCTCTAAGGGTAAAGCCACTCATCCACCTCGAAAGCATCCTCATCTCGTAACTTAACGTTTATGTTTCTCTTTTATCCAACATTCGTACCATAAGTCATTGCAGGTCTTACCACCATCTTATAAAATTTTCCTTAAGTTTAAATGGAACTTTTCTATCATATAATGGCCGATGCATTCCTCCACTTCAACCATCCAACTTGAATTCTACTAATAACATCTCCATCTATTTCACCATCATTTTGAACAATAGAGCCTAAATATCTCAATCGCCACTCTTATTAATGACTTGATCACCTAAAGTCACAACACTACCACTAAAACTTCTATCACTAAAATTACACTCCATATATTCAGTTTTAGATCTACTTAAACGAAAACCTTTAGACTCTAAAGTTGACCTCCATAATTCAAGTTTCTGTTGGACTCCCTCCCTAGTCTTATCAACAAGAAGAATTTCATCAGCGAAAAGCATACACCAAGGTACATCTTCTTGTAAATGCCTTGTAAGAACATCCATAACTAAAGTAAAAAGATAAGGGCTTAATGTTGATCTTTGATGTAATCCAATTGAAATAGGAAAATATTTTGTCAATCCTCCTTGTGTTTGGACACAAGTAACAGCTCTAGTATACATATCCTTAATGACTTGAATATAACCAATATTAACTTCTTTCTTTTCTAAAACTCTCCAAAGAACATCTCTTGAGACTTTATCATAAGCTTTCTCTAAATCAATAAATATCATATGTAGATCCTTCTTATTTTCTCTATGCTTCTCCATCAAACCTCTTAACAAATGTATAGCATCCATAGTATATCTACGGCATGAAACCAAATTGAAGAGAAACCAGATCACATCGTAACTATGCTCAATTACTCTCTCCCATAATTTTAATGTATGGCACATTAACTTAATTCCTCTATAATTTGCACACTCTTGTGCATCACCTTTATTCTTAAATATAGGAACCAACAAACTCTTTCTCCACTCATATGTCATCTTTTTAGTCTTTAAAATAACATTAAAAATATTTGTAAGCCAAGAAATTCCTTGATCTCCTAAACATTTCCACACTTCTATTGGAATATTATCCGGTCCTACTGTTTTTCCACATTTCATTTTCTTTAAAGCTTCACTAACTTCGATTTACTAATGACGATAAAAAATGAAATTCTCTATTTTTGTTTAGGTATTAAGCTAAAATCAATCGCATTTTCGGATCCTTCATTGAAAAGTTTATTAAAATACCTCATCCACCTATTTTCAATATCTTTTTCTAAGAAAAGCACTTTATTATTTTCATCCTTAATACCCCTCACTTGAACTATGTCTTTACTTCTCCTATCTCTTCGGTTGGCTAACTTATACATACATCTTTCACCTTCTTTGGTATCTAATCTATTGTATAAACCACTAAAAACTAAATTTTTTGCATCATATATTGTCTTTTTCGTTCCCTGTTGTAATAGAGACTCATTTTATTATTTGATGAGAGATTCTACGAGAATTCCTTTTACTTTATGGGAAGAAACAACTATGTATCTTTTGATGAGAATTGAAAGTTTGACATGAGAGAAACGTCTTTATATATCTTTTATCTTTTTTTTAGGAAAAGATTCTATTATAATCACTATCATAATATTTAAATGATTCACCATATTCTTCAAAAGGAGAATCCTTTATTTTCAAGACTCGCTCGTTTTTCATTAACAATCTTAATGATTGGATCATATGCTTCATTGGAATTCTGATGAGATAGAAAAAAGAAATAGTAAAATGATTTTTTCTTCATTGAATGACTATTCATCTATTAGTATTAGGTTTTCCTAAAATAGCGAAGAATCTATGGAAAAATGTTGGTTCAATTGATGTTATCTAACAAGAAGTTAGAACATAGTGTGGACTAAGTAAATCAATGGATAGTCTTGATGCTCTTGGACATACCGTGGAAGTGAAGAAACTATTCTAAATGATGCAAAGAAAAGATCCTAGGGACAATTATAGTTTGTATTCATTATCTAAATTATTTATTTGATAGCAGGAATATTTGGAGTTTGATCTCTGATCATACTTTTTTAGTTAGAAATAGTAATGGTGACACTTATTCTGTATATTTGTGAATATTAATTATTGAGACGAGATTCGGCATTTTTGAACCAAGAAACGCTTGGTTTCTATTTTGGTTGTAGGTGTAACCAACTCATTATTAAGGATATAGCAGAAAGAAGTAATAGAAAGAGCTCCAAAGATAAAGATCCCCATTGCGTAATCATTGTATACCACACCGATAAACACCATAGCGATATTCACTGGACCAATAGCACCTCCTCTAGTAAAGGCTTCTACGGTTGACCAAAATGAGGATACCAAATTGCATGAGCAATAGGTCTTACATGTAAAGGGTTCACGTATCCATGACTCAAAATTTCCTTGCCAAGCTACGGAAAGATTTTGGCCCATAGAAAGATTATTGCTAACTGTCCAAAGTGCTAAGCAAAAATGTTCGATAAAGACGTTCTTCAAGAATATCATCATGACTCTCAAGTCATGCGGTAATACCAAACCAAATAATGACGAGTGGGGTCTTGAGCTAAGCCTTGGCTAAACCTTGGGAATCTTAATGTCATAATGCCTTTCAAATCCTCCTAGCCATTATCCTACAATAATTTTGCTAAGAAGAATGCCCATATTGTGGCAATTCCACCTGAAGGTAATGGGTTACTCCTACAAAGACGCCCTTGTACAATACTCAAGGCTCTAGTGCTAGGAGCAACTTTTAATTTGTTATGAGCCCAAACGATGGATTCAATGAGTTCTTGCCAATAACCACTACCGAATAAAAAAAAACATTAAAGAAAGCCCGACAAAATGAGCACCTAAGAAAAAAAGACCATATGCAGATAATGAAGAACCATAAGGTAATTACTTGAGATGCGTGCCCATAAGAAATCCGAGCCATCCATTAATAGTAATGGAACTCGTGCAAAGTTCCCTCGTGATATGAGTGACTACCCTTGATCACTTATAGTACCCCAAACATCCTGCATTTTCAACGAAATGGAAAATTACTACCAAATTGCATTGTACATCTAGAATAGACCTAAGAATACATGATCCCAAGCGGATACTTGACATGTTCCCCTACCGGGCCCATCACAAGGGAAAACCAAGATTTGCTTTATCGTATCAAACGGAATCATGAGCAAATAGAACACCTTTCGTAGGATCAATACTACATGAATTGTAAATGCATGAATGTGATGAACCAAAAAATCTGCAGTTCTAATGGGATAAGTAACAAAGCAACTTTGCCGCAATCGCTACTAACTCACCACCTCCCAAGTTAAGTCGGTACTTTTGTTGCACCGGAGTACGCGTGCTAAAGTATGGGTGTTTTTTGTACCCATTGAGCAAAGATGGGTTGTAATTGTATAGCATGAAAACATATCTTGGGACGCCTAAAGCGCCATAGATATGAATATACAAGCCAAAGCGTGAAACCCTAGAAATATGTATGCCCAGTTCAAATGTGATATGATTGCATCACGGTGTCTAAGGACACGATCTAATAGATCGTTGCATCGAGTAGTTGGATCGTAGTCTCTTACCAAGAAAGAGATCCAAGTCCTAGTAACCCCGCTAAGTGATGATTCAACATTGATTCTACATCTTAGAACCAAGCCAATTTTGGAGCGGCTTTGTGATAATGGAACCAACCAGCAAAAAGCATTAACGATGCAAAGACCAATGCACCAATTGCGGTAGGGATTAATTAGGGATAGAGAATGTCTATCCCTAAGTGTCACCATTACTATTTCTAACTAAAAAAGTATGATCAGAGATCAAACTCCAAATATTCCTGCTATCAAATAAATAATTTAGATAATGAATATTACCGAAACTATAACTATCCCTATTAGGGATCTTTTTCTCCGCATCATTTAGAATAGTTTCTTCACTTCCACTGGTATGTCCAAGAGCATCAAGACTATCGATTGATTTACTTAGTCCACACCTATGTTCTAACTTCTTGTAGACAACATAATTGAACCAACATTTTTCCATAGATTCTTTTCTCGCCTATTTTAGGAAAACCTAATACTAATAGATGAATAGTCATTCAATGAAGAAAAATCATTTTACTATTTCTTTTTCTATCTCATGAATTCCAATGAAGCATATGATCCAATCATTAAGATTGTTAATGAAAAACGAGCGAGTCTTGAAAATAAAGGATTCTCCTTTTGAAGAATCTGGTGAATCATTTAAATATTATGATAATGATTATAATAGAATCTTTTCCTCAAAAAAAAAAGATAAAAGATATATAAAGACAGGTTTCTCTCATGTCAAACTTTCAATTCTCAAAAAAAGATACATAGTTGTTTCTTCCCAAAAGTAAAAGGAATTCTCGCCTCGTAGAATCTCGTGTCATATAATCAAATAATAAAATGAGTCTATTACAACAGGGAACTAAAAAAAGACAATATCTGGGATGGGTAGAAGGAATCCTTCTCTTGGCTTGATCTATGGCAAACTAAGGAATATAAAATGATCCACCAATCTAATCCCAAGGATCCATAATTTAGCCTATGGCTCCAACAATAAATAATAGAATAGATAAGTAGATAAGTTGTTTAGTCTTCCTTCGATCTTATCTTATCTTTGTATATACTTGTATATTATGTTATAAGCTATATATATATATATATATATATATATATATATATATATATATACTATATATATATATATATATATATATATATATATATATATATATATATATATATATATATATATAAGATATATACAAATACACAAAGACCCTCATAGTTCATAGTATAGAATTAGTATAAGATGTTTATTCTTTATTTGATTCGACCCAATCTTTCTTTTTTTGAAAAAAAGATTGGGCCAAGTTTCATTGCAATCAAGTAGAAGAACAAAAAGGAATTGCTGAATTATACGCTTATTTTGTCTCTTTATCTAGCTTATCCAGGGTCAAAATCAAATGTGACCTCTTTCCATATTTCACAGCTAGCTGTGGCTCCATTTGCTAGCTTCCGAATAATATACTTACCTTCACGAGCAAGATCACCTCATTACAAGCTTGTACACATGCTTCTAAAGCCACTGATTATTATCACCGGGTGCATTTCCCCAAGGGTGCCCTAAAGTTCCTCCACGAATCAGAAGAGAATCATCCCCAAGATTTTGGTTAGGGCATATGAATACCCCACGAAGCCCGCGGGTATAACACACAGCATAGATACGGCCTTGAGTGAAAAAAATACGACTTGATCTTTTTCAATAAAATCATCCGTAATAAATCAACAAAACCCAAAGTCATCTCACGTTCCCCTTCCGGTTTACCCACTCGTACCCAATGTGAATATGATCTCCGCCGGACGTAATGCTTTAGCTAGTACGAAAATGCATACCATGATTTTTCGTCTATCAATAACGCATGCATTCGCGATGGATGTGAAGAAGTAGACCATTGTGCGGAAATAATGAGCCAATCTAGTATTTGCGGTGAACCCCCGCCTAAGTAGTCATGCATTACAATAGAACTCCCAATTCTCAAAATACGCTCTTTTGATCATTTCTTCACATGTACGGTTGCATTCAAGTAATGTCCTTTAATTTCACTCGTTTAAACTTGCGCTTTAAAAGTGCTTCACAAAATAAACGATCTCTCCAACGCGCAAATGGTTTGCTTAATTCATTTTCATCATCCCAGTCATAGGGGACTACTATTATCTCTTTCAACTTGGATGCCATGAGGTGGACCTTGGAAAGTTTTGGAATAAGAAGGGGAATTTGCGATCTTCCACGTAAAGCTTCGCAGGCTTTGAAACCAAATACATTACCCAATGGAAGTAAACATGTTAGTAATAGAATCTTCTTCAAAAGGTCTAAAGGATAAGCTACATAAGCAATATATTGATTTTCCTCCCAACAACCTCGATGTGTAGCATCGTCCTTTAACGATCAAGACTAGTAAGTGTCCATCATTTGTCCATACGGTAGAAGATTTTTGCGGCTTCTTCCGGCGGAACTCCGGTTGAGGAGTTACTCGGAATGCTACCAAGATATCGATATCTTTGGTTTAGTAGTCGAGTATAATAAGTCAATTTGTAATCTTTAACACCGCCTTTAAATCCAACGCTTGCTTTAGTTTGTTTGTGGTGACATAAGTCCCTCCCTACAACTCATGAATTAAAAATTATCACAATAACAAGGTCTACTCAATATAAATTAGGCGTGAATGAAACCTTTGATAAAAAAAAATTTACAATTCAAAAAATATTCAACTAAACTAATATTATAAATGAATAATGAAAATTTGAAAAGGGTTCGATTATATGACACTATAGGGCATTTTCAAAATAATAATAAATAAAAATAAGTACATAACTAATAAACTCTATCCTCTTCTCATTTTTATTCACCGCACCACGGAAGGACCAACTTGGTCCCTGATCAAATAATCAAGGGACCAAATTGGTTTTTCCGTTTAGTCTGAAACTAAATTGGTCCTTCATAAATAGTTGAGCGATCAATTTGGTCTTAAACCTTATAAATATATATATATATGTATGTATGTATGAATGTATAATTATCAAACCAATACCATTTAAAATTAAAAAGAAAAGAGAATATAGAAAACATGCTTCAGGTGCACAAATGCATAAGCATAAATATATATATATACCTTGGCAACAGCCTTCGGTGGATAATCATTCTTCAGCTTAAGATCCACACACTGTTTCACTTTGTCTTCACTCAGCCTCGGAGTTGCCTGGAGGGTTGAGGAATAAGAATTCAGCTTATAGTAATATTGAAGCAACAACATATCAGACAACCTACCCAGGTTACAAGACTCTGCTGCCCTTTAGGCATAGTATGGTCCACTGGCTTTCTTCCTGTCAAGAGCTCTAAGAGAACAACGCCAAAGCTATACACATCACTCTTCTGCGTAAGTTGCCCTGTCATTGCATACCTGTATCATATATGTGAAAGGGGCATATGAGCATCTGGCTTGCAATTTCTTGCAAATTACAAGATTTATATCAGATATATACTGCAATATGTTGTGCTGAAGAACGAAAAAGCTTGGAGCAGGCTTACTCTGGAGCATGATAGCCAAAAGTCCCTAGAACACGAGTGGAGTGCAAACGAGCGGCAGTATCAGGAGACTGGTTTGTTAAAGTGAAGTCGGCAATTTTCGCATCGAAGCCATCAAAGAGAAGAACATTGCTTGACCTGACATCGCGGTGGACTATAGAAGGCTGGACTTTTTCATGGAGATACTCGAGACCTCTAGCTGCGCCATAAGCGATTTTCACTCGCTGAATCCAGCTTAGTACAGGACCAGGTTCTGCATCTTGCACTCCTTTCCTTCCTGAAAATGAGAGCTCAAATGAGACTTAAGCAATAGTAGTAATATCATGGACATTGTTAGAACTATGGAGGGGCTGAGGTGGCTCTCACTGTTTGAGAAAATTTCTACATAGCTATGTATAACATGAAAGTTTTATTCTAAAATATCCTGCAACTTCTCTAATTTTGAGTTTAGTAATTTCACCTTTTTCCACTTAAAAATCTAGCTTTGTCACTGATTATTATATACAATACAATATGAGGTATCTCAGAAGAAAATGGAAGGTGGAATTATATACCATGTAATACATCATGCAAGGATCCTTTCGTTGCAAACTGATAGATGAGTATTCGAATGTTAGTCTCCAAACAGTATCCCAATAACTGGACAAAGTATTCATGCTTCAATCTCGAAACCATTGCTAACTGCATCAATCAACACAAGAAGATTGTGAAAAATGGACCTTGTTACTGTTTCACAGGTCTATATAGTAGATTATGTGTTGAAATGAATTAATAAGTCGAAACAAGGGAAGAATAGGAATTGAAAGAAACAAAACCGCTATAAAACTACATTTGATCACTAAAACCAGTACAATAGTTCATGTAAGAAAGATGTACAACTCACCTGAGCAGCAAATTCTGAATCGCTCTCTAGAGAAGCATTGGGATCTAACTTCTTTATTGCAGCAGGTTCTCCTGTGCTTAAAGTCGCAAAGAAGACCTTTCCATAAGAACCTTCACCAATAAGAGCTTTTTGGCCAAAATCACCTGTTAATTTCTTCAGCTCTGCCAAAGATATGGCAGGTATCTCAATAGAAAGGGACACCTTTGGAGCTCCACTCCTGGCATTAGTTGGGCCTCTTGGTTCCCTATCGTGGCCTAAAATTCAGAAAACATAACAGCAAAAACCTTTTCAATCAAAGTTTCTCCTCTTAATATTGGGAGCTATCAATACATACATACATAAATCTTTGTGTGTGTTGAGTGTAGGATTTCAACAATATTGTACTTTCCTAACACTAATAAGTTTAACAGTCAATAACACAAATTAAAAAAGCAAACGAATGCAAATAGAACCTTTAATGTAAATTATGGAATCACTTTTCATTACTAAGTGTAAACCAGAAAATAAAATTATTGCAACAATATCCACCAAACCAATTCTGTACCATTTTTACATTCAAAATGTAATTGGCATTACGCTATGGATAAATGAAGTCATATAGGAAGAAGGACGATTATCTTGAAGTAAAATATGTAACAACTCAAAATTTCTGAGAATTTGTATTTGATTAAACTGGTTCTATGATACATTGTTAGTTTTAAACCAGATCTCTGTTGCCTTTTATATGAGAAGTGCTGACATGATTGCTTGGTGAGCAGAGAAATGAAAAATATTCTTTATTATGATCCATAGATAAATTCCATAAGCACATGACTTTGAATCTGTGCCCTCCCGAAGGAGAGCGAAATCCTCAACTACTTAAGCAACCTTCACTTCTCTAATTTAGAAAAAAAAAAAAAATCATTCGACAGTTTAAAACAGTCATTTATTATAAAATAATCATCCTCAGTTCTGCTAATCCTTCCCTGCTGCATCAGATTCCAAATTCAATATGGACGTTTGCGTCTAAGTTGTAGAGAACATCCATGCTTAAAAGTATTGGATCTAAGTGAACTATGACAAATGGATTCTCCTTATGGAATATGGAGGTGGCTCCATTCGCAGGCAGTATAACATATCTCAAAACTAGCAGACCTTAGATAATCATTAGCCTTATTTCTGCAATTTAGAGTTGATATCATGAATCTTTATTCTTCATTGATCCTGAGTGCTAAATAAGGATCTATAACATATACAAAATTTATTTTAGCATCTCAAAGAATGGATGAATCTCTTCCAAAAAAATTATCTTAGCATCAAGATTATCTAACATAAGATCCACAACAACTCACCATGAAAACATTCCAACACTCTTTCTAAAAAACAACATAAGTTTAAAAAAATGTTTTTAAATCGTCATACCCAAAACAAATCAAATCAAAGTCACTATTCAAAAAATTATTTAAAATTTGATATATTGTGGCATTTCATTCATAAGATTAACAACACAATCCTTGTAAAGATTCTTGCCCTAACTTTCTCAAAAACAGTAAGGTTGGGAAAAAAAAAAGCTTCAAAAAAGTATCTCAAAAATCTAACAAGTAAAAGATGAGATTTATAGCACAAAAGAACATTGCCAAAAAAAATTAAGTACCGCATGAGTTAATTACCAGAAGTTGGGCGGTTAGGTGGAGTTGTATACTGGTTAGCTGGTGGACCAAAGCTCTCCTCCTTTGTGCCTCCACAGCACCACATGTTGAAGGTTGCAGCAACACAGAATCACCAAAAAAGTCAAACCTAAAATCTCCCTCTTTGCAAATAAATAAGACGAATTGTTCCAATACTCATTTCAACACTCTTCACACTATTCAACAAAATCACCAAACAAAATTGCTGTTCATTTTTATAGTCTTAATGAACTTTAAGAATCTTCAATAAAATACAGAATATATATGACAAATACCAAATGTTGAATTGTTCCTATAAGATAAATTACAAGCAAAATCAACCGAATCACAAAAGTTTCTATGATTTCACTCTCTAATCAACTCAAATAAAAAATCTAAAAAAAAATCGACCTAAAATCCTCCACCATTCTTCCAAACCAAAAAAACTTCAAAAAGTAGGGGAAGAAAACAACTTTCCAAGTTCATAAATTTGTTTTATAACAAGGATCATTTAAGCTTTTTATTTTTATTTTTATTTTTATTTTTATCATCAATACAAACATCAGAGCTCATTTGATTGCTAGTGGGAAGAAGTTGTGTTTGTGAATAGACGATTTCACCTTCATTTATTTCAAAACATTAAATTTGAGAAAGCTTTAAAAAAATTTGTGGAGATGAATGCTAGAACTATCGATTTTCGCCTTGTTTCAAATCATTCTTTCAACTTGAACAATGCTAAAGTGCCCAAAAAAAAAAAAAAAAAAAAAGCTAAAGTGCCTTAGTTTTATGCTCGAATACAACATTGTAGTGATGATGTAATAATCAAATTACTGATTAATGATAAACAATGTGAACATTATAGATATTAATCTGTAAGTCATCATCAACTCACTTGGACACTGCATTCAGATTGCAAAAAAACTCCCTATTTGAAACAATTCTCACAATCATAAAAATGCAACTAGAGATTCTTCGAAGAAAGAAAAAACAAAAAAAGTTCTGATTAAAAGTCTAGTCATCTTAGATTAGTCTATTATACCCCAATCCTTCATAGATGTATGAAGCATCCACAATTTCAATTATATTTTCAAAGTTGATTGTGATGCCTCAAACATGGGTATTGTTGTCATGTTAAATAAGAATGGAAATCTAGTTATCTATTTTAGTGAAAATTTGAATGATACACTGTAAATACTCAACTTTTAATGAAAAATTATATGCAAGTGTCCCTGCTTTAGAGAACCTGAATCATTACTTGTTGACCAATGAATTCATTTTATATTTTGATCACAAAATGCTAAAATACCTTAACAGTTAAAATAAGGTTAGGAGAAGGTGTCCAAATAAGTAGACTTTCCTTCATCTTTTCATTACATTTTAAAGTGTAAGTTGAGCCTTCAAAACAAAGTTGTAGAATCTTTAAGTAGATGATATGTCTTTCTTAGTACTCTTCAATCTAAAGTCAAAGTTCAAAGCTATAAAAGATATTTACCTTAAGGATTTAGACTTTGGAAAAAATGAAAGTTCTATCAAGACTGAACTCAAAGTTCTTTCAAAATCAAGATGGATGATTGTTCTTTCAGAATTGAGCGTGTAGATCTTGTTGTTCATTGCAAGAAACTATTCTATGTTTTTTGAAAAAAAAGATTATGGAGACGTTTCAAACATGATAAAATCATTGCCTTTAAGTCAAGAAAATTTTTTTTGTCCTTCAATTCAACGAGGAGTCAATCAATTTCTTAAAAGATGTTGAGTATGCCATATGGCCAAATCTATGAGTCAAATGACTGGATTATAAGCATAATTACCTATTCCTAAACCATCTAAATAGATGTATGGATTTTATGGTTGGAGTCCCAACCACCCAACCCCATAAGACTCTATCATGAAAGATGTGGACAAATTTTTAAAAATGACTCATTTTATTCCTTGTTACAAAACTCATGATAGATCATATATTGCTAACCTTTATTTTCATGATATTACTCATCAACATGCTATCCGAAAAACTCATGATGGATCATATATTGCTAGCCTTTATTTTGATGATATTATTTATCAACGTGCTATCCGAAAAACTCATGATGGATCATATATTGCTAACCTTTATTTTGATGATATTATTTATCAACATGCTATCCGAAAAACGATCATGTCAATCGTGATGTGTGTTTCTTTAGTCAATTTTTGGAGAGTTTTATAGGAAAAAAATGGATACTAAAATTCGATTTATCTCTACTACTCATCCTTAGACTAATGGAAAAATAGAAGCTGTTAATCATAGTCTTAAATTTTTTTTAATGATGTTTTATAGGGAAAAATATAAAATAATGGAATCTTACATTAGCCCAAATTGAGTTTGTTTATAATCGATCTATTAATCAAATTATGGATCGAAGCCCTTTTAAGATTGTTTATGAGAAGAATCTCATCGCCCCATTAAATATAACTCCAATGATTATTACTTTTAATTATATTATTGATGCAGACAAATGGATTGAATCGATCAATAAAATGCACTATCAAGCCTTAGAAATGATTAAAAAAACTGCTCAATATAGAAGGCAAACCAAAAAGTCTCACACTTCAATTTCCTTCAAGGAAGGGTGATCTAATATAAATTTATTTATGATAAAAATGATTTTCTCCCGCTCCATTTGCTAAACTTTAGCCAAAAGCTGATGAGCCATTTAGAGTAATTAAGGAAATAGAAGAAAATGCAATAGGAAACTAGACAACATCAGAAAATTGACTTGGTAGGAGATGTGAACATTTAGAGCACCTTTAATATAATTGATCTCTCACCCTATTATGAATATGATAGAAAACTAAACATCAAGATCAAGTCTTCTCCTTCCAATATGATTTTGTGAGGGATAGTGTTGACCTTACTTTTAGAGTGAGGTTGACTACCCTCATCTTAGGCCTATATTTTGCTAGACACTAAGACTTCCTTAATGTTAGGACATTTCTATTAACCAGGAGGACACCAAACTCAAACTTAGAAGACTCATAGGGTATAACCCTAAGGTTAGAACTTACCTCAAGATAGGTAGAACCTCACCAAGCTCCAGGCGCAACCAAATCCCATACCTACTCAATTACTCAATGATTATAAACCAAGCTCCAGGCCAAATACCAACTTAACCTGGGCTCAATGTCACTCATCTTGATTCAATTTGATTAAAATGGACTAAGTGGACCTAACCCAACCCACTTAAACTCTATAGAGCCAAAACCCTATTCAATTTGATTCATGCACACCCAACTTAATTCAAGCCTCATGATTGTCTCAAGTGCTCAATTATATACTACGATTCATTCCAAACCATTCATTTAACCTAATTAATCCAAGCTGACCCATTTGACCTAAAGGGTTCAAATGAGTCAAAACTCAACCTAGCTTAAATTGATTGCAATCAAATTCACCAATCCACTTCAAAATCATCATTGAAAATATGCCAACCTTCATATGCCTCCAATTGGACCCAATCAAGCCAATTGGTCCACTTGACCCAATTTGGCCAAATGACCAAATTGAGTCAAATCCTAATTTAACCCAAATTGGACCAAAGCAATTCATTCAATCCATTCCAAAGTGATTATTATTCACCATTGACTATCCAATTGTAATCAATTGAATCAAACCAAGCCAAATAACCTAATTAACCCAAGTTGACCCAATTTGACCTAAAAGGAAAAATTGGGCAAAATCTCATTCCACTTCAAATCGATTGCAACCAATGGCTCTAATTAATCACCAAATAAATATTGAACACACTTCAATCATCAATTAAAGTCAATTTGATCAAACCAACCCAATTGACTCATTTGACCCAATTTAACCCTTTCAAATTAAACTAAAACTCATTCCAATCCAAATCAATTATATACTACGATTCATTCCAAACCATTCATTTAACCTAATTAATCCAAGCTGACCCATTTGACCTAAAGGGTTCAAATGAGTCAAAACTCAACCTAGCTTAAATTGATTGCAATCAAATTCACCAATCCACTTCAAAATCATCATTGAAAATATGCCAACCTTCATATGCCTCCAATTGGACCAAGCCAATTGGTCCACTTGACCCAATTTGGCCAAATGACCAAATTGAGTCAAATCCTAATTTAACCCAAATTGGACCAAAGCAATTCATTCAATCCATTCCAAAGTGATTATTATTTACCATTGACCATCCAATTGTAATCAATTGAGTCAAACCAAGCCAAATAACCTAATTAACCCAAGTTGACCCAATTTGACCTAAAAGGGAAAATTGGGCAAAATCTCATTCCACTTCAAATCGACCAATGGCTCTAATTAATCACCAAATAAATATTGAACACACTTCAATCATCAATTGAAGTAAATTTGATCAAACCAACCCAATTGACTCATTTGACCCAATTTAACCCTTTCAAATTAAACTAAAACTCATTCCAATCCAAATCAATTCAAAACAGCACCTACAATCAATCATAAATGATTAATCAAACATATACCAACCCTTCAATCAACCCAATTTGATTAATTTGACCAAATTGGCCAACTTGACTTGACCCGTTTGGCCTTAATGAACCCATATGAGCGCCCCCCCCCAATTTGGTCAATTAATCAACCTAGTTCATTTGAATCCAAATTCACCTATATGAGTCAAATTGAACCAAACTCAATCAAACCAAGTCCAAACCCAACCAAACTTGGCATGACTCAGTCTTAAGTCTTTATTGACCTGACCAAGTAAACTTGACCCAAGTTGGACCTGGTTCAACCCAAATCAAGTGAACCAAGGGTTCCAAATAGGACGAAAACCAAGAGTAGGATAGTTCAACCCCTCCCCTTATATAGGACAACTACCTTAGCAAAGCTGTTGGGCTCGGCCTTTGGGCAAGGAGAGGTCTCCCTCACTTGGGTCAAACTTTGGTTAACTCCCCATGAGATGTCCACTTTACGGGGAGCAACCAAACTTGCTGAGCCACTAGAGGACCTCCACCTCGGCAATCTAATGCCATTTCCGGTCAGCCATGCTATGTTGGCTGGCCAGCTGCCCTAGTGTGAACCAAATATTTTGGTTGGTTCACATGGAGAGGGTATACATTTCCTCCCTCAGCCAAAATGAGCACATACCATTCCCATAGCAATCAGAGCAATCCCCAAGCATTTCTAGAGCTCCAGATGCTTCCGATCGCCAGTGAGACCAAGCTCTGTTCGAACCTGAGCTCTTCTTCTGTCCAACCTCACCCAAACTCCACCAAACTTAAATTAGCTCTTAACATACTTTCTCCTAGTTCCGACGAGATAAAACGAATCGATTCCCAATCGATTCGAGCATCAGAAGACGTCCCAAGACTAACTCTGACGAGCTTTGCGGTGGTGTTTGGTCCAGAGAGCAACTAACGGGGAGGCAAGTCGCAGTCTTCTCAATAGGGCTTTGTCACTTCAAGATGAAGCTACCTCGGTCGGTGGACCGCTAGTATTTAGCTTCTGTGAGGTAATTTTCCGGCAAATCGTAGTTTGACTGTCAGGTGTTGGCTTTTTGTGAAGAAAATCATTATTTTGTGCGAATCCCAACATAGGATCCCTTTAAAACTCCCTTGTGATCGTTTTGGAATCATTTTTGTCGTTGAACGAGCTCCGTGAGCTTGGATAGGCAAGAGGCGAAGAGTGTCCGTCTCTCGCTGCTTGGGGACGACGAATAATTGGCCGTCCATTCCGTGTGATTAGAATGGATAATCGTGATTAATTGTGCTAGATTTTTTGATTAATTTTCTTTAAGACCGCGGGATTAATCTCGACCGTTCGATCCATCATCGAACGGCTAAGACGAAAGCGTTTTCACCGCTGCTAAGTCAGCATGCACGTCGGACAATTTAAGTGGTCAATCTTGTGACGCCATGTGGAAAGGCCGGGCCGCCACGTCGATACTGACCGGTAATTGGATTAATTGTGATTTAAATTATGTTTTAAATAGTCATAACTTCAAAAACTCATAACTAATTGTAGAAAAATAAAAAATATAAATAAACCCATTTTATAAAGCTTAAATAAAGGAGAATAAAAAAAAATCCCTAAATTTTATTTAGTCAATAGCGAATACTTAGGGTTTGAAGGTTTAGGTAATTAGCTTAATTAAACCATAATTACTTAGCCAAATGACTTAAAATTTGGATTGATTGGCCCATGGGGTGACCCCTGTCTCTCAAAATTTTCTCAAGTTCATTTGCTTAGTGATTTGGGGAATTTTAATTTTTAAAGCCTAATTACATATTTTGTGCATTTAATAATTATTAAAAGAAATTATAAAAAATTATGAAATTGATTGGGAACAATTAATTGATCATGTGAATAGTGAGAGTGATTAGAGAAAATAATCAGGACTCCTGGGTCTTAATTATCCTCCCTAATCCACCTTAATCCCTTGATCAATTAATTAACCTCACAACTAAAAAAAAGTTTAGAAAATTTCATGATAAATTATAGAAAATGATCATAATCTTAATTGAATCCTTTTGTGCTCAGCAAACAAAGGATAACTTGATAAAATCAAAATCCCTAAATGGTTTTGGGGAATTTTGAAAATAACTGCTTAATTCTCTTTTAGCTTTTCTCCCTATTTATTTAATTAAGCATTAATTATGAGCCCAATTGTATTATAAACTTTAGTGTTGACCTCCATGCATGTTGCATCAGTCGAGTCGAGCTCACAAGACAAATTCGACGGACTCCAGATGTAATAGTGCGCAAATGGAAGATGAAATACAATGAAATTAGTTGAAATGACCTCCGATCGACGAACGGACTTCGCCATCGCATTCAGAACGTCGAAATTGATCAAAATATACATATTGCCCAATTCGACGGTCGACCAATCAAGAAGAAAATCCGTCGATAGGCCTACGCGTATATCGAAGTCGGGGGGCTGCGATGATGCCCAAACGACCTCCGTTTGTGAAATTAATCACGCCGTTAGCATCGATATATCGAAACCTATAAAATAAGACTGTTCGCGCTCAATTCGGACGAGTTTGTGCGAATATCAAGCGATTGGAAACGATAGTGCGCAAATTCGACGCCGATGTGATCCAAACGGCCTCTGACCGCAAAACGGAGTATGTCGTTGCGTCCGGAATATTAGAATAACCTAAAATCAACATATATATTGCCCATATAATAATGTCGGCGTAAAAATTTGAAATAGGATTTAATAAACACTTAAATGAACCCCTATAAATACCTACTTATACCTAACACTAACTCTTTCATCTGAATTTCTCTCATTCTCCAACAGCCGAATGACTCTCATGTCGTTCGGCCCATCCTCCCCAATGCCAGATAGGAGCCCATCCGGAAACGGCTCGCCCCGAACCACGTCGCTGCTACTACTCCACCTCCTCCCAAGCGCTTTCCCATCTACTTTGCACCAATGCACGATATACATAAAAGACGAGGAAGAACATAGAATTCCTGGCAATCTTCAGCCATTCACAGTCCATGAAGCTAAAATTTATGAAGACGCGAAATACTATCTATTGAAGGAGCCTAAGACTCAACATTCCAAAGTTTCCACTTCAAAGGTTGTACAATAATCCAAAGAAGTGAAGAAAGAAGAAGGAAAAAAGAAGGCAACGCCAACTCTTCTTAAAACAGCTAGTGCATCACAGAAGCTGAAAAGGCTAGTCTCTCATCTAGGCAGTGACACAGAAGAAGAAGAAGATGATCCTTTTGTTGGACCCAAGGGAATAAACAAGCCTCTGGTGAAAGGAAAGAAAAATATAGAGAACTCAGACTCCAGCTATGATTTTGAACCTACCTACGAAAGTGAAGTTCAATGTGTTTCTTCAAGAAGGATGACAGACCTATTAATATCACAAGGTTCATTAGTGGTCGTGCAAGTTCCTTTTCAATATTTCAAGGAAATCACTCCACGTGAGGTTCATATTGCTGAAGAGTTAAAGATTTTTTATGTGCCTCTACCCGGAAGTGATGAACATGAAATTTCATTTTTTATGTGCCTCTACCCGGACTTGATCAAGGAATTTTTTGGCTTACAAATCTTTTAAATGTTATTTTAAAGACTAAAAAGATGTCAGATGAGTGGAGAAAGAGTTTGTTGGTTCTATATTTAAGAATAAAGGTGATGCACAAGAGTGCAAATTATGAGAATTAAGTTAATGTGTCATACATTAAAATTATGGGAGAGAGTAATTGAGCATAGGTTACGATGTGATACGTAAGTTTCTCACAATGTTTGGTTTCATGCCGTAGATCTACTATGGATCTATTACATTTGTTAAGAGGTTTGATGGAGAAGCATAGAGAAAGTAAGAAGGATCTACATATGATATTTATTAATTTAAAGAAAGCTTATGATAAAGTCTCAAGAGATGTTCTTTGGAGAGTTCTAGAACGAAAGGAGTTAATATTGGTTATATTCAAGTCATTAAGGATATGTATACTAGAGTCGTTACTTGTGTCCAAACACAAGGAGGATTGACAAAATATTTTCCTATTTGGTTGGATTACATCAAGGATCAACATTAAGCCCTTATCTTTTTACTTTAATTATGGATGTTCTTACGAGGCATTTACAAGAAGATGTTCCTTCGTGTATGCTTTTTACTGATGACATTCTTCTTGTTGATAAGACTAGAGAGGGAGTCCAACAGAAACTTGAATTATGGAGGTCAACTTTAGAGTCTAAAGGTTTTCGTAGAGATCTAAAGCGAATATATGGAGTGTAATTTTAGTTGTAAAAGTTTTAGTAGTTGTGACTTTAGGTGATCAAGTCATTAATAAAGAGTGATTATCGTGATATTTAGGCTCTATTGTTCAAAATGATGGTGAAATAGATGGAGATGTTATTAGTAGAATTCAAGTTGGATGGTTGAAGTGGAATGCATCCGCCTATTATGTGATGTTGAATTTAAACTTAAGGGAAAATTTTATAAGATTGTGGTAAGACTGCAATGACTTATGGTGAATACCAATAAAAGAGAAGCATAAGACTAAGTTAAGTGAGAGATGAGGATGCTGTGGTGGATGAGGCTTTACTCTTAGAGATAGAATGCAAAATGAGTATGTTCGGGAAAAAGTTGGAGTAGCTCAGTGGTAGATAAGATTAGGGAGAGTCGCCTTAGATGGTTTGGCCACATAAGCCGTCGATAACAGAGAGTAGATGCATTAGATTTGCCTTATGTTAAGAAAGGTAGAGGTAGACCTAAAAAGACTTGGTTAAGATGTATAAAAATGATCTTAGTATACTTGAATGGAATTTGACACATAATAGGACACAATGGAGATGAAGGATTCATGTAGCCTACCCCACCTAGTGGGATTAAGGCTTGTTGTTGTTGTTGTTGTTGAGGAGTGCTATCACCAGGATTCTGATTGGCTCATGCAATTCAATGAATCTAATGATATGGTGCCAACTAGAAGGCCAAGGTATTATCCTCCAAGGATTGCAAGATGATGCACAAATTAAGGGTTGATGTCGGAACTGATAAGTGGCGAGCTCACTTTTTCGACACCCTCTAGAATTTGAAGAGTACACAGACCTCGCGAAAGTGTGATAATCATACGTCTAAAGGTCTTGGATATGTCCGACGTAAACACTGTTGAAGAAAACTGCGTACGAGAAGAAGAAGAGATTGAGACTGAGATCGAAAATAAAGATGATTATTATGAAGTCAATCTTACAAATGATAGGAAGGTAGAAGCTAAGCCTACACCTGATGAACTCGAAGATGGTGGACAGGTAGCTATCATGAATGATTTGAAAGAAATTAAGTTGGGAATAGAAGATGATCCCCATCCAACTTTCGTCAGTGCCCTTCTGCTTGATGAAAAAATTGAAGCAATGAAAGCTTTATTATGCGAATTCAAGGACTGATTTGATTGGACATACTCTGAAATGTCAGGCTTATTTCTTGAGATGACAGTTTATAAACTTGCCATTAAACCTGATGTAACGCCTATTAAGAAAGCTCCTAGGTGAATGAGATTAGACAAGAAGTAATTGCAAACTAAAAAAGTTGAGCTTTCATCCGAGAAGTATGTAGATTGGATAGCCAACATCGTCCAAGTTAGGAAGAAGAATGGTCAAATCCATATTTGCATTGACTTCCGAGATTTGAACAATGCATGCCCAAAAGATTATTTTTCCCTTCCAATATCAGAATTACTAGTGGATAATACTT
Organism: Cymbidium sinense; assembly: GCA_021442155.1. Lineage (NCBI taxonomy): Eukaryota > Viridiplantae > Streptophyta > Magnoliopsida > Asparagales > Orchidaceae > Cymbidium > Cymbidium sinense. The sequence goes on from CM038215.1 coordinate 36,413,235, forward strand.
CTAACTATGATATGTTCTCATTCATGGATGGATTGTCAGATACAATCAAATCAAAATAGCTCCCAAAAATGAAAGATACACATCATTCAGGACGCCAATTAGTATATATTGCTATACAGTCATGTCCTTCGGATTGAAGAATGCTGGAGCTACATATCAGAGGATCATGACACGCATCTTCAACAAGTTGATTCATCAGAAAGTAGAATGCTATGTGGATGACCTCGTTGTTAAGAGCACAGATCGAGAAGATCATTTTGATGACCTAAGGATAGTCTTTGAAAGAATTAGGTAGTACAATCTCAAGATGAATCTTCTTAAATGTGCATTTGGGGTTTCGTATGAAAAGTTTCTTGGCTATGTGGTGCGGCATAGAGGAATTGAGATCGATCCTAATAAAATCAAAGCGATAGTGGATATGTCATTGCCGAAGAATCTTCGTTAGCTTTGTTCTATACATGGACATTTGGCATTCATCCGAAGTTTCATATCAAATCTATCGGGCAGATGTTAACCATTTGCTAAATTGATGAAGAAGAATGCACCATTTAAATGAGACGACGAATGTCAAGAAGCATTCGATAGTATCAAAAGATACTTGTTAAATCCACCAATTCTTGCAGCGCCAATCCCTAGAAAGCCACTAATTTTATATACAGTTGTACTAGAAAAATCCCTTGGAGATTGCTTGCACAGCACAATGAAGAAGGCAAAGAAAATGTGTTGTACTATATAAGTCGAAGATTGATAGAAGTTGAAGCAAAGTACTCTCTAATCGATAAGCATTGTCTTGCACTAGTCTTCACTGCCCAGAAGCTTCGACATTACATGTTGTCGCATAAGATAACACTCATCTCAAAGATCGATCCGTTGAAGTTCTTAATGAGCTAATTGATGGTCGTTTTTATGTGTTGTTTGCTCGATATTATATATATGTATCTTAGAAAGTTGTAAAGGGACAACTACTAGCAGATTTTCTCGCTGCGCATCCTATCCCAACAGATTCAACAATCAATGATGATTTACCTGATGAACAGATTATGTTTATCTACGAAAGAGAAAAATTGCAGATCTAGAAAATATATTTCGATGGTGCATCATCTATTAAGTCTGCTCAGCCCCAAATCTATCAAAAGCAAGAGCTGATGTTGGTCTCGTTTTCATAACACCAGAAGATGGCATAATGAGGTATTCATACAGGCCAACTGAACCAAGAACTAACAATAAAGCTGAATACAAGACATTGGTAGCAGACCTCGAAGAAGCTGTTGTCATCGACATCTAAAATTTGAGAATCTTCGGAGACTCTTAATTGGTGATCAACCAAATATTGGGTGTCTATAAAATTAATAAGCTTGAATTGACATACTATCATAGGCGAGTGTTTGAGTTCATGAAGCAAATTTCAAACATTAAACTAGCCCGAGTTTCTCGATCGAAAAATAGTAAAGCAGATTGCATGGCCATGCTAGCAAAAAAAATGACGAACATGGATGACAACGATGTGTTGATTGAAGTGTCTACTCGTCGAGTTATACAACCAGTAAATCCATATTCCCCGTAGGTAGAGTGGACATCAAACTAAAACCAGCAGAAAGCGATTCAAATTGCTCTTCACTCTCCCAAAGAACAACAAGTACAAGAGACAAAAAAACTCAAAAGTACTACAAAGAAATCATTTGAAGCTTACTTGGTGGAAGAGCCTGATGAATGGAGACAAATTTTCATTGACTATTTCAAAGAAAGTAAATTGCCAAGTAATAAATTACTAGCCACTCAAATTACAAAAAGAATTCTTCGATATGCTTATGTTAATGACACATTGTATTGTAGATCTTTTGAACAAATGTGATTGCAATGCTTAGGGATAGATGAATCCAATAAGGTAATATCCGAAATTCATGAAGGACTCTACGGCGAACACTAGTTTGGTCCCAAAATGACAACAAAAATCAAGAGAATGAGATATTATTGGCCATCAATGGTGAAATGCCAGGAAATGTCATGAATGCCAAGTCCACGGGGATCTCATTCATGAACCTCTGAATCCTCTGCATCCAACAATAGCCTCCTGGCCGTTTGAAAGTTGGGGCACGTATATAATTGGGCCGATTGATCCTCCATCATCAGCTCGACATTGATTAATTTTAGCAGCTATTTACTACTTCTCCAAGTGGGCTGAAGTTGCTCCGTTCAAGGAAGCCACTGTTGATCGAGTTGTTTACTTCTTCACCAATAATGTTGTCTATATATTCAGGGTGTCACGACGAATCATTTCAAACAACGACCTTGCCTTTAAGAGCACGAAGATATACAAATTCGTTGACTGACACAAAATTGATTGGCGATATTCATCAATCTACAATCCAAGGGTCAATGGTTTAATAGAGGCTTTCAATAAGACATTGGTAAAGCTGCTCAGAAAGATTCTCACGAAAAATAAAAGAGAGTGACACACTAAAATGATGAAAGCACTCTAGGCATACAGAATTACTTATAAAACGCCGACCAAGGCCACTGCTTATGTTCTAATATTTGGAGTTGAAGCTGTTCTACCACTAGAAGTTGAGCTACCATCACTTCAAGTAGCTGCCAATTCAATCTTACTCAAGATGAGAACGCTCGCTTGCGAATGAAAGAGTTGGATGCGCTTGATGAAGTTAGACTCCAAGCTCAACAAAGTTTAGAAATCTATCGAGAGAGGATGTCCAAAACATTCAATAGTTCAGTACGTCCTCGGACATTCCAGAAAAGTGAATTGGTTCAGGTGCTGAGAAGGTCAGTCATCCCTCATCGCAAGATCGGTGGTAAATTCAAAGCTAACTGGGAAGATCCTTACGTCATATAGAAGGTGTACGAAGGAGGAGTCTACCAGCTTATTGACACGAATGGTCAACGACCGATGCCACTAATTAACGGTCGATATCTCAAGAAATATCATAACTGACTGTGGTTACTATTTAGTATGTCATTTATTTCACACATTATTTCATTTATGTTTTAAATTTTTTAAAAAAGTAAAATATTGCATTTAATTGCATGGTTGTTGCATTAAAAGAATAAGTGTGGTTACTATCACTAATAAATCTCAAAATTATTTTCTCAAACAATTAATATATAGTTGCTACTTATTACTTAAATCCAAAATTTTGTATTTATTAAATTCATTGTAAGCAATATGAGTATGTACAAATGAAGTTAATTTCCTCTTATGTAAAACAAGAATACACATAAAAATGATTTAAGGCTTACTTTCTAAATTTCATCTTTATGTTTATATGTATATGTATGCATATGGATCAACAAGTATATAATATGAAAAACTCGGGAACGTGACTTTAAGTAATCCCAAGGGGGTCATTTGATTGCCCAACTTTCATAGTTCAACAAAGGCTCGTACTTGTGTATAAAATGAAATCCATTTCTATGAAATTCATGCATCATATTTTTTGCATAATATAATATATTATACACATATATATATATACATATATATATATATATATATATATATATATATATATATATATATATATATATATATATATATATATATATATATATATATATATATATATATAATATATGATTCATGCATTATGGTGGTGTTAATAAAAATGATGTGTCTTATATGTAATAAGTTAAATTAAATAAGAATGTTCATAAATAATAACATTGAAGCTAAGTTAAGAGGATATTGTTAAATTGATTGAAATTTGGTTTTATTAAAATTGAAGATGCTTTTTATATTTAAATGAATTTATTTATGTTAAATCTAAACATAGGTTCAATTAAAAATTCATACATCTTTCATCTAAGAGATTGAAAATCCAAAAAATCCATTCCTTAGCTTCAACCTAAGGTAGGGATTGAAGGGGATCATTCCTCTTTTCTCTCTTTATAACTAAAAGTAATTATTATGAAATAAAATATAAGTTATATAATCTAATAAATACATTAATATGCTAATGATTTAAAATCTAATCAGCCCTAATAAGGAATTTAAACTTTCAACTTCAGAAAGCTTCAAATTTAAGAAAAAAAAACTAAATAAAGACATACCATACTAAGCTTAGCACACACATTAGAATATTAAGTCACTGATCTTAGCCTTAGGTTACATCGGTGAATGTTGTGATATGATATTTTATTTTGTGATATAATGTTTTAGACTAGATGTTAGGATTATTTATGCATAGTCTGGATGTTAAGCTGATATTCGACTAATGATGTTTCCTGTAGAAGATTGTGCTTAAGGGACTGTTGTAATAATAAATAAAAATAAATGCTTAACTTGTAGATAATGTTTAAGTCCCTAAGTATAATCCAATTAGGTCAGGTGAGTTTGGTTATCCAAGGGCGGGGTGCTAAGTCTAAATATATGACTTTGTTTGGTTTGAAGGAATGTTAATCTAACTCGCTTTAAGTAGTTAGATTTAATTTTATGAAAAGTAATTTTGCAATAAAATTAAAATTAGAGCTATGAGGTTTAAAAAGATGAACCCAGGATGCCCCATGATGCTTAAATTACAAATTCATGAAGAGAAGATAAAAAAATGAAGACCCCCGTAGCTTTATCTTTTTTTATTGTAATTTAATTGTAATCCAAGTTGTATAAGAATAGAGCTCCGCGACACAATTTCTTTTCTTTTCTGGGATATACGGTGGTACCCGGCCACACCGACCTTTTATTCTTTTACAAAATTCAAATGTTTGATTATTGTGTTTACATTGCGCAATATAAGTGACATGATTTTTATAGGTTTCTTAAAGTGTGTATGTTTAATGTGTGGTTTGGATACATTAGGCTCTTTAAGATAAAATTAAATTTTCTGCTCGTATTAATAACATTAACTAAATTTTAATCAACTAATAAACTCATCTTAAAGCCTAAGTTTTTAATCAAGATAATAAAAGATTTAATAACCTCTTAGCTAGATGTATGTTCTAACATCATACATATGCATATTGTCTCACTCTTGAAAATAGGAGATCTCCACTCTTATATAATAGGGGACACGCTTAACCTGTGAGGACAGTCACTTATAGTGGAGAACACCCATTGTATCTGATTTGACACATAACCTACTTTCATCATGAATTTAGGCATAAACTCTCCCAAGTCTGAGTCCAGATGAATAAAAAATGAAATAAAATGTGTGGACATGATTGCATTAGCTTAAGTCATATTTGAATACCAAATATGATCTAATCTCTTAGAGAATGATTTTAAGATTTGTAATTCTTTCTAATTAATAATAACTAGCTATCTTGCATTGACATATGACTAACTCACATGATTTGAAAATCATAGGAGGTGTTACGAAAAGAGTTGTAAAGAGACGGTTGGTCCACTCTCTTAGTGGAAGTGGACCAACATATCCCACTTTCCGAGTAGAATTAAGAAGCTTATGCTAGAGCACCCTCAATATAGGTTCAGAGGCTGGTTGTTTCTCTTTTACCATGAGTATAAGTCCTCACCTCTTAGGTAATTCCACTATCGTGTGTTGTCAGAATCTAAACTCTAACTTTCTAATAAATTTTAACTCAAAATAAATATAATTTCTCTCCTTCAAACATATAAATCCTTACTATATAATAAATTGAAGTATTCCTTAAGCTTTATAGTATCATGGATGCTTCCTACTCATCCTTCTTTGGAGTCTGTTAAAAACTCTTCTTATTTAAGCTCTTCTTATTATTTTCCAAGACAACTAATTCTTTGATCATCAATCTTTGAAATCTTTGGAGACACTAATTGACTATTTTAATCGAGAGTGTTCTATCAAAACAAGACACTCTTTATACTCCTCTTTGTCATCTAACAATTAAGGCTCAAAAGTTTTCAATTTCTAATTGATAATAGAGTTGATCTTCAAAATGTAAGTAGGTTCTATCAAAACTTGTTAATGCTGGTCTTATGAATTATTATAAATGACCCATTGGCTTGATTTTACAAGCCTCGCCCTTTAGCATGTCCTTCCCTAAGTGAAAACTAAATTAAATCTCCTTGGAAAGTGCAATTGATGCAATGCTTGTCATGGTGAGCTTTATATATATTTTTTCATGCAAAATTTTAAAGTTCTTCATCTCTTGAAAGATCTTTCATATCCGTTTCAAAAATTGTTGCCATTGTCAATTTTATTGATTCACTATTGGCAACTTCTAATAATCCACCAAAAAATCCAAATCATGCGGATTTGAAACAAACAACTTAAAAATACTCAAAATAAAGTTTTATTGATGATTCATGTACTAATCAATCAAAGGCAAGATATATGCAAGGGATGTTATCAATCAAAATGTCTTGAAAAGCCACAAATTATATAACCATGCAACATAAATATTCTCATGTTCTATTTTTGAACATTAGTATGAGGATGATACTTTTCAACTTCATGTATTTTAGCTCATCTCCAAAATTACTTACAAACCAATTTTTTTTGAAAACAATAGAAGTAATCTAAAGCATCTTCAAACATGATGAAAGCATAACTATGTTGTGTCCTCTACTATGATGCCTTTACAAGGAATTGAACATGTCATCTAAGCGATCAACATTGATCAAAAGACAATTGAATTCTCATTGATTCTCAAATAGTCCTCCTAAGAAATCCATTAATAAGATGGACTCCCAAGCAAAGCTAAGCATTGCAAGAGTAGAGGCACACCTTTTGATTTAGTGGCTTCAAAAAATTTCACAAAAAAATATTCATTTATTAATTGTTGGACATTCAAGGGAATTGTTAGCAAATAAACATAATACTTCAAATTTTGAATTGTTTTCTCCACACCAAGTGTCCTGACACTTATCTAAGTGTGTGCCTTTCATATCCAGGTCAACCAAACAATAGTCAGTCGTACACATAGTTGGTCCCTGCGGTAGAGAAGCCCATCCTAGGAATAATATGCTTTTGGTTTGACAGGGCAACCTAAAAATTTGGGCCTATTGTGTAAGGTACTCCTTGTAATGCATCAATAAGTCCTCCATGGTCCCAAAAATGTTGTTAATTTATGAGAAATATGTATTCCATTATATTTTATGTATCCTTATTATATTTGATCACTAGGTTGAACTATTATATATACATCATCCATTTCAAGCATTGCATAACAACTTCAATTAAGCATGCAAATACTATAATGGCTGATGATGTATGTGTAAGATTATCTAATTCCCACTAAATAGTGCCTCCAATATTTTATCGCTCATTGAAGGCAACATACTCTATTGTATATGGGATAATATCACCAAATGATAGTCTACTAACCAATCCTCTTGAACCATGATGACGACAATAGCATAACTAATCATATTTATCTCCAATAAAATGACCACAAATTGAGAAGAGCTGGTAACAATGTCATGGTGATCATTTTAGTATTCTAAATGTATTATATTTTTCCTACCAAAAAAGGTACCCAACACCTATAAAAACATTCAAATGTTTAACCAATATTACAAAATGAAAAATGAACACACACACACATACTTGGAAGCTCTAATAAAACTCTAAACTTAATAAACTGCATGTAGGCCATTTCATTGTTCGAATGTATCTAAAGTTATCCATCCATAACAATATCTAGATGGATAAGTTTAAGGCTTCTAAACATACAATTTTTAAGATTAAGTATGAGTTTAGTATATTCTAAAAGCCTCATAACCTACTCCAACTGCTATAAATGTTCATCCTAAATTTTTGTTATATACCAAAATGTCATCAAAGTAGGTAATGATAAAATAATCTAAGGATGGAGGAAGTACCTCATTCATTAATAAAATAAATGTTATTAGCATAAATGCATAATAGAAATGACATTAATCGCCATTTAGATAAACCATGCCATGTCTTAAAGATTGTTTTCTAACTATCCTCCTGTCAAACTAAAATCTGATGGTAGCCAATTAAAGATTCTGCTTGGAAAAGTATATTGTCAACTGCAAATGGTTGATTCAACTAGATTCATTAGTGCGCAATTTTTTTTGTAGTCTTATTCAACGCCTCATATTCAATGCACATCTGTCGGTTGTCATCCTTGTTTGGAACTAGCACTACTAAGGATCAACATGGTGAGCCACTTGCCTTGATAGTCCCTTGCCCCATCTGATTGACAAAATTTTATCATATCTCCTCTAATTCAAGTAAAGAGTGTTGATAAATCATCTAAATTTCATAGTAGCATTTCCCTAATTAGTGAAAAGTTATGATCCAAAAGTCCTTTTGTCGTAACCCTTCACCACTTCAAAAAAGGATGGGAATATCTACAGTAGTTGGTTGTGTAAATTAGTTTAGGTAGAATCAAATGCTAAAGAAAAAAAATTCTTTTTCCATCATACTATCATTTCACATAGGCTTGTTGTTGTTGTTGTTGTTGTTGTTGTATCATTTCACATAGGAAAAGTAGTACAAAATTGTAATTGCACAAATTATATTAATAACTTGCCAAAAGACGCTAAATCATGAAAGGGGTGGGTGAGTATTTGAGACTAGAAAGTTTACCAATTTATTTTCAATAATGGATGACATTGCACTCCCAATGTTATGAACTTCTAATAATCTAATAAAGCATGCGGAATGAATTCACCAATAAGTTTACTATAATATGCCCCGCACAGGTATTGCCATCCAAACAAACACATGATTGGTACATTGTTTTTAATGCTTTCCCAATTTGAATAAAAAAGAGCAAATCGAATGATCCATATTCCACGGTGCCATATTTCTGCATTCAGCATATTAATGACGCATGATGCAGAAAGAGAAAACACTCGATCCCAGTATCTATTTTTAATATCAACGCATTGAATCTACTACTAAAAAAATACAATAAGAATCATGATTAAAAACCAGGTCCCAAAATTATGTTCAGCAGCACAAATCAATTCGAAACGCTAATTTAATCGTCAAAGACCAACAAAAAAAAATGAAAGAAAATCCAAACCCCCCCGTACTCGACGGCCATATCAACAAAAACCTCGAAATCGGTACACCGGCGTCGATCCACCACAGGTCCACATAGTCAAGATATGAAAAGCTCGAGTGCTTCCCAAACAATATCAACCCTTCGATGAGAAATAACTTCGCTGCAAAGCTTCAACCAAATATAAAAACCAATGGAGCACCCCTTACCTTGGACATTCGCGATCGGAACCTCCGCTACCGAACACTTTTCTCGATCATAACTATCACACTCAGGAGAATTGCTTCGCGAATTTTAATCCTGGAATTGGATCTGCAAGTAACCTAGCGACACATGGAGGAGAGGAGGGAGAGAGAGTCTGTGTGACAAGGGCCGAGGCGGCAATTTGTAGGGAAAAATGCCGACCGCTCGCTAATCGCTTTGGGAGTTAAGAATAACCGGAGGAGAAGAAAGCACGACGAGGGTATTTATGTAAATTCGTATATCTGCATCGAGGCAGTTACTCCTCTCCGGGTTCAGTAATCATGGAGATTCGATCCAACGGTCGATTTTTTGCGTGGTAGTTGAGGTAAGCATGCCATATGGTCCCCACGTTTCATTTTTTTATAAAAAATCATTGCATATGATTGTCCAACTTATAAACTTTATTAATATGTTACTTTCATTTTGATTATAAAATTATCGTGAGAAAATCAATTTTTTTAAAAAAAATATTATAAATATTATAAATATTTTTTTTTCTTAAAAAAATTTAAATAATAGCTTTCTAACAAACACCGCATTCTAACAGCTCTGATTCTAATTGTGAGAAAATTGATCAACCTTTTAAATCATGTTGCATGTTGAACTCGAGTATTTAATATATTATTCGAGTATATAATATTTAAAATTTTAGAAAACTTTATAAAGTTGGACTCAAGAATCCTCTTAAGAACATCCTCATCTTGATTCTTATGAAGGACATAGGAAATACCATTGAGAAACCATTGATTCTATTTATTTTGTCATAATCTATTGAATTTTGTTGGTTCATTGACTCGCACATTTTCTCTAGGCATAACTAAAATATATGAAATAAAGAAGGATCTACACACTAGCCATCATGCCACTATGATCATAATAGTCACATTCTTGAACTAATGAAAGTATAACATAATTCCTACTTCACCACTTGGTTAACTTAATAGTGAAACCAATTTAATTTTCTATCATCTACACTATCTTGTCACATATTTGGTACCATATTATCATCTGCAATAACCAAGGTTGCAAAACTTGGATCAGACAAAATTAGAAGAGGCTGAGATTCAAGATTCGGGGTTCAATGGTTTGACCAAGCCTGAACCGAATGATAGAAAAAAAGCTAAAATTATTTAAATGTGAATAAAATGATGCAATGACTCAAATATATACAATAAAAATAATGGAATGCAATTATAAGTAATATATTCAATTATTAAAAAAAATCAAATAAGTTCATTATTTAAATTATTAATAATTTGTTTACTCACAAACAAAATGAAGATAATCCTTTGAAATATTGTATTTCATTCTCTTAAAATTTGATCCATTGAATCAAAATTAAAGATGAAAATGAGTAAGTGTCAATTAAAAAGTGAAAGCATACATGAATCAACATACGCATTTATTTTGTATTTACAATTTTGAACTAAAAGATGAAAAGTGATAACACTCATGATTCAAGATACACGTAGTGGCTTAAATAAAGTGCATACAAAGCAAAACATTCATTAGTAGATGGAATAATACAACAACAACAACAATAATAAGCCTTTATCCCACTGTATAGGGTCAGCTACATGAATCCTTCCTCCCCATAGTGTCCTATTAAGTGTCCAATTTTTATTTAATTCTAATTAAGTAAATGGAATAATACTTTCTCTATAAATTTCATTCTCTAGAACATCATAATTATGGCCAAGAGTATGTTACTTATCACTATTTAAAATCTATCATCTTAATGTTTATATAGTCCATTGGAATATAACTTCTTTTTTTTTTAAGTTAAGAGACAAAAATAAAATAAAACATTAAATAAGAAATTATATACATTATAAAATATTTAACATATTATTTATCAATGAATATTGAAGAACAAGCTTATTTTTAAATTTAAGTTATATCAAAATATACAAGATCGTTCAACCTTTGATGTTCTAACTAATTTCTTCATTTTTGTATGAATTTATTTAAAACTACTCCAATTTCTCTCACAACCATAAGAAAAAGAAGCATGACTAAGAATGTGAATAGAAACTTTTTATAAATTTAGCACAATAGAGCCAAATATCATCCACCATTCATCTAAACATTATTAAATATTTATTAATTTTAATAAGATACAAAAATATAAATATAGTAAATTATGCAATGAAGAACTAATTAGGCTATATTTCTTTCAACATTCCAAAAAAATGGCTTACCAAAACTATGAATTTTTGTCATGAATTCATTTATAAATAAATAGATTGAAGTTTTGTAATATATAAATTTTTACATATAGAGTTTATGAAAAATGATTTCTAATCTTTTTTATATTATTTATAAAAATTTAAAAATATAAATTTATTATTTTAATTAAAATAATAGCTTAAATGTTTTCTAAATTTTTTAAAGTCACTAGGTATGTTCTTGACATCAATTAGTACCTACAATAATTTTCAATATGTAGTGATCATTATATAACTATTTGGTCCATTTTTGCATTTTCTATTATAATTCCTAAGCCCTAAAAAATCATATGCTTAGGATTCTTTAATAATATAGAAATAAAACTATAGATTTGAGTGAACCAATTAGCAAAACAAGTAGCCAATAAAATTTAAGGTTTAAGGTCAATACCTAATAAGAAAGTGGATGAACTTGTGATAGATCAGTGAACCTCTAGCGAAGGATTGGCTAGGCACTAACTATAGTTTACTCTCAAGCTTTTTCACAGATGCAATGGCCTGCAATTATTAACTAGTGAAGTGGAGATGCACTGGAGAAGCAGCGATGAAGCTCTAACAAAGCATTCTTGGCAGCAAGGCCATGGGTTAAAGGGTTTTGTCATAGGGAGCAATGCAGCTTATAAGCTCACTTTGTTAAGTGGAAGTTTGAGAGCAAGAGAAGAAATGAACAATGTGTGAGTTGTATCAACTACTGGAACTCAAAAGAATGTTTATTAGACATTTATTTTTCAAACTGGTTCATTATGAAGAACATGTGTTGGATCACCTATTCACTGGTTAAGCCAATGATTTGAGTATGCTCTTCTTGGTTTGATACAATATCGATTTTATTGGTTAAACAGACTGGCTGTTGGATTGGTTTATAGTTAAACTAATCAAATTGATAGATCTAGGGCTGCAAACGAACTGAGCCAAACCGAGCATATATGTGTTCAAGCTTCAGCTTGTTTAATATTATTGAGTTCGATCTCGATTCGAGCTTTTAAGAATGGTGTTCAAGCTTGAGGTTGTTTACCGTTATCGAGCTTGAGCTCAATTCGAGTTTGTTCACGAGCTCAGTTCAAATTGGATTATCGAGCTTGTTAACGAGCAACTCGTTTAATAAAATAAACGAGCTTTAATCGAGCTTGTTCTCGATAAGCTTGTTGAGAAATATACATGAGCTGTATCAATTAAAGCTTATTAAACCTAAAAAACTAATAATTTGAATAATACTGTTCACAAACAAGCCTTAATCGAGCCGTAATTGAGCAATAATCGAGCTCCTTAGCGAGCTTGTTCATGAGCTTTAAATGATAATGTTCATGAACATAAATGAACCGAATGACAAGCTGCTCAAGTTTGTTCATTTTGCAATCAAGTATTTAAAAAGTGTTCAAGCACGTTTGATTAGTTAATCAAACGAACATGAACGAGCTCTAATCGAGCCGAGCCACGAGTAGCTTGTCGAACGCTTGGTTCATTTGCAGCCCTATCATAGATCCAATCTAGGTTTTAAATGATTATCAATAAGTCAGCCTATAAAAAGAATAACATGCCACATTCTCATAGCTACCAACATCCATGATGATATATTCTCATAACATTCACATCTTGTATCCCCCACCATCATAACAATGTGGCAATACACCTCTATGTGCAGTACATTTGTTCATGAAAATAAAAATTGTTTATATAAGATAGGATAAAGAATGAGTAATGGGTTCAAAGAGAAGATTTTGATTCAACAAAATCAATTAAAGTCTCTCAAGCTCTTTAAATGTTTGATAGTCCTCACACAAATTTGCATTATAAACCATTTTTTATATATCTTAGTAGCTCATCTTACTTCTTATCTAAATCTCATTATATTTAAATTAAAAATGGCTGGTGATATCTTATTTATTTTCTTCATCACTATTAATCTGTAAGCTATCATCAACTCACTTGGACACTGCATTCCAATTGCAGAAAACTTATTTTTTTACTCATTGACAATATTATTTTTTTGAAAACAAATAATGAAGCTTCATGTTTTATGTGGTTTAATAGCCAATTTTAAAAATAAATGTTTTTAAGATGCCCTTGTTGCAATATTGAGCCAAGAGAATTTTTTTTTTATAAATTTCTTGGGACTTGCCGCCTATTATTGATTATCATAAGAGGTTTAATTAATGATTTAATAATTTTAAAGGGCAACATAAGCACAAATAAATCTTAAATGTGAGTTTAATAAGATTACATTAAGAAAAGAACAAACAAATCATTTATGCTTAACTTGTTATTTATTGAGTCAAATTTAAGTTGTTCATGAACATAAAGTATATTTGAAAGTCATAATATAAATTATAAAATATAAGTGTTGTCATAATTAATGATTTAAGAAATTTTAAAGGGCAACAAATAGCACAAATAAATCTTAAATGTGAGCATAATGCCTAGAGGTATAATTAAGTACAATTTGAGTGAGCTTAAGCATTATTTTGCTAAACACAATACATTAAGAAAAAAGAGAAAAAAATTTCATGTTATACTATAATTATGTTTGAGATATTAGCATAAGTCTTTTTTTTTTTTTTTGAAGTTGTAACAAGGTTAGGATTTTTCCCTAGCAAAAATTGTTTCTCATAAATGATGTCAAACTATTATATATTATAGAATTTATAGCAATAGAGCAATACTTTTTTATCTTAATATTGAAATTTTACACAAAAAAAAAGTTCATTGTTGGTTTTTTAGAAAATTAGAGAGGGAAAAATTATAAGGTGATCATAAAGGTCATGAAACACACATTAGTCAATAGCTTTCAATGCCAATATTAGATAATGTGATTAAAAGATGATCATTAGATGATAGCTCAAGAAATAATTGTTAGTCAATAATAGTATAATGATAACATGCTATATTGGTATGACATTTGGATAATGATAGTTAATAATTAGAGATTGTCATTAGTATAACCAAAGTTTTAAAATTATTTAAATATTTAAACTCCCTAAATTAAACTCACATTTTTCTTATGAAAAGGCAATATAAATAAGTACAATTTGAGTGAGCTTAAGCATTATTTTGCTAAACACAATACATTAAGAAGAGAAAACAAATTCATGTTATACTATAATTATGTTTGAGATATTAGCATAAGTCTTTTTTTTTAATGTAACAAGGTTATTTTCCCAGCAAAAAAATTATTCTCATAAATGATGTCAAACTATATATATATTATAGAATTTATAACAACAATACTTTTTTTTATCTTAATATTGAAATATTTTTTTTTTAAAGAAAAAAGTTCATAAGAAATGTTGGTTTTTTTTACATAGAAAAATTAGAGAGGGAAAAAATTATAAGGTGACTTAAGGTCATGAAACACGTTATCAATAGCTTTCAATGCCAATATTAGATAATGTGTGATTAAAAAGATGGTCATTAGATGATAGCGTCAAGAAAATTTAGTCAATAAATAATGATAGCCATAACGATGGTGGTATGATGACATTTGGATAATGATGTTTGACTAATGGTATTGTTAGAGATTGTCATTAGTATAACCAAAGTTTTAAAACTATTTAAATATTTAAACTCCCTAAATTAAACTCACATTTTTCTTATGAAAAGGCAATATAAATAAGTACAATTTGAGTGAGCTTAAGCATTATTTTGCTAAACACAATACATTAAGAAAAAAGAGAAAACAAATTCATGTTATACTATAATTATGTTTGAGATATTAGCATAAGTCTTTTTTTTTTAAGTTGTAACAAGGTTAGGGTTTTTCTCTAGCAAAATTGGTTCTCATAAATGATGTCAAACTATTATATATTATAGAATTTATAGCAATAGAGCAATACTTTTTTTATCTTAATATTGAAATATTTGCACACCCACAAAAGAAAAAAGTTCATAAGAAATGTTGGTTTTTACATAGAAAAATTAGAGAGGGAAAAATTTATAAGGTGATCATAAAGGTCATGAAACACACGTTAGTCAATAGCTTTCAATGTCAATATTAGATAATGTGATTAAAAGATGGTCATTAGATGATAGCGTCAAGAAATAATTGTTAGTCAATAATAGTCACATAATGATAGCCATGCGATGGTGGTCAGGTGATGACATTTGGATAATGAAAGTTGACTAATGGTGGTTGTTAGAGATTGTCATTAGTATAACCAAAGTTTTAAAATTATTTAAATATTTAAACTCCCTAAATTAAACTCACATTTTTCTTATGAAAAGTCACTATAAATAAGAAAGAATTTAAGGGTCTAACAAATTGTAGAATTTGCTTATTAAATATCATTTATAATCATCACTAATAATAATTATTGTCTAATTTTCATGATCTGACTATCTTTATCCAACCATCATCATCCAACCATTATCATATAACTATCACTTAAATAATTGATTGACTTTATTTTTTATTTTTTATAGCTTACGATTGACATCCATCTCTTAATCATTATCATCATTCTTCATTGCTCTCCAATATTCACTATTCCATCAACAATAGGTTAAGTTGGTGATCCATACATTATATTATAATTCACAGCTCAAGAAAAATTTCAAGCTTTTGTTGTCTTTCTTTATAGAGTTTGTTATTTTACCTATGCTAATGGGTGGTTTGAGATCACTTTTTTTTTTATTTTTATTTT
This sequence comes from Cymbidium sinense, assembly GCA_021442155.1. Lineage (NCBI taxonomy): Eukaryota > Viridiplantae > Streptophyta > Magnoliopsida > Asparagales > Orchidaceae > Cymbidium > Cymbidium sinense. Next base: position 36,429,268 of record CM038215.1, read on the forward strand.
TTTTGTTTATATTTTGATTTAATAAAAATTGATAGTGATAGTTGTTTTTAAAAGCACTCAAAATATCTAAAGGTTGTTTTGAGTATTTTTAAAAATAATGTAGTTTATTTTCAAAATTTTAAAAAAATAAAAAAGCTTAAAAATATACTAAACAAACTTATTTTAAAATAATATAAAAGTAAAAATGTATTTCTCTTATGAATTTCTCTTATCCATGTATGTAAAACTTTTGTAATGTATGATAAATGCTAAGATAATTTTTTTACTATATCATTATAAAATTTTCAACTTATATCAAAATCCAATAATTATAATATCTATTTTGATCAAATTTTAATCAAAATACTTTCATTAAAAAAATTTTAGAAAAAAATTTAATAAGTCATTTAATTTATGTGTGATATGACACTTAAAATACTATTAGTCGAAGCACGAATCTTGATGTTAGCAAGTGATTCAGTTGAAGCTGGTGAGATCTCTTAAAATATCGAAAACTTTGGGATATCAATTAAATCCTAAATAGCTCTCAAATATGAAGTGTTTATAGTCAAATCGAAGCGTCACCGAGCGGTTCCAACAAGCCAAAGATCTTACAATTCGACTTCATTTGAGCATTCAAATGCACAAAATACATCATATGATCAAGGGATCATTTTGAGCCGTCAGATGAAGTGGAGTGGTACGGGTTTTGCGTATTATTTCACGATCATATCTATTTCTCATGAAGGAGGCCAAGTGAAGGAGAAGGGAGGCAACCAGAGAGGAGAGAGCTAAAGATCCTCCAAAACATCGTCGCGCCACTCGGCTGGTCAACCAACCGCCGCCATCGGGCCATCGATCCCGCCATGCCGTCTGACCATTGTTGCCGGTCATCGCCGACCACTATCGTCGGTCATCGCATCAATATCAAGCTCCTATCAACTATCATCAACTTTATGCGTCAACATCGCTCGTCGCCAACATCGTCGCATCATATCAACTTGTCATTCGTCATTAATGCATTACTATTTCATTCTCATATACAATTTGTAATCTCTGATCGGAAGATCTTGTACTCTACATAGTGGAATCAGCATTTCTCATATTTTGTAATCCGTATCGGAAGATCTTGTACTCTAAAATAAACATTGGAAGCTTTTATTGGGCTAGGCCATTTTCCCTATTTTTTGAGTTTTTTAAAAAAAGGTTTTATTGTTAAATCTTAAATCCGTGTGTGCTGGACTCCCCAAAGAAGCTAAGGCGTAAACTTTTACTCTATCGCAACTGGTTTTCTAGCACGCAATAATGTGTATAGATACAAAATAAAATAAAATTAAGAAAGAGCTAATGAAAATCTAGGTCCCACATTCTATTGGTTGTATCTCTTAGATGGAGAAAATTTAGTATTAAGTGTCTTTAAATTAGAAGCGTTCCTCAATGCAATTAGATTAAAAATTTACTTTAATGTTCATTGAGGATTTTTATTACAAAGACTCCAATATTTATGTTGTTAATTGAGTGACCTAACATTAGCCTAATTGTTGCAGTAGCATTTACCTTGAAATTTTTAAGAATTATCATAAAGTATAAAAATAATTTGTATAATAAATCAAGGTAGGATGGAAGATCAAGCATACAATCGTAATCAAGATATAATGGCTTAATGTATATTATAAGTTGAGTAACTCGAAAGAAATAATGGTTCTAGTTAGGTCTACCCTAGCTTGATGAAATTAACTATAAGGGATAACAACCTTCTTGTTAATGGAGGAAGCAAACAATAAGCATTTGGATCCTCAAGAAATGGCTTGTAAAAGTATCATATTCATGTTTAAGAAGACAATGGAGGCTTGGCTTAAATATAAAATTGAGATTGGGCTTTAATGTCGTTGTTAGAAATAGATGTAACAAAATATTGACCAAATGATAATAATAAGTAAATAAAAAAAACCCAAGATATATAACATAATCGAAATCATTGAAATTTGTTATGTGCATTAAAATCACCTTCATCTTATACATGAACTAATCACATGATAAAGTAATGAATTTCAAGCACTTAATTTTCATGACAATCTAAAATTCTCTAAGGCTAATGCTCTTAGGAGGTCTCTCAAGTTTAGTTTGGGGTTTCCCCTAAATCAGGGGCCCCCGGGGTCTCCAATAGTGCCGCTTCTTAGGTGTCCACTGGGGTCCGAAATGAGCTGGCTTCTCAAAAAATTTAAATCTATTAAGCATGTATTATGAACATAATCAATCAACATTAATTTTCATTGTTAATAGTCTTAAAGCACTTATCATAGGTTTTGTGTAGCATCTACTACATTATTATTTTGAATTAGACATATATCCATATAATGCACCTCATTTATTAAAATTTGTAAGGATATGCTACTTTTAAATATTTTATGGTACTATGTTTAGTCCTCTCATTTAATTATTATAAAAATGTTGACCTTTAGAAGACAAATTCCTCATATTAATTCACTCAAAGGGTCATACTAATATAACTCACATTGAAAGGAAATAACTATCATTTTATCATTCTTTATTACAATTTTTCTTTGGAGGGACCTTTAGACACAATTTCTCAATATTTGGCCATATCCATTTGACCTTTAAGTCTCATCCTTGTATTTTTCTAATGATTTCAATTTGGGAAATTGTTTCTTCCCAATTAGCTATTTGATCAAACATCATTTCTAAGCTACCATCTATTTTAGGACTTCTATATTATCTTGAGTTGAATGTACAAAAGTCTAAGAGAAAAGAATATTTTTATTATTCACACCATTTTACATTATGGAGAATGACACTACTATTATGATGCCCATATTTCCCTTTTTTATAATAGTTATTAATCTTCAACACATCTATGCCACTCATGTCATCCTCTACTAAAACAACAAGTGGAATTCATGGCATATATATAAATATCTCAATTTAATCTCTTATGAAAAATCTTTCTTCTATACTTTTATTGACTTTTGAAGATGGATGTTTTGATAGAGCTATGCGCATAAAAGGGAAGGAATTTAACATAGTTATTAATAAAATTCTACTTTATTTAGTTGAAGCCTTACTTATTTCTCTAACTATATTTCCTTCTTTCACTCTCCCATACATATTCTCTTATCTTTATTACAATTTATTTGTAGTTTTTTCCTAAAAAAAGCTTTACAACTATCATAATTTATACTCTATTCATGTGTTCTCTATTATAATGGATATTATTGTTTGAGCATGATTGAACTAATATAAATTTTTTGTGTTTCATGTACTTGTTGACCTCCATGTAGGTCACATCAATCAGTCAGCTCACGCTGATCTTTGATGCAATACGTACTCGGTACACTCAACGTCAAATTGGTAGCAAACGATTCCGAGCGACTTCACTATCGCGTTTAGAACATTGAAATTGATCATAATATACATATCGAACAATTTGGATCGAGCCGTCGAAATCCTCATATGTGCTCGAGAAATACGAAAACGATCTCCTTTCGCAAAATTGATCGCGTTGTTAGCGTCGAAACCTATCAAATGAAATTGTTCGCTTTTGGATGAGCTGCATGAATGTCGGCGGTGGATCGACGTCGCAAATTTGAATCAAATTGATCCGATTTCTTGACACGATGTAGCGGATCACGCCGTTGTGTCCGGAACATTAGAATAACCTTTAATTGACATCTAATATATTTATGTGATTATGCAATTACAAAAAATTAAAATTGAAGTTTATTTTATCTTAAATAAAAAAAAGGCCTACCTATTAGGACATAACTCTCCCTTCACAATCGCAACCACCTTCTTTTCGTTCGATTTCCTTCGGATCGAACATCAACTGCTCATTCGGTTCCTGTTCTCGACCGAATTGCAAGCCCTCTCCCTCCCTATCTGTTGAGCATTCTAGCTCTCCCCACCCGATCGAAGGTCGGCCGACTGCTTCCACCCGAATGCTCAAACTGGCGACGGGAGCTCTCATAGTCTCATTAGCGAAGGCATCGGCGGGATTTCGTTGTTCGAAACCCTCATCTTTCTCCCCTTCTGCTCCCTTCCTACCCGAAACCAACGAGGAAGAGAAGCAAGACGTCGCAAAGGATTGAAGTTAAATCCTGCTGCCAAACAGCCCCTTAGATTTTGTAGGATTTAACCTACCTTCGTTATACATTACTGCCATTATTGATCAAGTTGCTTAGAAGGTGAAGACTATCGAGTGGAAGCATCGCTTCACAAATCCTACGACATTTGTATCTTTGCCGAACATGCTACTCCCCGCGGATACTCTTTGATTCCGTTCTGAGGCAGCTGCTGCTCCACGGGAGCAATCCTGGCAAAGGAAATAGTGGAATCAAGCGCTGTGAAAAGCCATCAGAATTCATTGATTTGCTCAAAAATGCTTTGTTTCAGGCGGTAAATGTTCTCAGAGAAAGGAAGCTAAAACTGGGTTCTGAGCAGAGTGACAGAGGGGAAATGATCTACTTGATCTTTGATAACTTCGAGCTACTTCGCTCTTGAGACAAGAGTTCTAACATTGTCCCTCTGCTTCTCCGAATCCATGATATCTTAACATTCCGGAAGTTGGTGTAATTTATATTAGTAGTTCTTCTCCTGATTCATATTATTTGAGTACTGGTTCAATCGAGCCAATGACAGTCTACTTTCCTAGCTATACATCGGAGGTCTACACAGTATATTCGTGATGAAAAAACCAAACCAAAAGCTCTACTCATCTTTTCTTAGTGTGGTTCTTAAGCCATTCTTTAGAGTCACGAGACGAGTTGATGAGTTATCAGTGGCATTTCAACCTCTATTTCAGAAGTACTGTGAATTTCTTACGGATCAATCTGTTGTTCCAGATGAGGCTATGAAGAGAAGGCTATTTGATAACCTTCAGTCATACTTGACTATTTCACTTAATGATGTATTCATGACTTCAAGTTGGTCTTCAGATCAAATTAAGCATGGAGATAGCCGTAAGAAGGGAATTAGGAAGTCAATTATGAAGGAGGCATCCATTGAGTTGGATTTTCATGTCTTTGTTAGTGAAGTATCCGCTCCTCTCTGCATTTATTGCTTCAAGAAACCCCGCTACTCTCGATGCAGCTTTGTTTGACTCTTCAGGAGTTTCAATCAATTCAAAACGAAAAAAAACTCACAGATGTCCATGGATCGGAAGGATAGCTTAGCTGAAGAAATACTTTTGAAGGGACCTGGTAGCTTCCAACTTGAGAGGTTACTAGCTATTTTTCAATATATTACCTCAGTTACTGAAAGCGTGGTTGATGAAGAGCAATTTGAAAATGGCGTTGCCATTGAAAGCAAAAGTGTTGGGTTGACATCTGATGTTCTGCCTCACAATGCAAATTTTGCAAAGGTAGTAGCTGCCCTTTGGAAGGATCTCTTATATATCGATGTATTATTGATGAGGAAATGGCTGTTAAGGTTGCAAGAAGCATAAACATTCCCCTCTCGAGTTACCTCTATAGAAGATAGTTTTGGAGCCTGCATGATTGGAAACTTCAAAGAGTATTGAAGGTCTATACACGTTTTCTTAAGCGTGGTGAGTTTGGAAGACCTCTTAAGTCTCGGTATTGCAAGACACCTATCATGCACCCTTTCCATAAATGTGGTAGGAAGGTCTCACTCCCACCCCATGAGGATGATTCTCAAATGCCATTCATTTCAAACACATGTGAAAGCCATGCACACACTTTCAAGCAAGCGTTTGGTGGGTTTAGACTTAAGGTTTTTGTGACTGATGCTCCTTCATTTCAAATACTACATGTTTGTTTATATATTAATTCACTTCTTTAATATAATTGCACATATGCTAGATATAAGTATTGCATTTGATGTCGTTCGATGATTTTATACGGGTTTGAGCTATGCATGCTTTTCATAAAGCGATAGGTGAGAAAATTACTGGTGTTGATTAAGCATAAATACACCTAAAACGCATAGAAATGATGGCCAGAGGAAATTTCATTTCAAACACCTATATATTGAAGGTTATGCAGGCTTAAAGCGTGGTGGGTTTAGAAGACCCTCTAAGCCGTAGTGTCGCAAGACACTGACTATGCATGCTTTCTTAAGTATGATAAGAAGGCTCAAGCACTCTCGAAGTAGCCCCCTATGTTGGGACAATGCTGGTTGGTTGCCAAAATTTCATCAAAATAGAGATTAATAATTAATGAAAATGAAATAGTTAAAGAAGAATCTTTGAAGCTTAAATGAGTAATAAGATCAATAATTGAACTAAGTCTAATATATTAAGCTGTTGAGATAAGATTAAACTTTCTTTAACAATGTCTACAACAAGTTAGATATCTATTTAATGCAAATAAATGAATATTAATCTAAATAATTGAAAGGAGTTGAAATTTTATGCCACAGCTCTTCCTAGGCAAAATAAAGATATTAAATAAATTCTCACAGTTATGGAGTTCTCTTCAATCTAAAAATTAAGAAATTTCATTTTAATTATGATTTTTAAAATCAATGATTTCATTAATTATATGAAATTATTTAAGCTATAAATGCATACATATGATTGGACATAGAGATTTAAAGTGCAAATTTTAATGTTAAAGAAATTTACATAGTTAACAACAACAACAACAACAAGCCTTAATCCCACTAGAAGAAATTTTATGAATCCTTTGTCTCCATTGTGTCATATTATGTGTCAAATTCTCATTTAAATCAAGTATACTAAGATCATTTTATACATCTTAACCAAGTCTTTTAGGTCTACCTACCTTTCTTAACATAAGGCAAATCTAATGCATCTACTCTCCTAATGTCATTGGACTAGGCGCTTTATGTGTAAATCTCATAATTTAGATTCAAGTGTCTCATAATTTAGAAATAAAATTACCAAAATCAACCAAACACCCGCATGGGACCCGACACAATGCTGAATGTTTAGATTTAAGTGTCTCAGAATGTTGCGCGAGTTGCTTCCCGATTTGATCTTAGGACTGGGTCCGGGTTAACAAAACCTAAAATTCAATAATAATATTATAAGAATCTTAACTTATTAAAATATCTGAGAAGCTAATTCTGTCACATGATAGTAGATCTGATCCTTTATTATTAAATTAATATAGTCGATAGGATTTGAAAAAATGCATCCTCCCCGATGATGGCTGTATTGAATGAAGATTTCAATCGGAGGGGATACTTACTATCAAAATATGCTTGCAAGCTCAAATTAAATTAATCAAAATCAAGTGTCAATAAAAATATAAAAATCGAAAAAATTACTAAGTGTTAAATGCTTAAATGAAATTTAATCTTTAAAAACTTAAAGTAAAATATAACTTAATCCACCTCCCGTAATAATTTGTTGAAAGTGACAAATTAAGAAAATTTTAGCTCATAAAGGAGATAATGTCAAATCAAGTATACAATTATATTTACTCTCAATCTCATGCTTGGGAAGGGCGTGACCGTGTCCTCATTTGCGTATTTCGGGATTCTCTTATATCGATTATTAGAGTCCTCACGATGGTTGTTCTGATGACATCATTATGCACGATTATACTGGCCATATGCTCCCCAATGACTCTATCTTTTGAGTTGTGGACTATATGGTGGACTTGATAGGGAAAAAAACTCTCTGTCAGTTAAGTTAAACTTAAGCAGGTCTCTTTGGACAAACACCACCCTAGGTTTATAAGATTTTCTTAGGCATGCAACCCTATGGTTCTTCTGATTCTTGATCGAGTTGGTCTACCTCCATGACTAAGTAGTAGACCATAGGCCAGATGATGGAATCATGAGATTTTAATTGGGCGCGTCATCGTTCCCCCAACCATCTGCTTTAATCTAATGATGGTGAACTTCATAAATTCAAATTCTAAAACTCTACATGTTGCTACTACATGCACACATTTAAAGATCTAACGACTAGCCTTAATTGAAAGTTCTCTCTCAACATTGGGAGAGGTAATTAACTATATGTGCTTGCGTTTATAGGAAACCTAGAACCAGATATAAAGTCCTCACAAAGTTAGGGCGAAATATCTGGCTAGTGTCTTATATACTATTTCATCTGCCTTCTGAAAATTTCACTGACACTTTAAATCACTCTCTTAATTGAGAGGTCTGTGGCGAATTTTCGGAGCCCATAGATTTCTAGCGACTCCGCTGGGGACATGTTTCTCTTTCCATCTTTGGTTAGTGTTGACCTCATTTTTAGGATGAGCTCTCAACCCCTCCATCTTTTACATAAGACTCCTCTTAGACTTTAAGAAATCCTTAGTCTTAAAACACATCTAGTGATTAGATGGACACTCAATCTAGTCCTAGAGACTTAGAAGAGTTAGCCATAGGAATAGGTCATGCCTTAGGGGTGTTAGGAAAATGTGCCTACCTTATAGCTTGAACCAAATTCCTCTCTTCCTTCCTTCAAGTCAAACTTAAATCAATTCCAACTTAATTGATTTTCTCCAATCTTAAATTAATTCCAACTTAATTGATTTTCTCCAAACTCAAATCAGTTCCAAATGGTTGAAATCTATGATTGAAACAAATGATTTAAGCTTATGATTTCAAATCCAAATCAAAATATTTCCTAAGTCCTTTGATTCCCTCTCATGAACTTAGCATAAATCAAATCTAAATCAATTCAAATTCAAGAAATTTTCCCACAACTCATTTATAGTCTCATTTATATTTACATTTATAAATGAAATATAAATTTAAATCAATCAAACCAAATTCTAAATTCAAATCCAAATCAAAAATCTTTCCTAACTCACTTTGATTCCCTCTTAAGGATTTAGCCTAAATCAAGTTCAAATCACTTCAAATTCATGAAATTTTCTCATAATCCATTTATATTTTTTATTATATTCATATATATAAATGAAATATAAATTCAAATAATCAAAACCAACTTCAAAAATCAAACTCAAATTCAATCAAAATCCAACCTAAGCCTTTCAAGTCAAAATCTTGAACTTAGCCAAATCAATTTCAAATCAAGCCAAACTCTTGATTTTCTTCATGATTCAATCAATCCTTCAATCATGAATCCAAATATAAACTCAAACTTTAATCATCAAACCAAAACTCAATTCAAAAATCAAACCCAAGTCAAGCTCTCATATTTATCCTTTTGAACTTGAAATTGTCAAAACCCATTTGATTTTAAACCACTTACAAATGGATTTATATTTTAATCATAAGTCCATATGTGAGTTCAATCAAACTCAAATCAAGCTTTGACCAAGCCATTTGACCTACTTAGGCTCACTTGACTCAAAGTGACCTAAAATACCCTTATGAGCCAAGTTCTAATCCTAACCAAATTGGATTGAACTAAGCCCACCTAAGCCTCACATTGTGAGCAACAATCATCATAAGATGATCAATCACTCAAATTGGGTCAAACCAAGTCAAACCTAATAGTTGACCAAGTCAACAATTAGTCAAAATTAAACTTAAACTAGCTAAAATCTACCATAGGCAAAATTGATTGAAACCATTAGTCAAAACTCATTCATGACTAATGTTTAAACTTGACCAAGTCAACATTTGAGCCTAACCTAGCTCAATTGGCCACTTGACCCAAGTTGACCCAACTTGACCTAAAAAGTCAAAATATGTCAAAATTTGATCTAAGCCAAATTGATTGAAACCAATGGGTCAAGTTCATTCCAAAAGATTGTTGAACTTGACCAAAGCCTCAATTGGCCAACTAGACCTAACCCAATGACCATGAACCCAACTTGACCTAAAGGTCAAATTGAGCAAACTCAAATATAAACCAAATTGATTGAAAAACAAGATACCAATCTATTTCAAAATGACCAACCAAATATAAACCAACCTAACCTAACCCAAATAGGTCAAATGGGTCAAATTGGTCAACTTGACTCATTTGACCTAAATAAAATCAAATAAACCAAATTCAAATATAAATCAAATTGAACCAAACCAAAGATGCCAAAATATTTCAAATGGTCATATGAACTTGACCCAACCCTTGGTTTGACCCAATTTGATCAATTGGTCAACTTGACTCAAGTTGACCCATTTTGACCTAAATAGGTCAACAAGAGTCAAATCATATCAAACCAACTCCAATTCCATTGAAACTTGGCCCAACACATTTTTCAATCATACCAAACATATTCAAATTGAAACCCGAGCCAAATGACCATTTTACCCCCTAGGCCATAGGATAAATTTTGGCCAAATTCACTTGGAATTTGGTCAAATCTTTTCATGACCACTTGACACCCTCTTAGTGGACCAAGTGGACACTAGTGAGTGTGGTGCACCTAACCCAATGAGTTTGGGTCAGCCCAACCCAACCAAAGGCTAAAATCCACCACCTCACTTAAGCACATGGAAATCCTCCTCCACTTGAATTAAGCACATGGGAGCTTCACCACTCCACTCCTCTGGCCAAACCGAATGCAAAGACACTCCTAACAGCCTAACAAACCCATGGAATGAGGTCAATTGGATCAAAATGACAAGGTCCTTCTCGACCGTCCGATTGCTCTAGGGGGAGATATACTCTCCCTAATTTCATTTGAATTGATCATTCTCCAATTCGATTGAGCTTAGGGAAGTCAGAGCAAGCCATTACAAGCCTCCCCAAGCTTTCTAGAGTGAGTTTGAATTTTCATTTTCTCGATTTTCATAGATTGAAAATAGGGGAGCTCCACTTGAAATCCATCTCACTCAATACTCCAAACCAACCCAAACCAACCCAATTCCTCCTTCGAGCACCCTCAGAGGATCAAATCGAAGTCACTCCAAGCTTCACACAAGTTCTCCAAGCAAGGGAGGAGTGCCTTTGACCAAGACCAAGCTCAAGCTCAAGTGAAGGTGAACTTGACCTATAGGAAGATCCATCCAATTTCAACACCTCAAAACTTCAACAAGGCTTCGTCTCCACTAGACGAAGCTACTTCAAGGGAATCGAGCGTCGGTGATAGCCTCTAGCGAGGTATGCCATTAAATCGAGCTTAGATTAGTTATAGTGTGGAGCTTTGTGAAGTGAATTTCCAACTTATGAGAAACTAGTCGTTGGATGTGATCTCCCTTGCATGGTGATGGTGTGGGTTGAGTTGGATTCAATCTAAGCTCAATCAAGCTTGGTTCTTCTCCTAGAAGATGGATGGTGGCCATCTCTTACAGGGAAGATCAGGGATGAATCATGGGCCATCCATCCGCATGTTTTGGATGGACGGCCATGATTAAAACACGTAGGATCCAAGGATTAACACTTAAGAACTCCGAGCTTGATCTCAACCGTTCGATCCTTGATCGAATAGACAGGGAGAAAGCGCGTAGTGCCATCGCTAACGTGGTGCTACGATATGACTTCTTAAATAGCCTATCCCATCGTGCCACATGGAAAGCGCGTCACGTACGCTGGGCCGGGATTAGCTATAATTAGGGGATTAAATTACCTAATTAATCAAGAAAACTTCAAATATTCATATCTAATGTAGAAAAATTAGAAAAATATGAAATAAATTGCATAAGAAAGATAATTGAATGTTGAATATTATAAATTTTATTTTGATGGATTTTGAAGTTATTTTCTAAGTTTTATTGGAATTTTAATTGAAATTTAATTACTCTCGATTATTCCATTAATTAATCTCAAACTTCTCATGTGTATTTAGTGGGATGACTTGCCTCCCTAATTTTCTTGAGATTTATTAATGTTTAATTAGGGTAATTGTTGGATTTAATCCTAATTACTCTTCTAATGTAATTAAGCCTAATTAAGTGTGTAATCAATGGTATAATCCCTTGATTGAGTTAATTAAGGTTTGTTTAAGTGAATATGAGGTTTAGGGAATAATTTTGAGATATTTTTCTTAAGTTATTCCTTAAACCCCCTCTCTGTTTCTTAATCCAAACTTAATTTAGGATTAATTCACTAATTACTAAATTGATTTGATAAAATTCTAAAACCTTCAAGAACTTAACTAATTCACTTTGGGTAGATGCTTAGGTGTTCAATAACCTAAGTACATTAAGAAAATCAAAATTCAACTCACATGTGTGAGAAGGATTATGAAATTACTTAACTTAAACCCCTTAGCTTAATTAATCATTAATCATGAGCAAATTGCATTTACGTATTGCTGTTTAAGCAATGGATTTAAATTCATGTTTGTATGATTTTATGTCATATCATTGGCTCATAATTATTTGATTAAATATGCTAAGGTGGTATAGGTAAGGGGAATTAACACACTTAATTCACCTTAACCTAATAAAATATAAAAATCATAATCATCTAAAAATTAAACTAAAATGCCATACACATGGGAAATGGGTTAGGACCCAAACATTCTTTCACATTTTCTAAATCAAACATAAAGCAAATTCAAAACAAAAATCACATTAAACAAACTTTGATTCACTTTAAACTTTCTTATTTCATAGGATTGTCTTTAGAATTAATTAGATGTGAATGAATTTATATTGCTTTCATCACTTTATTTATTTTTTAACATGTTAATTGTGTATGTCATATCTTTTAAAAAATCAAAAGTAAAGTGAATTATTTTTTTAATGTCAAATTGTATGTTTTGACTAAAGTAGAAATATGAATGGCTATTATCACTATTAAATTCAAAATTAATTTCAAACCTTATAAATCAAATATAAAAACTAAAAGGTATGCTTTATACTTTATTTATAAGCTTGCATGTGAATAAAATGTGTCTTATGTTTGCTTCCTTTCTTTCCTCTTAACATGGGTTTGAATAAGATTTGTAATAGTTCATTTAAAAGAATAACACTTGCTTAAAATTTACTCTTATCCTCTTCCATATTAACTAAAGAATCTTTACATTTACACAAATAAATTGCATAAACAAACCAAAAAATTAAATAAACATAAACTTTGCATCTTATTTTTCATTTATCTCTTTTTGTACATACATATGTATTTAAGGAAAGTGGTATATTAGTCCAACAACCGGGATTGTGAGGCTTTAAGTAGTAAGTAGGTCTTGTACCTTACACCCTGCTAACAATGGCATCGACTCACTTATGCCTTTCATACATACACATGTGCATATGAATAAAGGATAAAAGAATAACCTTTTCTACTTAATGAAAATCATGCATCATAAAGTATTCCAATTTTCTTAAGTAACATTTCTTAACATTCATCATAAAGTGTGCTAAATATTTCCATTTGTATGTATAGATATGCTTAAGATTCATTCATATGCATGTTGTACATGTTGGGAAAGAAAATGAAGTGATGTGTGTTTTGTGATATTAGTTCACTTTACTTAATCTTAAAATGCATTTCTTTTGAATAGGTTTGTTTAGGGAAAATCTAAACTTAGGATTAATTAAAACACATAATAAAATATTCACTAAATAAAATTATGAATCCACTTTAGAAATTACTTAATGTAGGGAAGGAAAAGAAGTCATCTTCTCTTTTCTCTCTTTATAACTTAGTAATTAATTGTAGGATTCACTTAAACCAAAATAAATCACCAAATAAAAATCAATTAAATCAACTAAACAACATGAATGAAACTACCCATCTAAGTTGAACATCTTCATACTTAGAAAATCTAAGCCTTAAAGCCATAGCTAAGCATACCACACAAACCTTTTAAAGCACACACATTAGACTAAGTCATCATTTCTAGCTTTAGGTTAGGGTGGTGCATGGTGTGATGTTTAATTTTATTTTGTGATGTATTATTTTTAGTCTGGATGTTAGGGTGAATGTGCATAGAATCAATGGTAAGGCAATCTTAGTCTAACCATTATCTTCTGGAGGGGATTGTGCTTAAGGAGCACTGTAATAAATAAAAATATAAATATTTTTTATTGCTGTGCTTATACCCTAAGCATAATCCAATTGGACTTGGTTACCCATGTGTGGGGTGCTAAGTCCAATAAAAATGCTTGGAATTTGTATGGTTTGTTTAGCTAATCTCTATTTTGCAGGTGTTAGTTAGATTTACTTTTCCTCTTCATGTAATTTTTGGAATTAAGATTTTGGAATGAATGTTATGGGAGATTAGGATGAGCATTGGTCATAAGATTACATCTTATGTACCATGTGAAGCCTTAAACCACCTTCCAACCATCCAAAAAGAAGGAACCAAAAGAAGAAGAAGAAAGAAGAAGAAGAAGAAGAAGAAAAGAAAAATGAAGACTCCCATAAGATGAATTCCTTGATTATAAATTAATTCAGTAATCGGGTTGTATAAGGTAGAGCTTCATTTGTTTGGGTTTGTATGGGTGCACCATAAATGACTTTATTCTTTTTGCATTAGCTTTATAAAATGTTTGATGTTTAGCTTGTGCATTAGAAATGGCATCCTTTTTTTGTTTCTTCCTTGCTTGATGTATGGTGGATGATGATTAAGCTCTTAGAAAAAAATCTTCTACCAAATTAATCAACTCAAAATTAAAATAAATAACTCATAACCTCTAAAGCTTAGCTAAAATAAGATAAAAGAATTAGTAACCCTTAGTTGGATGTGTACTTTATTTTCTAACATCATGCATAAAAAGCATATTATTTCACTCTTGATTGGAGGGCTTCCACCTTTACTAGAGAACTTGGCTTAACTTGTGAGAGCCATGGTGGAAACACACCTCCTTATCTTGCTGATTTTGGCCCATAATCTTATTTCTCATGCATTAGGCATATGAATCCTATAGCCTGAGTCAAATGATTGTCCAAAATGAAAATAAAATATGTGAAAATTTTGCATTAGAAGTCATTTGAAACATGCTTTTACATGATCTAGTCTCTCTTAGGGAGTAAGTTTAAGGACTTAGTCTCTTTTCTTGCTTTTTGAATAAACATAAGACTTGCCTACATATTTTAAAATGTAGGAGGAGTTAGTTGGCACCCCGCAATTGTAAGTCCAACTTGGGGTTTATCCTCCCTTGTGAGGTAAAACCAAATACCCAATTTTCACCTTAGATTTGGGTGTGCTTTTGGCTCAAAGCTCCCTAGATTTAGGTTCTGAGGTTGTTTCTCTCCTTTGTGGGCTATAAGTATAAATCCTCACCTCTTAGGCATTTCCATAGCCTCGTACCATTAAATTGTAAGCTCTAGCATTCTAATAAAAAAAATTCAACTTAAACACATTAATTCAATTTCAAAAATGTAAAGCCCAACCATAGGGTAGTTTGGGATGCTTACTAGGCTTCCTAATATCTTAAGCATCCCCTACTTATTTTCATTTGGCTTCGATAAGAACTCCCTCCTCTTGATCTATCCCACTTGACTTTTTAAAAATAAATTAATCTATTGATAGTCCAACCTTTTCAAAATCTTTGGAGACAATGATCATTTATTCGAGTATTTCTAAATCCTTAGGATGTAATTAACTATGGGGCTTGCCTCCATAGAAACTTAATGGATTTAAAATAAAACCTTATTTTACTTTTCCATGTAAAATGGGAAGAATCTCATACATATGGACATTGTCCTTAGGAGTCCTTATTGAGGTGATTAGGTCCATTGTAGGTGGTGACTATCTTTCGAGATAGTGCACCTTTCCTGAATGTCGTACCCAATCACCTTAATAAGAAATCTGCGAATCTACATGATGTCCAAATGCAAAGAGTATATTTCTATCTTCATTTTATCCACATAGTTGAAGATGGAAGTATACATCTTAAGAAAAATGAATTGAAA
This sequence comes from Cymbidium sinense, assembly GCA_021442155.1. Lineage (NCBI taxonomy): Eukaryota > Viridiplantae > Streptophyta > Magnoliopsida > Asparagales > Orchidaceae > Cymbidium > Cymbidium sinense. The sequence continues at coordinate 36,444,923 of CM038215.1, forward strand.
ATTTTTCACCACAGCTAGTTAAATTTGAGCTATAGTAGTAGCAGAATATATTAAAAACTAAAAATTAAAATCAATTATAAATAAAATTCTCCATAATATTTTGTTCTATAGTACCTTTACATTTTGAAATTATGGGGTGAAATATTTATTGTTGATTATCAATTCCATCTTTCATTTGTAAAGAGTTAATCTACAGAATACTCTTTTTGCAGTCCAACTTGGATATGGTGACCACATTTATTTGGTCAACATAATTATCAATGCAGGAGATGCTAGAGCCACCATCATTGTATATACTTCATAGTTATTTTGCCTAACAGATTGATATATACTTCATAGTTGTTGCCATTCTTGAAATACATGCATCTTTACTTTTATAAGGCAATCATGTGCAACCACTTTGCTAGTTGAACCTTTCACACTAAGAAGGCATGATGGTTGTCAAAGGAAAGGTCTTATGAAGAAAAAAATATTAAGACTCATTATGGAAAATGAGAAAGATTAACTAAAAGGCTACCCAGGGTAATGCTCAAGGCGTCTAAGCAATTCTTGCTGAACATCGAGGTGTACACGGACCGCATGTCAAGAATCCAGAAAGGTTCCAACAAAAGAAAATAAATATGGAGGCTAAAGCCTCAAGAAGAAGTAACGACGTAGAAGCTTCTTCATTTGGAAGCAAGCTAATCTAGAGATAATGGAGAAAGAGAAATGCTGAGCAGCGTGCTCAATAACTATTGTTCAAACAAAAAAGTGTACAATCAGCTATGGAACTAGAAGTGAGTGTTCCAACCCAAACAGGTTTGACAACCTAAGATGGGTAAAGTGAAACAGCTCGACTGGTCAAATCAAACAATCCTGTTGGACCCGACAACATCAGGTTCCAACTTCTCAATGAGGAAACTTGATACTGTAAATGCAAGAGTACATCTAAGTCCTCAAAGTTGTTAAGGAGAAAGGACTCATGAAAAGAAAATATTAAAGTCCTGTCATCAAGGAGGCTAGAGTTGCTCCTCCAAGGAGACCTTCTCCTATAACCCAAGATGTCAATTCAAGTCTCACACGATAAGCATTGAGGCATGACACTTGGACCACAGGTCTAAGAATTTGTCATTGAAAGGTCTTGATAAAAGGTAAGCAAATTTGGAGGCCAAAGCCTCGAAGTAAAATTGCATTAAAGAAAAGCAGCAACGTGACATCTAGACTGTACTCCCAGAGATCCACCACAAAAAAAACTAGACAAGAATGTGTACCTCAGAAAAAGGTCATATGTGATGAAATTTCTGATGGTTGATACCTTGGAGAGTCATCCAGGTGATCCCATCGTTAGTCAGCTTCATATCTTTGAGAGGAGGTTAGCTTCGATCACAGTCCTTTGATTGAAGAAATACTTATTCCACACTCGAGATTCATTAATAGTAAGGAAGGCTGAAAATGATATTACTTTCAAATGGGATAAAGAATGTCAAGAGACGATAATCAAGTATCTTGAATCCATGGCATCGTGATTTTGAAAGCTCTAATTTTATATATACCCAGAAGAATCTCTTGGAGCATTAGATATGCATTATAGTGAAGGCAAGGACGCTTATTACACATAAGTCAAAGATTAGTAGAGCGGCGAGATATTCTCCAATTGAGATTGTTATGTTGACCTCACTTTTGGAGTGAGCTCTCAACTTCTCATCATGATCTGGACTCTTATAGACTTGAGTTCCTTAGTCTTACTTCTAGTGATTAGGTGAATACTTAACCTAACCTAGAGACTTAGAAGAGTTCCATAGGGATAAGTTGTGCCTTAGGATTTAGGAGACTTTACTTGCCCAAACCCAATCCTTGCTTCCTTCTTTCAAACCAAACCTCAAATTCCAAAATCAAATCCAACTATCCAATGATTGAAATCCCTCACCAAATTCAAACTCCAAATTCCTTCTTAGGCCTTTTGATTTTATCTTATGGACTTAGCCTTAATCAAATCCAAATCAACCCCAATCCAATTAGTTTTCTCAGTTATCAAATTCAATATTAAATTAAATTCTAAATCATAAATCAATTTTAAATTCCAAATTATTGAAATCCATGATCAACTCCAAATTCTAAATCAAGACTCTTCTTAAGCCATATGGACCTACCTCCATAAACCTAACCAAAAATCCTTCAAACTAACTCAAGCTTGGTTGATTTCTTATAAATCAATAATTATTTCATTTATGTTCACAAATATAAATGAAATCCAAATTAAAACCTTTCAAATCAAATCAAAATAAATCAAACCAAATCCCCAAGTTAGTCTTCTACCTCCCAAGCTTAATCAAATTTCTTCCAAATCACTCCAAACTCAAGTGATTTTCTGACCATTTATATCTTCATTTATATTCACAAATATAAATAAAATATAAATTCAAATGACCAAACTCAAATCAAATCAAATTCCCAATTTTAGCCCTTTTAGCTAAACTTTTGAACTTGGCTAAATGAAACAAATCAACTCAAAACTCATGAATTTTTCATGTGATTTAATCATTCATTCAATCATGGATCCAAATATAAACATAAACCACCATTATCAAACCAAAGCCAAGTCAATCAAGCCCAAATTATGACTTGAAATTGTATGAACCAAAACCCATTTGGCTCCAAACCAATTGCAATTGGATTTATATTTCAATCTAAGCTCATATGTGAGTTCAACTAAACTTGAATCAAGTTCAATTGACCATTTAGGCTCACTTGACCCAAAGTGACCTAAATGACCTTTTGAGCCATGTTCTAATCCAACCCAAATTAATTGAACTAAGCCCATATAAACCTCAATCAATCACAATCATCATGGGGATCAATCACCTTGAATTGGGTCCAAAGTCAAACCTAGCCTTTGACCAAGTCAACACTTGCCCAAACTAAAACTAGCCAAAATCCACCATATGCCAAATTGATTGAAACCATTGACCCAAACCCATTCATAATCAATGATTGAACATAACTAAGTCATCAATTGTGCCAAACCAAGCCTAATTGGTCACTTGACCTAAGTTGACCCAAATTGGCTAAAAGCAAAATAGGTCAAATCATGATTTAATCTAAATTGATTGCAACCAATGACTCAAGTTCATTCTAAATCACTTGTTGAACTTGACCAAAGCCATGATTGAGCCCAAGTTGAACAATTGGTCAACTTGACCCAACCTAGCCCAAATTGACTTAAAAGGTCAAATTGACCAAAATTCAAGTTAATTCTAAATTAAACAAAACCAAAGCCTATAATCTTTTTTAATTAACCAATTGATTTTGACTCAACACCCAACCCAACCTAATTTGGTCAAATTGGTCAAATTGGCCAACTTGAGCAATTTGACCCTTTTGAATCAAAATGAGTCAAATTTAAACCTAGGCCAAACCAATCCAAATTAATTGAACCAGAACATCCCAAATCATCATATGAACCTAACTTTGGTTTGACCCAATTTGACAATTGGTCACCCAACCCTAGCCCAAATGAACCCATTTTGACCAAATGAAGCCAAATCCCTCTAAACCAACTTATGGGACCCTAGGGCTTAGTCAAACCCAACCCAAGCATGCCCTACTTTATTCCCAAATCAGCTTAAAAGCCAAGTGCACCCCACCAAGGGAATTAGCCATCAAACCATAAGATTTAAACCTTAAACCCAATGGATCAAAGCTAAAGTCAACTTTCTCATCCCCATGGTAGCTCATTAACACTACATGGAGCCTTCCCCTAACCCACCTAACTAACCTAACTCACCCTAGGATTGCCAAGGACCCTTGGGAGGTGAGTTGACTCACCTCAACCCAAGGAGCACCCATTGGATCAAGCCCATGGGAACTTTGCATTGGGTCCATGGCGACTCCCATGACTCTCATCCACATGTGGCTTGATGACCTTGATGGAACTCAGGTGGACGGTGTAAGCTGTAAAATGTCATTGGTTGATGAAAAAGAGGTATACCCTCTCTTATAATTTAGACACAATCAATTAGTGTGAATCCCAAGCCCATTCCAAACTCCCCAATTCCAAGGATCCCAAGCCCTCTCCATTTGACCATTGCCATTCCCGTGCGCAAAATGAAATAGGACACCCTTCCCTCAAGCAATACTCCCTCTCTATTAAACCAAATCCAAATTCCTTGCACCCACACCATCCTCATACCCAATCGAAGCCAACCAAGCTAATGCTGAGTGGCGAATTGTCAAATCGAGCGTGCATGCATGGATTGGTCGATCAAGCACCTTAGGCCAAATTGAGCTCGGACTTCTTCAACAGGGCCTCGCCTCAACTTGGTGAAGCTACCTCGACGTTGCACTGCCGGACATTAGCTCTAATGAGGTAATTCCTCAAAGTGTAGCTTTGGCCTATGCATTGGTCTTTTAATCTCATGTCGATTTCAGCCGTTGGATGCAATTGTATGCTCCTTTAGATGGTGTAAGATCCATTTGATCCCAATCCGAGCTTGGGTGAGCTCAGATAGAATGGAGAAAGACGGACATGCTTTCTTTTGCAAGATAGATCGAGTCATCCATCTCATGTGATTGAGATGAACGACTCTGATCAAATCCCATGATATATGCTTTGATTTCTCCCTTAACCCATGGATTAAATCATGGCCATCTAATCTTAGATCGGATGGCCCACAGAGAAAACGCGTCCACCACCACTGAGTTAGCACATGGATGTGACTATTAAATAGCTATCCCATCATCACCATGGAAAGCATCGCGTCGTAGCCACGTGGCACGGCGATTAAGGGCTTATTGGGATTAACTAATTATTTTTAATCTTAAAACTTCTAAAATCATAACTAATTGTAGAAAAATACAAACTTGCTCATTTTGAAGATATTTTAGAGGAGAATCTAGAAAAATATAATTAATTGATTTTTGTGACTTTGGCTTAATTAGGATTTTATCAAAAATCTAATTAGCTTAATTACACATGAATTAAGCACTCAATTAATCTCAAATTTCTTGAGAATGTTTAGAAGGATGATCTCTGCCTCCCCTATTTTTTGGGATTTTATTAATTTCTTAATTAGGAAAATCATTTGAGTAAGCCCTAATCATTCTCTTAATCCAATTAATTATAATTAAAGAATGAACAATAACTTGATTAATCATTTGAACATAATTATCCACTATAGATCACTTAGGAAATGTGATTAGGGATACTTTTCCTAATTCATTTCCTAAGTCTTCTTTATCTTTAAAAAATCAAATTAATTAATGGGTTAATAGAATGATTAATTAAGTGATTAAATTTTCAAAATAAGGAAATCAAAATCTAATTGACTGTTGAAACCACTTAAGGACTAAGATTGAGGCCTTTCCCTTGATCCTTTCCCTAGGTTTCATCATTCAAATTAAAACATAACCAAAATATTTGATCAATTCATTAAAGCTTAAAATTAAAATTAAAAAATTGATTCATCCTCTAAGCAACCTTTAATTGATTTTGGGTAACTCATTGGGTGTTCAATAACCCAAGGTGAGAGGTAATGAAATTATGATTGGCTCATATGTGTGAGAAAATTATAAGAGTAATTAAGTGAGGTCCCTTAAGCTTAATTAACTATTAATCATAAGCCAATTGCATTAGGCCCCTTTCATTTCTTAGTAGCATTACAAATTTACTTTTCATGTGGTTGCATATCATATTGGCTTATTATTATTTAATTAACTTAAGGTGATATAGGTAAGGGATAATTAATTCATTTAATTCATACCTTAACCTATTCAAAACATAAATCAACTTAAATATTCTTCATTAAACCAAACTAATTCACACATGGGAAATGGGTTAGGATTAGTAAACCTCTCATATTTCTAAATCAAATCAAATTCAAGATAAAAAATGTCTTTAAAGAATTTGGTTTCATTTTAAATAGCCTTATTTTAATATGATTAAATTAATTGGGGTGAATCAAATCATGTGTTTACATTCTTTATTTCTTTCCAATCATGCTAAATATTTTATTTGTCATGAAATCATGCATTCATTTCCTTTGAAAATTAATCAAATAAAATGTTTTCTTTTTATGTCAAATTGTATGTGTTGGCTAAAATTAAGAATATGAGTGGTTATTATCACTATTAAACCAAAAAAACTATTTTCAAAACCTATAAATCAATTATGACAAATGAAGACATGCTAATTACAAATACTTATAAGCTTGCAAGTGATGATAGTATAATATGTGTATTATGAAGTTCTCTTTCTTTCTCTTAACATGGATTCACATAGGATTTGCAAGTGTATAGTTAATTTGAAAAAAAAAAACACAACACTTGCCAATATCTATTCTTATGCATCTCTATGTTAAGACTTAGGAAGGGTTTTCATATTAAACATGTAAATCAAACAACCAAATCAAACATAATTTCTTGCATGATTTTTGTCCATTTTATTCTTTTTTTACATTCATATGTATTTGAGAAAAGTGGTATATTAGTCTGGACATCCTGAGTGAGGCTTTAAGTAGCCCTAAGTAGGTCTTGTACCTTTACTTGTAGAAAATAATGGCATACTCACTTAAAACTCTTATACATATGCATGTGTGATGTGGCCAATGAATAAAGAATCAAAATCAAATAAATAAAATATAACTTTTGCATGGAATTTTCCTATCCTTATAGTTATTCATATATTTATATGTATCTAAGAAAAGTGGTATATTATGAGGCTTTAAGTAGTCTTAAGTAGGTCTTGTATTTTACGCCCCTGGTGTAGAAAATAATGACATCACACTCAATTATTACTTTTATACATGTGAATGTGCATTTAGCTAATGGATGAAAAATTCCTCTTTTCTACATAACAAATACATGCATTCATAATTCAATTAAGAAATGAAATATTTAATTTTCAAAATACATTTCTTTGCATTCATCATCAAAGTATGCTAAGATTTATATTGCATGTATATGTATGCTTAAGATTATTCATATGCATGATATACATGATGGAAAGAAATGGATGAGTGTGTGTTATGTGATAGTAATCCATCCTAATTAATCCTAAGATGCCTTTCTTATTGAATAGAGCTATTTAGAATGAATCTAAACTTAGGGTTAATTAAAACACATAATAAACCATTCACTAAAGGAAATTCATTAATCAACTTACTTTAGAAATTGCTTAAGGTAGGGATAAAAGAGTGACTCTCCCTCTCTTTCTTCTCTTTATAACACTTAGTTGCTAAGTGTAGGCTACTTGAAACAAGAAAAAATATTAAGAAAAATCTCCAAATCAACTAAACCACTTAAAGAAAAATCAACCCTTCATAAATTAAATCCCTTAGACTTAGCAAATCATAACTCTAAAGCCTAGTTATGACATACCACTTTAACACAAGCATTATTAGCTCTCACAATTTTTAGCTTTATGTTAGGGAGGTGCATGGTTTGATGAATGTTTAGTTTATGATGTATTATTTTAGACTAGATGTTGGGGTGTATGTATCCGAATGTTAAGTCGATATTAATCATGTTTCATAGGGTTGTGCTTAAAGGGGCAGTAATAAAATATAAATACTTTTTTTGCTATGGTTTATAGCCCCTAAGCATAGCCAAGTTAGGACAGTGGACTTGGTTACCCATGTGTGGGTGCTAAGTCCAAATTATTCATAATTGCTTGGGCTATATGGTGTGTTTAGCTAACATTTATTTTACAGGTGAAGCTAGATTTACTTTCCTTTCTTTTAATATAATTTTTTCATTAGGATTAAGATAAGTGTTACGAGGATTAAGAATGAACATTGGTTATAAGACCATGTCTTATATACCATGTGATGCCTTTAGCAACTCCCAATCAAACCAAAATAAAGAAAGAAATGAAACAAACCAAAAAAATGAAAGATGAAGAGTGAAGAGTAGAGGATGAAGAATGAAGACCCCATAACACTTATCATTTTATAATTATAATTATTCTTTCATTATAAGATGTATAAAAGTAGAGCTTCTACCCATATTTCTTTTTTTGTGTGATGCACTTGGCCTTTTATTCTTTTACGATAGCTTTATAAAATTATTTGTTATTTTGTTTAGCTTGTGCATTAGAAATAACATTTCTTTTCATAGTTTCTTTATGATTGGTTATTGCTATGTGACTTGGATGCGATTATGCTCCTAGGATAAAAATAAATTTTCTATCACATTAACAACTTATAACTAAAATTTTAAAATAATTCATAACCTCACATAAAAGCCTAAGAATTAAATCAAGATAATAAAATTTTTAGTAACCCCTTAGCTGGATGATTGAATGTACAATATCATGCACGTTATATTCTTCCACTCTTGTTAAGAGAGGGGTTCCATCTGTGCTAGAGAACAAAGGCTTAACCTGTAAGAGCCTTTGATGGAAAGACACCTCTATCTCTTTAGATTTGACCCATAACCAATTTCTCATGCATTTAAGTATACTAAGTCTCATAGCCTGTGCCAAAATAAAAAGTCCAAAAATTAAATAAAACTTGACAAAATTTGTATTAGAGTTAAGTCATAGTTGATGCCCATCATGATCTAGTCTCTTAGGGAGTGGGTTTAAGGACTTAGTTTCTTTTTTAAGTAAATAACAACCTAACCATCTTGCAAAGCATATGATTTGCTTACATGGATTTAAAGCAGGAGGAGTTAGCGCCACTCATGTGATAATAAGCCCACCCGGTGGTTATTTATTCTCTCTTATGGAGGTAAACCATATATTTTTGCCTTAGATTTAGGTAGTGCTTTGGACCAAAGCTCCCTAAATTTAGGATCGTTGTTTTTTTGCTATAAGCATAAATCCTCACCTCTTAGGCATTTTCATAATCTTATATCGTGGAATTGTAAGTCCTAGATTTCTAATAAAAATTCAACTCAAATAAATAAATCTTCTCAAATTCAAATATATAAATCCCAACCATAGGATAGATTAGAGTGCTCACTAGGCTTCCTAGTATCATGAGCACTCCCTACCCATCTCCCTTGGTTTCGATAAGAACTCTTCCCTTTTGATCTCTCCCACTTGATTTTCAAAATATAACTAATCCTTTGATAGTCCTATCTTTGAATTCTTTGGAGACAACAATACTTTAACTTTGAGTATTCTTAAGGCATTCATTTTTCTTAAGATATAACTATGGAGGCTTGCCTCCATAGGTAATTTAATGAACAATTTAAATAAACCTTGCTTTACTTTTCCATGTAAAGTAAGGAAAAATCTCGTATATTGAAGACCCATCATGCCTGAGTCCTTATTAGGTGATTAAGTCCATTATAGGGTAGTGACTTCTATCTCTCGAGATAGTACACTATTCTTTAATATCGTACCCGATCACCCTAATGAGTACATCTGCGGATCTGTGTGGTGTCCCCTCACAAAAACACACCCAAATACAAAAATAAACACCACATACTGTCTTGCACTAATCCTCATTGTCCAGAAGCTCATACATTATATATTATCACACAATATAATGTTCATCTCAAAGATCGATCCATTGAAGTTCTTGATGATAAGAGCAGCATTGAAAGGTCATTTGGCACAATGGCCGATGCTCATAGTACAATTTGATATTAAATATGTATCTTAGAAAGCTATAAAGGGGAAGATACTAGTAAATTTTCTTTCCATACATCCTATATCAATAGATTCAACACTCAATAATAATTTACCTGATGAACAATTTATGTTTATCCATGATAGAGAGAAATTGTAGATCTGGGAAATGTACTTCGATGGACAATCATCTATTAGGCATGTTAAGCCCCTGAATCTACCAAAAGAAAGAGTCGATGTCAATCTCATCTTCATAACATCAGAAGCTAGCATAATGAGGCATTCATATAGACTGACTGAACTAAGAACCAATAATGAAGCTGAAAATAAGGCATTGGTGGCAGGCTTCGAAGAAGCTATTGTTATCGGCATCCAAAATCTAAGAATCTTTGGAGACTCTTAATTGGTGATCAACCAAGTATTGTGTGTTTATAAAATTAATAAGCTTGAACTGGCATACTATCATAGGTGAGTGCTTGAGCTCATGAAGCAAATTCCAAATGTTAAACTGGCCCAAGTTTCTTGATAAAAAAATAGTAAAGTAGATTACTTGGCCAACCTAGAAAAAGAGATGGAGAACACGGATGATGACGAGTTGATTGAAGTGCCCACTCATCGAGTTCTGCAACCAATAAATCTAAAATTTCTGCCAAAAGAGGGGTCATCAAATGCAAGCCAACAAGATGTAACTCACATTGCTCCTCACATTTCCTTACAAATTTCTCATCAAAATTAACAAGATGAGGCTCAGACTATTCGTGAGGTAAGACCTCTGAAGAAGATCCAACACCACAAAGTGAAATCCTCATGGTGGAAAAGAAGGAAGATTAGACCTTCATATTTACTTTAAGTAAAGCAAACTAGCAAGCAATAAGTCGATGGCTGTACAACTTAAGAAAAGGCTTCAACTATATGATTTTGTTGGCAATACCCTATATCGTAGGTCCTTTGAGCAGATGTGGCTACGGTGTCTGGGAATACAAGGAACCAAAAAAGTAGTTGCTGAAATTCATGAAAGACTCTATGGTGCACACCAATCAGGTTCTAAAATAGTTTTCAAAATTAAAAGAATGAGATACTATTGGCCATCTATGGTAAATGATTGTATTGATCATGTTAAGAGATGCCATGAGTGTCAGGTTCAAGGTAACATCACTCATCAACTGCCAAATTTGTTGCACCCAATGATATCATCTTGGTCGTTTGAGTGCTGGGAATGGATGTATTAAGACCGATTGATTCGTCATCATCAGCTGGCCTTCGATTCATCTTAGCTCGACTACTCCAAGTGGTAAGCCACTCAAGGAAGTCAGCATTTGATCAACTTTTCACAATATTGTCTATAGATTTGGTATGTTATGCCGAATTATCTCAGATGATGGTTTAGCCTTCAAAAGCACTAAAATCTATAGATTTACTGATTGACATAAGATTGATTAATGATACTCGTCGATTTATAATCTTAGAGCAAATGGCTTGACCGAGGCTTTCAATAAAATTCACTCTTTATGTGCTTACCAAGCTACTCCGAAAAATTCTCACAAGAAAAAAAAGGGAGTGACATACCAAGCTTGTGGAAGCTTTATGGGCTTACCACACCACTTACAAGACTCTCACAAAATTCACTTCTTATGTGCTAGTATTTGGAGCTGAAGTAGTATTGTCGCTTGAGGTTGAACTACCTTCACTCCTAGTAGCTATTCAATACAATCTCACCCAAGATGAGAATATCTGTCAACGGATGTAAGAGCTTAATGTGCTTGACCAAGTTAGGCTCCAAGCTCAGCAAAATTTAGAAGTCTATTGAGCGAGGATGTCCAAAGTATTTGATTATACTGCACGTCCTCAAGTTTTTCAAGAAGGGGAATTGGTTCTGGTGCTGAGAAGACCAATTTTCCCTCACCATACTTATTGATTTCAAAGGTGAAAGATCAATGCCACCAATCAATAGTCAAGATCTAAAGAAATATTAAACATAAAAGTATAATCAAATGAATATCGTACTTAAAGCTTTCATAAGGTTTACATGAAAATTCTCTTGTGATATAAGAAAGCATTTCCAAAATGAAGCAAAAATCTCTCTATCATATGGAGCATTTTTAAAATTTTACAGCAAAATGTCAGGCTCTCCTTGTAAAACAGGAGGCCTTTCTATTATATTTGGGTTAACATCGCGCCTAAAGCTGAGATCTTCATATACATATTCAAATTATATATTCAAAGTTCACAAGTCTTACCGACCAAAAAGAGAAATTTTTAAGCCTGCAAAATGTAATAAATCAAGTTGGAAATACATCTTCCATCCATACATCAAATCTAGGGCTCGAGTGGGTGCATAAGATCAGGCTCAACACGCCAAAATATAGCTGAAGTTGTTGACAGGTCTGCTTACTCAATACACCATAAAGGTCGAAGTAAGAGATCCCCCCTCATCATTCAAGATAAAATCCTCATCAATTCTTTGTCAGAAACTCAAGTGGGTGCATAATTATCAACATGCCTAAATATGATCGAGTCGTTGACAGGTCTACTTACTCAACATGCCACAAAGGCCGCAGTAAGGGATCCTCCTCTTTCATTTGTTCAAAGACAAGAGCATCTAAATTTCCAAATCCTTCCAATTTGGTGAGTTCAAGTGAGCATCTAATGGTCGTAAGGTCATTTTCCAAAATCTAATAAGAAAAATATCATCACTCAAGAAGACAGTAAGTTGAGTTTGGTATCAATATCAAATGTGAAATCTCAACTCCTTCAACGAGTGTGTTAAGCATAAAGCAAAGACTAAAGGAAACTCTTCTTCAGCAAATCCAATCAAGCAGAAATAAAGGGATCGAAGAAGTCATCCCAATGTTCATACAAAGCCAAAGGCTAAACTGAAGGAGTTATGTCATCAACATGTCCATTACACACAAAGCATAAGACTGATGATTCTTCGCCATTGACCCAACACAAGCTTTGAGGGTTAGGTCACAAGAACATCCTCATGAAAGCAAAAAGCTAGGGAAGGTAATTTTTTGTATCCTACAAATCTTCAAGATAATCCAAGATTTTTCTTTGTCATGTTCATCAAGGCACGAAGCCGGGATAGAAGGAAATACAGGATACGAATCTTGAGATTGAATCTTTAACACGCCCTTCAAAGCATAAAGCATAAGATCGAAGATGTTCTCATCTCAACAACAAGTCATCAACTCCATCAAGTCCATTAAGGCACGAAGCCAGGGTAGGAGAAAAATATAAATTCTAAATTTTGAGATTGAATCTGTGACAAGTCCGTCCAGCACCAAGCATAGGACCGAAGATGTTCTCATCTTTCCGACAAATCATCAACTCCATTAAGTCCACCAAGGCACAAAGCCAAGATAGGAGAAAAATATAAATTTTAAACTTTCAAGAGAAAGTCTTCAACAAGTCCGAGAGCACAAACCATGAGACAAAAGACAATCGAAATTCTCCCAACAGTTACTACAAAATCTCTCCTATTGGGTAGAGGCATTTTTATATATTTATATTAGTCGATATCATGCTTTAAGCCGAAATCTTTAGATAGATACATATTATGATCTAAAAATATATCATGACTATTTTTCAGTAAAGAAAATCAAACTTTATAATATATTTTTGAACTCGTCTATAATCTCCTTATTAGAGAGGGGGCATTTTTTATGATCAAAGTTGTTCAACCTACTCCTGTGAAATAAGAGATCTTCTTATATATATTCAGGTTGGAATCGAGCTTTATGCCGAGATCCCTGAATATATCTATAACTGTTATTGTTAAAATTGTAGGCTCTTACAAGAACAAAAAGAATATATTTCTACGCATGAAAATACTGCTCTAAACTGATCAAAAGGTTATCTCCAAGATTTGTCAAATTCTGAAGAACAAGTTAGTAGAACTCCAAATTTCAGAAGCTTTAATCAATTAAGTTGGAAAAATATCAACCTCTACATTCTAAAGTCTAGGACACGGATGGGTTCTAAAAGTTGAACTCATAAGCAATGAGTTCGATGCTCCTCACTCACAAAAGTATGAAAGGTGGTGAAAGAGCCCCATTCATAAGTCCGATGACCAAACCACCAAGCCACCATAACTTAAGTGAAGGCTAGTTCTAAAGGTCGACTCAACAAGTCACAAATGGTCATCGCTCCTCACTCTACAAGCCATAAGAAAAGGCTGCAGTGAAAGACCCCCTACTTCTCAGTCCATTGATGATAGCTATTCAATCTCAAATCAAATTCAACTTAGTGATTACAAGCAACTAGAATCCAAGAGATTTTTCTACTTCATCGATAGACCAAGACAATCTGAGGAGGCAACTTGCAACCCAGAGTTACCTCAAATCAATCTCCATACTACCTGAAGGGTGATATCTCAATCTATTTTCAAATGATTTGATCAAGCACAAATCACATATTAAATCTAATCTCTTCATCAAGTCTGCCAAAACATAAAGCATAAGATCAATGGAGCAATTTCATTGTTTGCACAAAGGCAATGATCAAACTAAAGAAATTTTGTGATTATTCAGACTATTAAAGCATACATTACTAGACTGATAACTTAACATTATAAACCTAGTATAAGCAGAAGGCTGGGTCATCTGTGTGCACCCATCAATGAGTCTATCAGAAAGCAAAGGGCTTAGGGCATGCATACACTTCTTGATAAACTAATATGGACAAACCAGATCAATCCTTCATCAAGTTCGTCAAGCTTAGAGCTAAGACAGAAGGAATTTTAAATCTCAAAGTAAATAAGCAAATTCCTCCATCAAACCCGATCAAGCATGAGGTCAGGGTCGAAGGAAATCCAAATCTACAAAGACAAAAAGCAAAAGATCTTTAGCAAACTCATTGAAGCAGAGAGTAGATGGTGGAAAAAGCCCTTCAGTGAACCTATTGAAATTGAAGCTGAAGTAATTTGAGATTTAAGGTTAACTCGAAGGAAGTTTTCAACAAACAATATCTATGCACGAATCATATTTATTGGGGGGCATTTGTTGACCTCCATGTATGTCACATCAATTGCGTCAAGCTCACGAGCCAAATTCAATTGGCTTTGGATGCAACAGCGCATAAATCGAAGCTGAAATACACTTGACGTCACTGAAATTGGTCGAAATGACCTCCGATTAACGTTTGAACTTTGCTGTCACATTTAGAGCATCGAAATTGATCAGAATATGCATATCACACAATTTGATGATCAATCAAGAAATCTGATTCGCATACGCATGTCAAAGTCGGAGGCTGACGATGCCGCGTTTATAAAATTGATCTTGTTGTTAGCATCGAAATGCCAAAACCTAACAAATGAAACAATTCATGCTCAAATTTGAACCGAAATTGATCCAATTCTGTGCCTATTTGAACCAAACAATCTCCGATTACAAAACGGATCGTGTTGTTGTGTCCGGAACATTGGAATATCCTTTAATTGACATCTAATATATTTATATGATGATGAAATTATGAAAAGTTAAAATTGAATTTTAATTTATCTTAAATAAAAAAGGGCCTACCTATATATATCCCCTTTATAGCTAACCCTAAGGACATAACTCTCCCTCCACAACCGCAACCCCCTTCCTTTCGTTTGATTTACTAAGGATTAAATAGCAACTGCTCGTTCAGATATTATTCTCGACCGAACTGCAAGCCCTCTCCCTCCCTAACCGTTGAGCGTCTTCGCTCTCTTCACCCGATCGACGGTCGGCCAGCTGTTTCCACCCGAATGCTCAAACTGGTGATGGGAGCTCTCATAGCCTCATTAGCGAAGACATTGGTGGGATTTCATCATTCGAAACCCTCATCTTTCTCCCCTTCTACTCCCTTCCTACCCAAAACCAACACGGAAGAGAAGCAAGACATCGCGAAGGATTGAAGTTAAATCCTGCTACCAAACAACCCCGTAGATTTTTAGGATTTAACCTACCTTTGTTATACATTACTGCCATCAAGGAAACAGTGTGACAGCTTATTGATCAAGTTGCTTAGAAGGTGACGACTATCGAGTGGAAGCATCGCTTCTCAAATCCTACGACATTTGTATCTTTGCCGAACATGCTACTCCCCACGGATACTCTTTGATTCCGTTCTGAGGTAGTTGCTACTCCACGGAAGGAATCCTGGCAAAGAAAATAGTGGAATCAAGCACTGTGACAAGCCATCAGAATTCATTGATTTGCTCAAAAATGCTTTGTTTCAGGTGGTAAATGTTCTCAGGGAAAGGAAGCTAAAACTGGGT